>OZ010795.1:367062743-367467743 GCA_963932465.1 Maratus speciosus | reverse complement strand
TACTGGCAAAACCAGGGCCCTTCGTCGTTTTCCAGTGGACCCTGGGCGTGGGGACAGTCGACTGATTTATATGTTGAGCACCGGACCCATGACGATTCCTGACACAATAGGGAAAAACACAAGAAAAAATATTGAGTTAAAAGTGGTTAGGGGGGGGGGGTTGGAGAATTAAAAAGAGTCGGCGAGGGGGGGAAACTCCTGTTTTGGACTGATTTTGGATCGTGTCATGGGTTTCTGGTGCCGTGGAGTGAGTTGTGTGGAGTGGGTTTCAGAGTTGTGACTATCGTGGAGTGGGTTGTGTGGAGTGGGTTTCAGAGTTGTGACTATCGTGGAGTGGGTTGTGTGGAGTGGGTTTCAGAGTTGTGACTATCGTGGAGTGGGTTTCAGAGTTGTGACTATCGTGGAGTGGGTTGTGTGGAGTGGGTTTCAGAGTTGTGACTATCGTGGAGTGGGTTTCAGAGTTGTGACTATCGTGGAGTGGGTTTCAGAGTTGTGACTATCGTGGAGTGGGTTGTGTGGAGTGGGTTTCAGAGTTGTAAATATCATGGAGTGGGTTTCATATGTTTTGAGTGTGAGGGTTGTTTTCAGTGTGTGGGTTTCAGAGTTGTGACTATCGTGGAGTGGGTTGTGTGGAGTGGGTTTCAGAGTTGTAAATATCATGGAGTGGGTTTCATATGTTTTGAGTGTGAGGGTTGATTTCAGTGTGAAGGTTTCAGAGTTGTGACTATCGTGGAGTGGGTTGTGTGGAGTGGGTTTCAGAGTTGTAAATATCGTGGAGTGGGTTTCAGAGTTGTAAATATCGTGGAGTGGGTTGTGTGGAGTGGGTTTCAGAGTTGTAAATATCATGGAGTGGGTTTCAGAGTTGTAAATATCATGGAGTGGGTTTCAGAGTTGTAAATATCATGGAGTGGGTTTCATATGTTTTGAGTGTGAGGGTTGTTTTCAGTGTGAAGGTTTCAGAGTTGTGACTATCGTGGAGTGGGTTGTGTGGAGTGGGTTTCATATGTTTTGAGTGTGAGGGTTTCAGAGTCGTGTTTATCGTGGAGTGGGTTGTTTTCAGTGTGAGGGTTGTTGTCCGTGTGAGGGTTTCAAAGTCGTGTTTATCGTGGAGTGGGTTGTTTTCAGTGTGAGGGTTGTTGTCCGTGTGAGGGTTTCAAAGTCGTGTTTATCGTGGAGTGGGTTGTTTTCAGTGTGAGGGTTGTTGTCCGTGTGAGGGTTTCAAAGTCTTGTTTATCGTGGAGTGGGTTGTTTTCAGTGTGAGGGTTGTTGTCATTGTGAGGGTTTCAAAGTCGTGTTTATCGTGGAGTGGGTTGTTTTCAGTGTGAGGGTTGTTGTCCGTGTGAGGGTTTCAAAGTTGTGTTTATCGTGGAGTGGGTTGTTGTCCGTGTAAGGGTTTCAAAGTTGTGTTTATCGTGGAGTGGGTTTCATATGGTTTTCCGATGTTTTTATAGGGGTCCTTTCATAGAATGGGTTTCACAGTTTTGTTTTGGGGGAGGTGCCCTCTGTGGTAGGGTCTTTTTCGAAACATCCCAACTCGTATTCACGCTCGAGGTCGAAGGAAAACCACAGTAAAACCTTCGACGGTTAGGCGGACGGCCACCACCCCCGCCGAAATAAAAAAAAGGGACTTTTGTGTGTGGGGTGCCCTCTGTGGCAGGGTCTTTTGCGGGGGGTGAACCTAACCCGTATTCACGCTCGAGGTCGAAGGAAAACCACAGTAAAACCTTCGACAGTTAGGACCCGATCCCTGAAAAAGAAGACTTTATTCTTTCTCTCACCCTGAAAAAGAAAACATCGCCCTGAAAAAGAAAAACTTTCTCTTTATTCTTTTTCTCTCTCTCCCTGAAACCCATTTTATACTTTTCTCACCCTGAAAAAGAAAACATCGCCCTGAAAAAGAAAAACTTTCTCTTTATTCTTTTTCTCTCTCTCCCTGAAACCCATTTTATACTTTTCTCTCCCTGAAAAAGAAAACATCGCCCTGAAAAAGAAAAACTTTCTCTTTATTCTTTTTCTCTCTCTCCCTGAAACCCATTTTATACTTTTCTCTCCCTGAAAAAGAAAACATCGCCCTGAAAAAGAAAAACTTTCTCTTTATTCTTTCTCTCTCTCTCCCTGAAACCCATTTTATACTTTTCTCTCTCTGAAACATCGCCCTGAACTTTTATTTTTTTCTCTCTCCATCGCCCTGAAAAAGAACTCACTGTATTCTTTTCTCTCGCCCTGAAACAAAAAACAAAGTCAAAGAAAACACACACACCAGAGAAAAAAAAACATTTTTTTTATTTCACCACCTACCTTTCAGAAGGGGGGGGGGTGGTCTCGAGCGAATCCAGCCCGGATTCGAGCGGCCCCAAGTTTTTCTGACCCCCCCCTCCCCGGCGCCAGGGAGCGGGGGGGGATTCGGTGGCCCTCGGCACTCGAAGCGACTCGAGCTCGGGACCCTCCCCCTTGGATCCAAGACTTTCCGTCACCTACCTTTTTTTCAGATGCCACACACGGAGAGGGGGAGTATGTCCGGTGGTCCTCGGCACTCGAGCGAATCTAGCCCCGGATTCGAGCAGCCCCGCCCCTGAGGGGGGAATTCGGTGGCCCTCGTCACTCGAAGCGACTCGAGCTCGGATTCAAGCGACCCCGCTCGGACCCCGCTCGTGGTGGGAGGAGAGCGAGATGGGTTTTTTTTTGGGCGAGAGGAGGGCGGGTGGCCCTCGGCACTCGGAGCGAATCAAGCCCGGAAGACCTTCCCCACCCCGGACAACCGGTACAAATGAAAATGCAATATATAGATCTCTTTACTATATATGCAGGTGTCGGGGAGGGGGGTGGGCCCCCCGAGCGACTCCAGCTCGGATTCGAGCGGCCCCCTGTCTCTAATGAAACTCTCGATCCCTCCAATGCCCCCCGGGGCTCCCTTCCATCTTCTTTTTCCCCTCTCTCTCTATCCAGTGACCGTGGCCCGTCCTTTCCTCCTGCGAACCGCCGAAAGGGGTCAAGCGACTCTTTACACCACGGAGGTTCTCCCACTCCATACAAGGCCCAGGGCCCCACTAGGGGGGGGGTGAGCACCTTTGGACCACTTGCCGCAGATTTGTTAAACCTCACCCTTCCCCAGCCGTGGCACCTCCCGCCCATTCACGCTCCTGGACCGCAGTGCAACAAAAGCATGCATGAGCGGGAAGCCTCTTCCACCGAAAAGGCGCGTCTCCACGCCTGTCACCCCCCATAGAAGGGGGGGAGTCGTTGCTCTCTGACAGGGCCCCAGACACCACACACACAAGCAATGTCCATGCAAGGCACCGAGCATCTATCAAAGTCTCCGTATCATCGGGTACCGTTTAGGCGCTATGCCTAGTCTGGAACTAGAAGAAGGGTTGAATCCTTTTCCGCTCCAGTGTCCCGGGTAACCCGGATAAGGGGTTCCTTGCCAGAGACCTCTAAAGACCCCGTCGAGAGAACAAAACTCGTTCGGTAGCCTCAGGGAAGTCCGCAGTCGAGAACGGGCCCAACAGTCACCGGGGAGGGGGGCGAGAGAGGGTACACGAGAAAAACAGAATCGAGCCGCCCCAAGAGGAGGGGGGAGTGGCCCTCGGCACTCGGACGAATCCAGCCCGGATTCGAGCGGCTCCCCCGCAGTTTATGACCCCGGCAACTGGAAATAAAGGGAGGGCATTTATAAAAAAATGCGATATATAGATAGCTTCACTATATATGCATGAGGTGGGGGATGTTGCCATACACGGGGAGGGGGGGGGTAGCCCTCGGCACTCGAAGCGACTCTAGCCCGGATTCAAGCGGCCCTCCCGAGTCTCGGACTCTTGTGGTCTGGGAGCACTGGAGGTGGAACACCTAAAAGGCACACGGCAATGGCACACATCGACTGGAGGTGGAACACACAAAGGAACTCTTCTCAAATCTTTGTTTTCATACGAAGGAATCTGGAGCGCTGCAATGAGAATGGAAAACGACATTTTAAAAACAAAAAACAATTTTTAATAACATTTTCAAAAAAGTTGCATGAAATTTCAAAGACTCGAGATAATATAAGCTGAAAAGGCTTTGGATTGGAACAATCAACATTTCTTGTCCCGATCCATGAGTGTCACATTTAAAGAATAGAGAGAAAATACATTTCAGCCAAAATATTATATTAGATACTTAAAATTAAAAAATTCCTTCAAGACACGACAAAGTTCCTGTAGAAATTAAAACATAGAGATACCAGTTTTTGATATACTATTATAAAATTATAGTGTCTGGGAGTATTTTTAATGTGTATTACTCATTAATATATTATTTAATTCATTACTCATTTGCGGGTATGGAGTATTTTTAATGTGTATTACTAATTAATATATTATTTAATTCATTACTCGTTTGCGTATTGTTTAATGAAATCAAGAAAATTTTCGCAATGATTGCTTAAATTATAACTGTATTAAATTTCAAAACAATTGAATTTAAAACATTTCAAAAACCTTAATCCATTAAAAATAGTTTTTATGAAGGGGTCTCTCACTGAATATCAATCAAAACATCCAAAGTGTGAATGAGTGTATTTTTAATGCCTGTCTAAGTATAAACATGAACATTTGATAAAACAGATTTTGCCTTTTAATATACTACTATTAGAAACTGAACAGATCTTCAAAGAATTTCTTTATTGTGGGAAAAAAAAAATCAACTTTTTTTCTTTTTTATTGAATAACAATAATCATAACAAAAAATCTTACCCAGAGTTGTCAAGTCTCCGGCACACCACTATTATTTTAGAGAAAATGTTGTTCCTTTAAATCGCCCAATTGTTCTAATTAAATAAAACAACATTTTCTGTCTTAAAATACTTGTATCTAAAAGGCCGGAGACTTGGCAGCTCTGCTTACCATAGCAAATAATTAAAAGTAGGTCATTTTAAACGAGCCATCTATTTAAAATTTTATAGAAATCCATACATATGTTCTCAAAATATCATGCGCGCGCAATGACTTACAGAGTAATAAAAAGAGTTCTTTTAAATTCAATAATCCATCAATTCTGAAAAGGTCTGCTCAACAAGCGCAAAAACGTTTTGACACATTCATTTTTTTTAACGGAAAGTCATAAAAGTGGAAGGCGATTTGGAATCGAACTGTGTTTTTCATTATTTCTTTTTTGATAAAGCACCTATTGAGCTTATAAGCGCTTTTGATCGCGTGACATTCATTTTTTAACGGAAAGTCATAAAAGTGGAAGGCGATTTGGAATCGAACTGTGTTTTTCATTATTTCTTTTTTGATAAAGCACCTATTGAGCTTATAAGCGCTTTTGATCGCGTGGCATTCATTTTTTAACGGAAAGTCATAAAAGTGGAAGGCGATTTGGAATCGAACTGTGTTTTCCATTATTTTTGATAAATGACCTATTGAGCTTATAAGCGCTTTTGATCACGTGACATTCATTTTTTTAACGGAAAGTCATAAAAGTGGAAGCTGGAATCGAACTGTGTTTTCCATTATTTTTGATAAATTACCTATTGAGCTTATAAGCGCTTTTGATCACGTGACATTCATTTTTTAACGGAAAGTCATAAAAGTGGAAGGCGATTTGGAATCGAACTGTGTTTTCCATTATTTTTGATAAATGACCTATTGAGCTTATAAGCGCTTTTGATCACGTGACATTCATTTTTTTAACGGAAAGTCATAAAAGTGGAAGCTGGAATCGAACTGTGTTTTCCATTATTTTTGATAAATTACCTATTGAGCTTATAAGCGCTTTTGATCACGTGACATTCAGTTTTTTAACGGAAAACCATAAAATTGGAAGGTGGAATCGAACTGTGTGTTCCATTAATTTTTTTCGATAAATTACCTATTGAGCTTATGAGCGCTTTTGATCACGTGACATTCAGTTTTTTAACGGAAAGTCATAAAATTGGAAGGTGGAATCGAACTGTGTGTTCCATTATTTCTTTTTTTTGATAAATTACCTATTGAGCTTATAAGCGCTTTTGATCACGTGACATTCAGTTTTTTAACGGAAAGTCATAAAATTGGAAGCTGGAATCGAACTGTGTGTTCCATTATTTCTTTTTTTTTGATAAATTACCTATTGAGCTTATAAGCGCTTTTGATCACGTGACATTCAGTTTTTTAACGGAAAGTCATAAAATTGGAAGGTGGAATCGAACTGTGTGTTCCATTATTTTTTTTTTGATAAATTACCTATTGAGCTTATGAGCGCTTTTGATCACGTGACATTCAGTTTTTTAACGGAAAGTCATAAAATTGGAAGGTGGAATCGAACTGTGTTTTCCATTATTTCTTTTTTTTGATAAAGCACCTATTGAGCTTATAAGCGCTTTTGATCACGTGACATTCAGTTTTTTAACGGAAAGTCATAAAATTGGAAGGTGGAATCGAACTGTGTTTTCCATTATTTCTTTTTTTTGATAAAGCACCTATTGAGCTTATAAGCGCTTTTGATCGCGTGACATTCAGTTTTTTAACGGAAAGTCATAAAATTGGAAAGTGGAAGCGATTTGGAATCGAACTGTGTTTTCCATTATTTTTGATAAATTACCTATTGAGCTAAAGCGCTTTTGTTCACGTGACAAAGACGTTTTCCACCCTTTCTTGCGTGTGATTATTTTTCTTTCGCGCCGGAGTTTGGTTCAAAACACTCACTTTGATACTATTTTCTGACAGATCTGTTGCGTTTGCAAAACAAGCGGGTAAGTGGGATCACAGATTGCACAGAGGGTTCCGTTTAATATTTCTTTTAAAACACTTTAATCCTTTTGCGAAATCTGCTTTAAAGCTTAAAATACACACAAATTGGAGCCCAGAGGGTTAAATATAAGACTTTCTCAAAATTGTATGATTTGTCGTTTGATGTGAGGTTTTCAGCTATAAGTAACCAAAATTTCAAGTCTTCAACTTAATTAGGGGCTCAGTTAGAAAAAAAAGCTTAAAATACACAAGTTGGAGCCCGAAGGGTTAAATAGAAGACTTTCTCAAAATTGACTAATTTGTCGTTTGATGTGAGGTATTCAGCTATAAGTATGCAAAATTTCAAGTCTTCAACGTAATTAGGGGCTCAGTTAAAAGCTTAAAATACACACAAGTTGGAGCCCAAAGGGTTAAATATAAGACTTTTTCAAAATTGACTAATTTGTCGTTTGATGTGAGGTGTTCAGCTATAAGTAACCAAAATTTCAAGTCTTCAACGTAATTAGGGGCTCAGTTAGAAAAATAAAGCTTAAAATACACAAGTTGGAGCTCGAAGGGTTAAATAGAAGACTTTTTCAAAATTGACTAATTTGTCGTTTGATGTGAGGTGTTCAGCTATGAGTATGCAAAGTTTCAAGCCTTCAACGTAATTAGGGGCTCAGTTAGAAAAATAAAGCTTAAAATACACACAAGTTGGGGCCCGAAGGGTTAAATAGAAGACTTTTTCAAAATTGACTAATTTGTCGTTTGATGTGAGGTGTTCAGCTATAAGTAACCAAAATTTCAAGTCTTCAACGTAATTAGGGGCTCAGTTAGAAAAATAAAGCTTAAAATACACAAGTTGGAGCTCGAAGGGTTAAATAGAAGACTTTTTCAAAATTGACTAATTTGTCGTTTGATGTGAGGTGTTCAGCTATGAGTATGCAAAGTTTCAAGCCTTCAACGTAATTAGGGGCTCAGTTAGAAAAATAAAGCTTAAAATACACACAAGTTGGGGCCCGAAGGGTTAAATAGAAGACTTTTTCAAAATTGACTAATTTGTCGTTTGATGTGAGGTGTTCAGCTATAAGTATGCAAAATTTCAAGTCTTCAACGTAATTAGGGGCTCAGTTAGAAAAAAAAAAGCTTAAAATACACAAGTTGGAGCCCGAAGGGTTAAATAGAAGACTTTTTCAAAATTGACTAATTTGTCGTTTGATGTGAGGTGTTCAGCTATAAGTATGCAAAGTTTCAAGTCTTCAACGTAATTAGGGGCTCAGTTAGAAAAATAAAGCTTAAAATACACAAGTTGGAGCTCGAAGGGTTAAATATAAGACTTTTTCAAAATTGACTAATTTGTCGTTTAATGTGAGGTGTTCAGCTATAAGTATGCAAAGTTTCAAGTCTTCAACGTAATTAGGGGCTCAGTTAGAAAAAAAACTTAAAATACACAAGTTGGAACCGAGAGGGTTAAATATAAGATTTTTGTCAAAGTACATTATAATATTTATATTTATATGAATATATAATATATAACGATTTGTCGTTTGATGTGTGGTGTTCAGCTATAAGTATGCAAAAATTTCAAGTCTTCAACGTAATTAGGTCATCAGAAAAAAAAAAAAGCTTAAAATAGTTGTTATATGCAATTTTTAATACATGAACGTCATATTTTGCCTTTCTCAGCTGCTCTGCTCAACAAGCGCAAAACGTTGGGAAGCTTGACTATGGAAGCGATCGATCTGCGTTTTTCCATTTTGTTTTTCAATAAAATAAATTACCTATTGAGTTATAAGCGATTTTGATCACGTGACAAAGACGTTTTTCACCCTTCCTTGTATGGTATTCTTCTTTCGTGTGGGTTCAAAACTCCCACTTTGACACTATCTATTGCGTTTGCAAAAAGCGGAAAACACAGTTCAATTACAGAGTTTCTGAACAACAACACCTGCTAGTTTCATGCATCTCCGAACAAAACTAAATTAAAACTTATGCCATAAAGTTGCCCTTTTGGATTTGAGAACAGCTTTAAATAAATGTTTTCGTTTTACCTTTTTATTTTGTTAGGATATATTTAACTAAAATGATTTTTTAATTTAGTATTAATAGTTGTATATGCAATTCTTAATACATGAACGTCATATTTTGCCTTTTTATGTAGTGAATTTTTTTTTCCTTTTTATTGGAAAAGCAATATACCCAAAGTTCGAAAAAATCTGAAGTTCGGATTTAGTAAAGTGTTGAGGATTCCGGAAAAGTGAGATCCGGCAATCAAATCATATCGATTTTTTTTCAAAACATGTATATTTATACAATTCTTAATTATTTAAAAATATATAAACTTTGCGAACGATTTTCACTAAATTTAAACATTGTGGGTGGTGATCATACAAAAATAAATAATAACAATGTTTACCGGTTTCACTATTTTACAGAATCTTTTTCCTTCAATAATATATTTTACATTCATCACAGAATAGCTTTTACAGAAAACTTTCTGGTTAGAAATTACAAAGTATTTTGTTAAAAAAAAGTTGAAAAGTGTTTATGCATTCGGTTTGTCTGGCCGTCTGCTCACGCTCTAACTCCCTTAAATATGTTTGGATTTTTCTGAAACTGATAGGGGTTATTTGGGATCACCAAAGCATGTTTGGTATTGTACATGCAGTAGGTAGGATTCACCGTTCATTTACAGGGGGCGCTCAAAAGTATTCCGTTACATTAGGGTATATGGGGGTGCCGTAAATATACTCGGATTTTTCTGAAACTGATAGGGGTTATTTAGGGTCACCAAAGCATGTTTGGTATTGTACATGCAGTAGGTAGGATTCACCGTTCCTTTACAGGAGGCGCTCAAAAGTATTCCGTTACATTAGGGTATATGGGGGTGCCGTCTCGGATTTTTCTGAAACTGATAGGGGTTATTTAGGGTCACCAAAACATGTTTGGTATTGTACATGCAGTAGGTAGGATTCACCGTTCATTTACAGGAGGCGCTCAAAAGTATTCCGTTACATTAGGGTATATGGGGGTGCCGTCTCGGATTTTTCTGAAACTGATAGGGGTTATTTGGGATCACCAAAGCATGTTTGGTATTGTACATGCAGTAGGTAGGATTCACCGTTCATTTACAGGGGGCGCTCAAAAGTATTTCATTAAATCACTGTATATAATAAATTAATAAAATTGATAAAATATAATAATTAATAAAATTAATAATATAAATCACTGTATTTCACTACAATCACATTAGAACAGAGAACAGGACATTCATAGCATTTTTTATTCATTTACAGGGACACGTATAAGAAATCGGTTACAGTACAGTACCGTCTTTAAGTAATAAATGTTGGAGCGCACGGTTTAAAATTCGGTGTGCGTTTTTAAATTTAATTAATTTTTTGCATCTTACCCGTTATATATAAATTCCGTACCTCAAATACAGGGCTGTATAAAAGTATCCATGTACCGTTCTCCTTATGAGAGGAAATTGCTGAGGGTACATTTTTAACTAAAGTATATGTAGCTCTTAAGTGAACTAAATTTTGGCTTGCATGTAGCTAATAGATTCAAATTTATAAATCCTATACAGGGCTGCAATTCGCATAATTTTCCGATTGAGGATGGGAACAGCTGAAATTGGGCTCTGAAATGTATTATGCGTTTCCATAGGGTTGAATTAGATGTAATATTTTAATTTTTTAAACGGTGTAGTTTTGTTACATTATTCTAAATCTGTTGGAAAGTGTTTCATAATCTATGCTTCACGCATGATTTTTTTATTACTTGTTTATATATAATTTACTTCAGTTGACATATAAAAATAGTTAAATGTTATTCAAAACAATTTTAAAAACTATCGTCCACTTAATCAAAAATAGTTTAGAAAATGTTTAAAAAAAAATAAGAATTACCTTTCATTGCAACATTCGTAGCACATCTGTTGTCGGGAATAGAACAGCACACACTTCCACAGGCACGGATTTTTTTTGCGAGGGGCAGGTGCCCCCACTTTGCCTTGCATGAGATCGAGAGAACAGCACACACTTCCACAGGCACGGATTTTTTTGCGCGGGGCAGGTGCCCCACTTTCCCTTGCATGAGATCGAGAGAACAGCACACACTTCCACAGGCACGGTTTTTCTTTGCGCGGGGCAGGTGCCCCACTTTCCCTTGCATGAGATCGAGAGAACAGCACACACTTCCACAGGCACGGTTTTTCTTTGCGCGGGGCAGGTGCCCCCACTTTCACTGCAGTAGTTATTTAGACTGTCGATGGAGAGACTAACTTGAACCATTCACAAGTACGAGTGACACGGAAGACGGAAAAAGTTCCATTTATATAGCTTGCGTCCGTGAATTGTCTGCATAGCTTAAAAAAAAAAAAAAAAAAAAAAAAAAAAAAAATAATAATTTTTTTTTTTTTTTTTTTTTTTTTTAGCTATGCAGACAATTCACTGACAATTCACTGACAATTCACTAACAATTCACTGAAGAAAAAAAAAAAAACAAAAAAAAAACAAAAAAAAAAACAAAAAAAAAAATTATTAAAAAATTATTAAAAAATAATTTTTTAATAATTCTTTAATAATTTTTTTTTTTTTTTTTTTTTTTTTTTTTTTTTTTTTTTTTTTTTAAGGGTCCACTGGTCATGGATCATTTCTTTTCATTTCAGTATCAAACCATCAACAACTTAAAAAATTTTAACTCCCATATGTGCTTTGCATATGTTAATAATATGTAATTAATAGTCTTAAGGAATATAGTAAATATTGAAATATTATTTCAAGACTTTGAATGAAATATATGAATCTTTTTCTATCTAAAATTTAAAATATGTAATATTGAACTACGTAATATACAATGGCAAATTCAAGGGAGGCTCGGAGTTCATAAATCCCCTCTGAACATCAACAAAAATATTCTAAACGTCATTTTAAAAATGAAATATACAGTAACCCTCAGTTATCAGCTGTTATTATTATAAAAATAAATCCACAAAGTGATAACACAACATGGCGGTGGGGCTGAAAACATCATTTTTAAAATGAAGCACGACATGACTTTAAATTATTGTAAAGTCGAAATCTTTGATTGTTTCAGGTAGAGGAATGTTTAAAGTGGGGGAGGGGGAGTCTGGACCCCCGCCCCCTTTCGTTAGGGTACTTTAAAAAAATTTTCAAAGTGAGAGCAAAATCACAACATGCTTCGGGCCGAGAGCAACTACACTGTAATACGGATGCCCATAACTTAAGATATAAGATTAATCCAGATATAAGATTGGCCACAAAAGTTCAGAAACACTTTTTTTTAGAATTCACAATCCATGCATTTATGCACAAGAAAATTATTATAAGATAAATAGGGGACGAGTGTACCCCCCCCGGCATTTCCATTATTTCATTTTTTTCTCTCTCTCTCTAATGGACTGGTGGCTTCTATTATTATAAAACAGCCATTATAAATGAGGTGTTAGGTGAAGATGAAAGAGCAGCCGTAAAAAGTTAGAACTCTGATTTTCTAGTCGGCCCCACCTGTGGCCGAGAGGTTCTGCTCTCGAATCTGGTAGACGGGAGGTGCTGGGTTCGAACCCAATCGCGCCCGTCGGCCTAATCGTTCGGAGTTTTCTTCGAGCCATGGATTTCCATGCGTCAATACGGATTAGGTTCCCCTAGAAAGCCCCCTCCCCTCCTTCACGAAGAGCACGACCCCCCTCGTGCCTATAACCCTAGAGTAGATAATCGGCCGTCAAAAATCGACCCGATTTTCTAGTCCAAAAAAAGGGGGGAGGGCTATTTTTCTTTTGCGGCTGCTCTTTCATCTTCACCGAACACTTGATTTATAATGGCTGTTTCATAATAATAGAAACCACCAGTCCATCAGAAAAAAAATAACTCGGTTAAAGCGGGACTCTACTAATACTAATACTACTAGTTTCATAGGAAATCTGACAAGTCGCAGGCGATTTTTCCCACTTGCAATTTTTACGTGTAATAACACTATTAATCTTTAATTCATGGAGTACTTAATGTATGACCAGCTCCGTAGAAGTTTAAAAATTTACAGTACCAAAAATTGTAAAACTGAAATTTCTTTTAAAATTTGATCATGATGGATTCAAGAATGTTATCGTTTAATCCATGGCGTACGTAATGCAGGATCAACTCCGTGCGATTTTTTATGTCTTAAATTTTAGTCTTTGAAAAAATAATTTTCCAAATGGTCGGTGTACTTTGTTAAATTATTATTATTATTATTATTATTATTATTATTATTATTACAAAATGTATTAAAATATTCATACTAAGTTATACTAATTCACTATATAATATGCTATCCCCACGATAGGTATTGATTACATTTTTCAATAAATATTTAGAAAGTATTCTGGAAAAATAATTTTCATTGTATATTAAGAAAAAACGGAACACTTTATTTAATTCTCTTTTTACTTATTGTAACAACTCGTCAGTCAGTTTTGACCTTGTGAAACACTGACTGACACGATTTACACCAAAATACAAATAACACTAATTCATATCAAAGTATACTGGAATCTCGGGTTTGTTTCAAAATCCAAGGATTAGTCCTTGAGATAGAGCTATTGCGGAAATAGTAAGAAATGCAAGCCTTTCACGGATTCAGATCATTGCACAAATTTTCATCGAAGCGTGAAAAACCACATTCCCTTTTCACAGTTTTGAAGGACAGAGGTTTCTCTCTCTGAAATACAATTTAAAGAATGGAATGCACAAAATAATTTTTTTTTTTCTTTTTTTTTCCTTCAACATAGTTAAATTTATATATAGAAATATTATATACAAGAGTATTTCACACAGTATGAGATGAAATTTATCAGAGCCACTGAAAAAAATGTAGGTTTTTCAGTTTCCTAATGCACTTGTATTTCAGGGTTAAATATAAGTTTTATACTCAGTCAATTTTTAAGTCAGTAATTTAAGTCAACTTTTATACCGTCGTATTGGAAAAAAAAAAGTTCTTTTAAATACATTTTGCTTGAAAACTGTATCTCCATTTATTTTTGAAATATTAATTTCTTTGTAGTTTTTGAAGCCATATTGTATACGATAATCGTAAATATGGAATTCTTAAGCGGATGGGAATGACATCATTTTAGATAAAATAAAACGTGTGCTTTAAGTCTTAAAATTGAAATATGTTTTGTACTGCAGTAGAGTCCCGCTTTAACCGAGTTATTTTTTTTCTGATGGACTGGTGGTTTCTATTATTATGAAACAGCCATTATAAATCAAGTGTTCGGTGAAGATGAAAGAGCAGCCGCAAAAGAAAAATAGCCCTCCCCCCTTTTTTTGGACTAGAAAATCGGGTCGATTTTTGACGGCCGATTATCTACTCTAGGGTTATAGGCAAGAGGGGGGTCGTGCTCTTCGTGAAGGAAGGGAGGGGGCTTTCTAGGGGAACCTAATCCGTATTGACGCATGGAAATCCATGGCTCGAAGAAAACTCCGAACGATTAGGCCGACGGGCGCGATTGGGTTCGAACCCAGCACCTCCCGTCTACCAGATTCGAGAGCAGAACCTCTCGGCCACAGGTGGGGCCGACTAGAAAATCAGAGTTCTAACTTTTTACGGCTGCTCTTTCATCTTCACCTAACACCTCATTTATAATGGCTGTTTTATAATAATAGAAGCCACCAGTCCATTAGAGAGAGAGAGAAAAAAATGAAATAATGGAAATGCCGGGGGGGGCACACTCGTCCCCTATTTATCTTATAATAATTTTCTTGTGCATAAATGCATGGATTGTGAATTCTAAAAAAAAGTGTTTCTGAACTTTTGTGGCCAATCTTATATCTGGATTAATCTTATATCTTAAGTTATGGGTATCCGTATTACAGTGTAGTTGCTCTCGGCCCGAAGCATGTTGTGATTATGAAACAGCCATTATAAATCAAGTGTTGGGTGAAGATGAAAGAGCAGCCGCAAAAGAAAAATAGCCCTCCCCCCTTTTTTTGGACTAGAAAATCGGGTCGATTTTTGACGGCCGATTATCTACTCTAGGGTTATAGGCACGAGGGGGGTCGTGCTCTTCGTGAAGGAGGGGAGGGGGGGGGCTTTCTAGGGGAACCTAATCCGTATTGACGCATGGAAATCCATGGCTCGAAGAAAACTCCGAACGATTAGGCCGACGGGCGCGATTGGGTTCGAACCCAGCACCTCCCGTCTACCAGATTCGAGAGCAGAACCTCTCGGCCACAGGTGGGGCCGACTAGAAAATCAGAGTTCTAACTTTTTACGGCTGCTCTTTCATCTTCACCTAACACCTCATTTATAATGGCTGTTTTATAATAATAGAAGCCACCAGTCCATTAGAGAGAGAGAGAAAAAAATGAAATAATGGAAATGCCGGGGGGGGCACACTCGTCCCCTATTTATCTTATAATAATTTTCTTGTGCATAAATGCATGGATTGTGAATTCTAAAAAAAAGTGTTTCTGAACTTTTGTGGCCAATCTTATATCTGGATTAATCTTATATCTTAAGTTATGGGCATCCGTATTACAGTGTAGTTGCTCTCGGCCCGAAGCATGTTGTGATTATGAAACAGCCATTATAAATCAAGTGTTCGGTGAAGATGAAAGAGCAGCCGCAAAAGAAAAATAGCCCTCCTCCCTTTTTTTGGACTAGAAAATCGGGTCGATTTTTGACGGCCGATTATCTACTCTAGGGTTATAGGCACGAGGGGGGTTGTGCTCTTCGTGAAGGAGGGGAGGGGGCTTTCTAGGGGAACCTAATCCGTATTGACGCATGGAAATCCATGGCTCGAAGAAAACTCCGAACGATTAGGCCGACGGGCGCGATTGGGTTCGAACCCAGCACCTCCCGTCTACCAGATTCGAGAGCAGAACCTCTCGGCCACAGGTGGGGCCGACTAGAAAATCAGAGTTCTAACTTTTTACGGCTGCTCTTTCATCTTCACCTAACACCTCATTTATAATGGCTGTTTTATAATAATAGAAGCCACCAGTCCATTAGAGAGAGAGAGAAAAAAATGAAATAATGGAAATTAAAAAATTATTTTTTAATAATTTTTTAATAATTTTTTTTTTTTTCTTCAGTGAATTGTTAGTGAATTGTCAGTGAATTGTCAGTGAATTGTCTGCATAGCTAAAAAAAAAAAAAAAAAAAAAAAAAAAAAAATTTTTTTTTTTTTTTTTTTTTTTTTTTTTTTTTTTTTAAGCTATGCAGACAATTCACGGACGCAAGCTATATAAATGGAACTTTTTCCGTCTTCCGTGTCACTCGTACTTGTGAATGGTTCAAGTTAGTCTCTCCATCGACAGTCTAAATAACTACTGCAGTGAAAGTGGGGGCACCTGCCCCGCGCAAAGAAAAACCGTGCCTGTGGAAGTGTGTGCTGTTCTCTCGATCTCATGCAAGGGAAAGTGGGGCACCTGCCCCGCGCAAAGAAAAACCGTGCCTGTGGAAGTGTGTGCTGTTCTCTCGATCTCATGCAAGGGAAAGTGGGGCACCTGCCCCGCGCAAAAAAATCCGTGCCTGTGGAAGTGTGTGCTGTTCTCTCGATCTCATGCAAGGCAAAGTGGGGGCACCTGCCCCTCGCAAAAAAAATCCGTGCCTGTGGAAGTGTGTGCTGTTCTATTCCCGACAACAGATGTGCTACGAATGTTGCAATGAAAGGTAATTCTTATTTTTTTTTAAACATTTTCTAAACTATTTTTGATTAAGTGGACGATAGTTTTTAAAATTGTTTTGAATAACATTTAACTATTTTTATATGTCAACTGAAGTAAATTATATATAAACAAGTAATAAAAAAATCATGCGTGAAGCATAGATTATGAAACACTTTCCAACAGATTTAGAATAATGTAACAAAACTACACCGTTTAAAAAATTAAAATATTACATCTAATTCAACCCTATGGAAACGCATAATACATTTCAGAGCCCAATTTCAGCTGTTCCCATCCTCAATCGGAAAATTATGCGAATTGCAGCCCTGTATAGGATTTATAAATTTGAATCTATTAGCTACATGCAAGCCAAAATTTAGTTCACTTAAGAGCTACATATACTTTAGTTAAAAATGTACCCTCAGCAATTTCCTCTCATAAGGAGAACGGTACATGGATACTTTTATACAGCCCTGTATTTGAGGTACGGAATTTATATATAACGGGTAAGATGCAAAAAATTAATTAAATTTAAAAACGCACACCGAATTTTAAACCGTGCGCTCCAACATTTATTACTTAAAGACGGTACTGTACTGTAACCGATTTCTTATACGTGTCCCTGTAAATGAATAAAAAATGCTATGAATGTCCTGTTCTAATGTGATTGTAGTGAAATACAGTGATTTATATTATTAATTTTATTAATTATTATATTTTATCAATTTTATTAATTTATTATATACAGTGATTTAATGAAATACTTTTGAGCGCCCCCTGTAAATGAACGGTGAATCCTACCTACTGCATGTACAATACCAAACATGCTTTGGTGATCCCAAATAACCCCTATCAGTTTCAGAAAAATCCGAGACGGCACCCCCATATACCCTAATGTAACGGAATACTTTTGAGCGCCTCCTGTAAATGAACGGTGAATCCTACCTACTGCATGTACAATACCAAACATGTTTTGGTGACCCTAAATAACCCCTATCAGTTTCAGAAAAATCCGAGACGGCACCCCCATATACCCTAATGTAACGGAATACTTTTGAGCGCCTCCTGTAAAGGAACGGTGAATCCTACCTACTGCATGTACAATACCAAACATGCTTTGGTGACCCTAAATAACCCCTATCAGTTTCAGAAAAATCCGAGTATATTTACGGCACCCCCATATACCCTAATGTAACGGAATACTTTTGAGCGCCCCCTGTAAATGAACGGTGAATCCTACCTACTGCATGTACAATACCAAACATGCTTTGGTGATCCCAAATAACCCCTATCAGTTTCAGAAAAATCCAAACATATTTAAGGGAGTTAGAGCGTGAGCAGACGGCCAGACAAACCGAATGCATAAACACTTTTCAACTTTTTTTTAACAAAATACTTTGTAATTTCTAACCAGAAAGTTTTCTGTAAAAGCTATTCTGTGATGAATGTAAAATATATTATTGAAGGAAAAAGATTCTGTAAAATAGTGAAACCGGTAAACATTGTTATTATTTATTTTTGTATGATCACCACCCACAATGTTTAAATTTAGTGAAAATCGTTCGCAAAGTTTATATATTTTTAAATAATTAAGAATTGTATAAATATACATGTTTTGAAAAAAAATCGATATGATTTGATTGCCGGATCTCACTTTTCCGGAATCCTCAACACTTTACTAAATCCGAACTTCAGATTTTTTCGAACTTTGGGTATATTGCTTTTCCAATAAAAAGGAAAAAAAAATTCACTACATAAAAAGGCAAAATATGACGTTCATGTATTAAGAATTGCATATACAACTATTAATACTAAATTAAAAAATCATTTTAGTTAAATATATCCTAACAAAATAAAAAGGTAAAACGAAAACATTTATTTAAAGCTGTTCTCAAATCCAAAAGGGCAACTTTATGGCATAAGTTTTAATTTAGTTTTGTTCGGAGATGCATGAAACTAGCAGGTGTTGTTGTTCAGAAACTATGTAATTGAACTGTGTTTTCCGCTTTTTGCAAACGCAATAGATAGTGTCAAAGTGGGAGTTTTGAACCCACACGAAAGAAGAATACCATACAAGGAAGGGTGAAAAACGTCTTTGTCACGTGATCAAAATCGCTTATAACTCAATAGGTAATTTATTTTATTGAAAAACAAAATGGAAAAACGCAGATCGATCGCTTCCATAGTCAAGCTTCCCAACGTTTTGCGCTTGTTGAGCAGAGCAGCTGAGAAAGGCAAAATATGACGTTCATGTATTAAAAATTGCATATAACAACTATTTTAAGCTTTTTTTTTTTTCTGATGACCTAATTACGTTGAAGACTTGAAATTTTTGCATACTTATAGCTGAACACCACACATCAAACGACAAATCGTTATATATTATATATTCATATAAATATAAATATTATAATGTACTTTGACAAAAATCTTATATTTAACCCTCTCGGTTCCAACTTGTGTATTTTAAGTTTTTTTTTTAACTGATCCCCTAATTACGTTGAAGACTTGAAACTTTGCATACTTATAGCTGAACACCTCACATTAAACGACAAATTAGTCAATTTTGAAAAAGTCTTATATTTAACCCTTCGAGCTCCAACTTGTGTATTTTAAGCTTTATTTTTCTAACTGAGCCCCTAATTACGTTGAAGACTTGAAACTTTGCATACTTATAGCTGAACACCTCACATCAAACGACAAATTAGTCAATTTTGAAAAAGTCTTCTATTTAACCCTTCGGGCTCCAACTTGTGTATTTTAAGCTTTTTTTTTTCTAACTGAGCCCCTAATTACGTTGAAGACTTGAAATTTTGCATACTTATAGCTGAACACCTCACATCAAACGACAAATTAGTCAATTTTGAAAAAGTCTTCTATTTAACCCTTCGGGCCCCAACTTGTGTGTATTTTAAGCTTTATTTTTCTAACTGAGCCCCTAATTACGTTGAAGGCTTGAAACTTTGCATACTCATAGCTGAACACCTCACATCAAACGACAAATTAGTCAATTTTGAAAAAGTCTTCTATTTAACCCTTCGAGCTCCAACTTGTGTATTTTAAGCTTTATTTTTCTAACTGAGCCCCTAATTACGTTGAAGACTTGAAATTTTGGTTACTTATAGCTGAACACCTCACATCAAACGACAAATTAGTCAATTTTGAAAAAGTCTTATATTTAACCCTTTGGGCTCCAACTTGTGTGTATTTTAAGCTTTTAACTGAGCCCCTAATTACGTTGAAGACTTGAAATTTTGCATACTTATAGCTGAATACCTCACATCAAACGACAAATTAGTCAATTTTGAGAAAGTCTTCTATTTAACCCTTCGGGCTCCAACTTGTGTATTTTAAGCTTTTTTTTCTAACTGAGCCCCTAATTAAGTTGAAGACTTGAAATTTTGGTTACTTATAGCTGAAAACCTCACATCAAACGACAAATCATACAATTTTGAGAAAGTCTTATATTTAACCCTCTGGGCTCCAATTTGTGTGTATTTTAAGCTTTAAAGCAGATTTCGCAAAAGGATTAAAGTGTTTTAAAAGAAATATTAAACGGAACCCTCTGTGCAATCTGTGATCCCACTTACCCGCTTGTTTTGCAAACGCAACAGATCTGTCAGAAAATAGTATCAAAGTGAGTGTTTTGAACCAAACTCCGGCGCGAAAGAAAAATAATCACACGCAAGAAAGGGTGGAAAACGTCTTTGTCACGTGAACAAAAGCGCTTTAGCTCAATAGGTAATTTATCAAAAATAATGGAAAACACAGTTCGATTCCAAATCGCTTCCACTTTCCAATTTTATGACTTTCCGTTAAAAAACTGAATGTCACGCGATCAAAAGCGCTTATAAGCTCAATAGATGCTTTATCAAAAAAAAGAAATAATGGAAAACACAGTTCGATTCCACCTTCCAATTTTATGACTTTCCGTTAAAAAACTGAATGTCACGTGATCAAAAGCGCTTATAAGCTCAATAGGTGCTTTATCAAAAAAAAGAAATAATGGAAAACACAGTTCGATTCCACCTTCCAATTTTATGACTTTCCGTTAAAAAACTGAATGTCACGTGATCAAAAGCGCTCATAAGCTCAATAGGTAATTTATCAAAAAAAAAATAATGGAACACACAGTTCGATTCCACCTTCCAATTTTATGACTTTCCGTTAAAAAACTGAATGTCACGTGATCAAAAGCGCTTATAAGCTCAATAGGTAATTTATCAAAAAAAAAGAAATAATGGAACACACAGTTCGATTCCAGCTTCCAATTTTATGACTTTCCGTTAAAAAACTGAATGTCACGTGATCAAAAGCGCTTATAAGCTCAATAGGTAATTTATCAAAAAAAAGAAATAATGGAACACACAGTTCGATTCCACCTTCCAATTTTATGACTTTCCGTTAAAAAACTGAATGTCACGTGATCAAAAGCGCTCATAAGCTCAATAGGTAATTTATCGAAAAAAATTAATGGAACACACAGTTCGATTCCACCTTCCAATTTTATGGTTTTCCGTTAAAAAACTGAATGTCACGTGATCAAAAGCGCTTATAAGCTCAATAGGTAATTTATCAAAAATAATGGAAAACACAGTTCGATTCCAGCTTCCACTTTTATGACTTTCCGTTAAAAAAATGAATGTCACGTGATCAAAAGCGCTTATAAGCTCAATAGGTCATTTATCAAAAATAATGGAAAACACAGTTCGATTCCAAATCGCCTTCCACTTTTATGACTTTCCGTTAAAAAATGAATGTCACGTGATCAAAAGCGCTTATAAGCTCAATAGGTAATTTATCAAAAATAATGGAAAACACAGTTCGATTCCAGCTTCCACTTTTATGACTTTCCGTTAAAAAAATGAATGTCACGTGATCAAAAGCGCTTATAAGCTCAATAGGTCATTTATCAAAAATAATGGAAAACACAGTTCGATTCCAAATCGCCTTCCACTTTTATGACTTTCCGTTAAAAAATGAATGCCACGCGATCAAAAGCGCTTATAAGCTCAATAGGTGCTTTATCAAAAAAGAAATAATGAAAAACACAGTTCGATTCCAAATCGCCTTCCACTTTTATGACTTTCCGTTAAAAAATGAATGTCACGCGATCAAAAGCGCTTATAAGCTCAATAGGTGCTTTATCAAAAAAGAAATAATGAAAAACACAGTTCGATTCCAAATCGCCTTCCACTTTTATGACTTTCCGTTAAAAAAAATGAATGTGTCAAAACGTTTTTGCGCTTGTTGAGCAGACCTTTTCAGAATTGATGGATTATTGAATTTAAAAGAACTCTTTTTATTACTCTGTAAGTCATTGCGCGCGCATGATATTTTGAGAACATATGTATGGATTTCTATAAAATTTTAAATAGATGGCTCGTTTAAAATGACCTACTTTTAATTATTTGCTATGGTAAGCAGAGCTGCCAAGTCTCCGGCCTTTTAGATACAAGTATTTTAAGACAGAAAATGTTGTTTTATTTAATTAGAACAATTGGGCGATTTAAAGGAACAACATTTTCTCTAAAATAATAGTGGTGTGCCGGAGACTTGACAACTCTGGGTAAGATTTTTTGTTATGATTATTGTTATTCAATAAAAAAGAAAAAAAGTTGATTTTTTTTTTCCCACAATAAAGAAATTCTTTGAAGATCTGTTCAGTTTCTAATAGTAGTATATTAAAAGGCAAAATCTGTTTTATCAAATGTTCATGTTTATACTTAGACAGGCATTAAAAATACACTCATTCACACTTTGGATGTTTTGATTGATATTCAGTGAGAGACCCCTTCATAAAAACTATTTTTAATGGATTAAGGTTTTTGAAATGTTTTAAATTCAATTGTTTTGAAATTTAATACAGTTATAATTTAAGCAATCATTGCGAAAATTTTCTTGATTTCATTAAACAATACGCAAACGAGTAATGAATTAAATAATATATTAATTAGTAATACACATTAAAAATACTCCATACCCGCAAATGAGTAATGAATTAAATAATATATTAATGAGTAATACACATTAAAAATACTCCCAGACACTATAACTTTATAATAGTATATCAAAAACTGGTATCTCTATGTTTTAATTTCTACAGGAACTTTGTCGTGTCTTGAAGGAATTTTTTAATTTTAAGTATCTAATATAATATTTTGGCTGAAATGTATTTTCTCTCTATTCTTTAAATGTGACACTCATGGATCGGGACAAGAAATGTTGATTGTTCCAATCCAAAGCCTTTTCAGCTTATATTATCTCGAGTCTTTGAAATTTCATGCAACTTTTTTGAAAATGTTATTAAAAATTGTTTTTTGTTTTTAAAATGTCGTTTTCCATTCTCATTGCAGCGCTCCAGATTCCTTCGTATGAAAACAAAGATTTGAGAAGAGTTCCTTTGTGTGTTCCACCTCCAGTCGATGTGTGCCATTGCCGTGTGCCTTTTAGGTGTTCCACCTCCAGTGCTCCCAGACCACAAGAGTCCGAGACTCGGGAGGGCCGCTTGAATCCGGGCTAGAGTCGCTTCGAGTGCCGAGGGCTACCCCCCCCTCCCCGTGTATGGCAACATCCCCCACCTCATGCATATATAGTGAAGCTATCTATATATCGCATTTTTTTATAAATGCCCTCCCTTTATTTCCAGTTGCCGGGGTCACAAACTGCGGGGGAGCCGCTCGAATCCGGGCTGGATTCGTCCGAGTGCCGAGGGCCACTCCCCCCTCCTCTTGGGGCGGCTCGATTCTGTTTTTCTCGTGTACCCTCTCTCGCCCCCCTCCCCGGTGACTGTTGGGCCCGTTCTCGACTGCGGACTTCCCTGAGGCTACCGAACGAGTTTTGTTCTCTCGACGGGGTCTTTAGAGGTCTCTGGCAAGGAACCCCTTATCCGGGTTACCCGGGACACTGGAGCGGAAAAGGATTCAACCCTTCTTCTAGTTCCAGACTAGGCATAGCGCCTAAACGGTACCCGATGATACGGAGACTTTGATAGATGCTCGGTGCCTTGCATGGACATTGCTTGTGTGTGTGGTGTCTGGGGCCCTGTCAGAGAGCAACGACTCCCCCCCTTCTATGGGGGGTGACAGGCGTGGAGACGCGCCTTTTCGGTGGAAGAGGCTTCCCGCTCATGCATGCTTTTGTTGCACTGCGGTCCAGGAGCGTGAATGGGCGGGAGGTGCCACGGCTGGGGAAGGGTGAGGTTTAACAAATCTGCGGCAAGTGGTCCAAAGGTGCTCACCCCCCCCTAGTGGGGCCCTGGGCCTTGTATGGAGTGGGAGAACCTCCGTGGTGTAAAGAGTCGCTTGACCCCTTTCGGCGGTTCGCAGGAGGAAAGGACGGGCCACGGTCACTGGATAGAGAGAGAGGGGAAAAAGAAGATGGAAGGGAGCCCCGGGGGGGCATTGGAGGGATCGAGAGTTTCATTAGAGACAGGGGGCCGCTCGAATCCGAGCTGGAGTCGCTCGGAGGGCCCACCCCCCTCCCCGACACCTGCATATATAGTAAAGAGATCTATATATTGCATTTTCATTTGTACCGGTTGTCCGGGGTGGGGAAGGTCTTCCGGGCTTGATTCGCTCCGAGTGCCGAGGGCCACCCGCCCTCCTCTCGCCCAAAAAAAAACCCATCTCGCTCTCCTCCCACCACGAGCGGGGTCCGAGCGGGGTCGCTTGAATCCGAGCTCGAGTCGCTTCGAGTGACGAGGGCCACCGAATTCCCCCCTCAGGGGCGGGGCTGCTCGAATCCGGGGCTAGATTCGCTCGAGTGCCGAGGACCACCGGACATACTCCCCCTCTCCGTGTGTGGCATCTGAAAAAAAGGTAGGTGACGGAAAGTCTTGGATCCAAGGGGGAGGGTCCCGAGCTCGAGTCGCTTCGAGTGCCGAGGGCCACCGAATCCCCCCCCCCCGCTCCCTGGCGCCGGGGAGGGGGGGTCAGAAAAACTTGGGGCCGCTCGAATCCGGGCTGGATTCGCTCGAGACCACCCCCCCCCTTCTGAAAGGTAGGTGGTGAAATAAAAAAAATGTTTTTTTTTCTCTGGTGTGTGTGTTTTCTTTGACTCTGTTTTTTGTTTCAGGGCGAGAGAAAAGAATACAGTGAGTTCTTTTTCAGGGCGATGGAGAGAGAAAAAAATAAAAGTTCAGGGCGATGTTTCAGAGAGAGAAAAGTATAAAATGGGTTTCAGGGAGAGAGAGAGAAAGAATAAAGAGAAAGTTTTTCTTTTTCAGGGCGATGTTTTCTTTTTCAGGGAGAGAAAAGTATAAAATGGGTTTCAGGGAGAGAGAGAAAAAGAATAAAGAGAAAGTTTTTCTTTTTCAGGGCGATGTTTTCTTTTTCAGGGAGAGAAAAGTATAAAATGGGTTTCAGGGAGAGAGAGAAAAAGAATAAAGAGAAAGTTTTTCTTTTTCAGGGCGATGTTTTCTTTTTCAGGGTGAGAAAAGTATAAAATGGGTTTCAGGGAGAGAGAGAAAAAGAATAAAGAGAAAGTTTTTCTTTTTCAGGGCGATGTTTTCTTTTTCAGGGTGAGAGAAAGAATAAAGTCTTCTTTTTCAGGGATCGGGTCCTAACTGTCGAAGGTTTTACTGTGGTTTTCCTTCGACCTCGAGCGTGAATACGGGTTAGGTCCACCCCCCGCAAAAGACCCTGCCACAGAGGGCACCCCACACACAAAAGTCCCTTTTTTTTATTTCGGCGGGGGTGGTGGCCGTCCGCCTAACCGTCGAAGGTTTTACTGTGGTTTTCCTTCGACCTCGAGCGTGAATACGAGTTGGGATGTTTCGAAAAAGACCCTACCACAGAGGGCACCTCCCCCAAAACAAAACTGTGAAACCCATTCTATGAAAGGACCCCTATAAAAACATCGGAAAACCATATGAAACCCACTCCACGATAAACACAACTTTGAAACCCTTACACGGACAACAACCCACTCCACGATAAACACAACTTTGAAACCCTCACACGGACAACAACCCTCACACTGAAAACAACCCACTCCACGATAAACACGACTTTGAAACCCTCACACGGACAACAACCCTCACACTGAAAACAACCCACTCCACGATAAACACGACTTTGAAACCCTCACATGGACAACAACCCTCACACTGAAAACAACCCACTCCACGATAAACACGACTTTGAAACCCTCACACGGACAACAACCCTCACACTGAAAACAACCCACTCCACGATAAACACGACTTTAAAACCCTCACACGGACAACAACCCTCACACTGAAAACAACCCACTCCACGATAAACACGACTCTGAAACCCTCACACTCAAAACATATGAAACCCACTCCACACAACCCACTCCACGATAGTCACAACTCTGAAACCTTCACACTGAAAACAACCCTCACACTCAAAACATATGAAACCCACTCCATGATATTTACAACTCTGAAACCCACTCCATGATATTTACAACTCTGAAACCCACTCCATGATATTTACAACTCTGAAACCCACTCCACGATATTTACAACTCTGAAACCCACTCCACGATATTTACAACTCTGAAACCCACTCCACACAACCCACTCCACGATAGTCACAACTCTGAAACCTTCACACTGAAATCAACCCTCACACTCAAAACATATGAAACCCACTCCATGATATTTACAACTCTGAAACCCACTCCACACAACCCACTCCACGATAGTCACAACTCTGAAACCCACACACTGAAAACAACCCTCACACTCAAAACATATGAAACCCACTCCATGATATTTACAACTCTGAAACCCACTCCACACAACCCACTCCACGATAGTCACAACTCTGAAACCCACTCCACGATAGTCACAACTCTGAAACCCACTCCACGATAGTCACAACTCTGAAACCCACTCCACACAACCCACTCCACGATAGTCACAACTCTGAAACCCACTCCACGATAGTCACAACTCTGAAACCCACTCCACGATAGTCACAACTCTGAAACCCACTCCACACAACCCACTCCACGATAGTCACAACTCTGAAACCCACTCCACACAACTCACTCCACGGCACCAGAAACCCATGACACGATCCAAACTCAGTCCAAAACAGGAGTTTCCCCCCCTCGCCGACTCTTTTTAATTCTCCACCCCCCCCCCCCCCCTAACCACTTTTAACTCAATATTTTTTCTTGTGTTTTTCCCTATTGTGTCAGGAATCGTCATGGGTCCGGTGCTCAACATATAAATCAGTCGACTGTACCTGAGGTATCAGTGTTTACATAAGAAGTCTTATTCCAGTCCGGTAGTCTAACCATGAGAGGTTGAAAGAAAATTTTCCGAATATCATTGAATACCTTTTGATGAAAATCAGTCCATTTGAAAGTAATATTAGGCTTAGTTAAATCAATAAGTGGTTGTATGAGCTCAGAAAAGGATGGGATTAAACTTTTGCAAAAAGTTGCTAAACCAACAAATCCTTTAACTTGTCTTTTAGTAGTTGGAGCAGGAAAGGATTTAATTTTCTGAATGTTAGCATTAATAGGGGAAATGGAGTGGTTTTCAATGTGAAAACCAAGATAGTCTACTGCAGAATTATGAAATGAACATTTAGATAGTGACAAAATAAGATTGTACTTCTTTAAAATTTGAAGAATTCTTTCTAATTTTTCATAAATTTCTTGAAATGAGTTAGAACCAAAAATGAGATCATTCTGGTATACATGTATACCTTCAATTTGCATCTCATCTACTAGCATGTCCATTAAAGTTTGGAAATAAGCACTGGCATTCTTTAAACCAAAACATAAACGTTTAAATTTAAATGAACCAAACATACTGCAAAAAGTAACCTTTTCTTGATATTCTTTAGGGAGATCAATCTGATGATATGCCTGTTTAAAATCCAATGACGTAAAGAATTTATATTTCGAAAGATTTGAGATTATAGTCTGGATTTTAGGAAGTGGATATGAAGAGCTTTGAATGATGGTATTTAACATTCTTAGATCAAGCGAAAGTCTATATTTTTGTTTTCCTGACCCATCTGGTTTCTTTTTAACCAAAAGGATGGGACATGCCCACTCTGAACAGCTACGTTCGATAATTCCAGCCTCTACTAATTGATTAATCTGAGATGAAGCTTCTTGCTGGAGGGCCTGGGGAGAAGGAAAATGTAGAGTTTTTATGGGGAAGTCATTAATGAATTTTAAGTTTGGCTTGAACTTATCAGTATGTCCTAAGGTTTTCATACTTTTAGAAAATACAGCATAATGATCTAACAGTAACTTTTTTAGCTTTTTTGCCTCTTGTGAGTCGAGATGACTTAATTTAAAATCAGAAGAGGATAGTTCTAATTTCCTCTGTTGTAATATTTCTTGAGAAGCCTGAATAAAATTAACAAATAATTGAGAGTCCTTTTTAAAATCCTCCTGAATGTTTTCAAAGTCATTAACATTGTCAAGTATTTCATCAACTTGAGTTATGCATCCTATATTTGTGTTTTTGTTCAAATGCACATTTTCTTTAGATATATTTTTAACATAAATATTAAATTCATCAGATGCATGTTTCTTTATCTTCTTTTCATACTGATGTTTACTATCTTGTAGCTGAATAATTGAGTCAAAAACCAGAATACCCTTAGAAAATGCATTACTTTGGAACAAATATGGAGTCTCGTGTAACATATTACTAGATTTAACGGTGACACATTTGACTTCATCAGGATGCAACATAAGTTTACTTTTTAGAGTTACATCTTCAATAATGTGAGTGTCTACAGAAATATTATGACATTCCGGTGATGTATCATTCAGTGGCGTAGCTAGATATTCAGCGCCTTGGAGCAAGTAAAGTTTGTGCGCCCTCTTCTCACTCGAAAACGTTCTGCGCAATTTTGCTTTGAAGCTTAAAATTTATACTATTCTTAATTCAATTTAAAATCTTATTTGAAAGTCAAAGTATTTTAACAACGTATTGAATACAAATAATTAAAACTAGTCGGATGTACCAATCCCAAAACTTTCTTCTATCTCATACATGTTAATACTTCAAAATTCGCTGCCACATTGCCAAAATTAAATGGCAATCTATGCATCTCATAAGGATTCTAAAGATATGAAATTCCGTGCATTAGTTCTTGAGATATGACTATCGATGAAATAATTTAAATCCAGCAAAATGCTGCCTAGCAGCGCCACCTATTGGGTGATTTATACCAAATCCTAATCAGCAACAATTTATGTCAACGTCTGACTGAATCTGAAGTTTGGAGAAAATCCGTGCATTAGTTTTTGAGATAGAGCTATAGCGAAAATCGTGAAAATTCCTGCATAGCAGCTCCACCTATTGGGTGATTAACACCAAAACCTAATTAACAACAACTTGTGTCAACATACAACTAAATCTGAAGTTAGATTAAAATTCGTCCAATAGTTCTATTGATAGAGCTATTGAGGCAATCGTGAAAAAGGCAGCACAGAAGCGCCACCTGTTGGGTGATTTACACCAACACATAATCAGTAGTAAGTCATATCAAGGACTAACTAAATCTGAAGTTTGATGAAAATCCGTGCGTTAGTTCTTAAGATAGAGCTATTGGAGAAATTGTGTAAATCCTGCAAAATTCATCATAACAGCGCCACCTGTTGGGCGATTTACACCAAAACGTAATCAGCATCAATTCATATCAAGGACTAACTAAATCTGAAGTTTGATCAAAATCTGTGCATTAGTTCGTGAGATAGAGCTATTGCGAAAATCGTGAAAAATGCAGCATAGCAGCGCCACCTGTTGAGCGATTTACACCAAAAACTAATCAGCATCAATTTGTATTAGGGACTCACTGAATACAAATTTTTATTAAATTCCGTGCATTAGTTCTTGAGATAGAGCGCCCACAAAATTTGTGTCACATACACACAGACAGACAGAGTCACAGAGTCACAGACAGACATTTTGTAAAAACATGTTTTTCGGGTTCCCTGACCCCTAAAACGTGTAAATCCGTCGAAAATCGGAATTCGAAAATTTTCATGAATCCAATACTTTCTTCTTGTAAAGATAGAAGAAAGTAAAAAAATAATGAATACTGAAATGAATTATAATTCTTTACGGAGTACCTACGAATATTTTCTGCGAATTGGGAGGTATTTTCGTATTAAATGCACCAATGGGCCTGTACAATCTGCCGCCTTTAATATCTGCTCTTCTTTTCAAGGGTTTCGAAGCATCGTAGAATACTAATAAAAAACACACTATTGTCAAGATTTTTTTTTTTTTTTTTTTGCCTTTACTTTTCGCATATGAATGAAACATGTTTTTAGAAAATACTAGAATTCCATAAAATTCAAAGTATCACAACTCGGTAAGTTGTAGTCGTACAATAAAGAAATTTTTCTTGTTAAAGTACGGAGATGATTTTTCTAAATATAACGTATAGAGCCCAGAAACAGAATAAAAATTTATGTATCGTAACTTTAAAAAAATAACTACTTTGACATAAATTACTTTTAATATTATGAAGAACAACTTTAAAACTTTTTTACTATTGGAACTATATTTCTACAACTAATGGTTTAGAAAATTAGCCAAAGGGCAACGATAAAAGTTGACACCGAGGCCGGGGTTCTCACTGCCTTTTGACTAATCTGAACAATTTGGCTAAGCGCTAAAGAAAAATTAGCCAGCTTCAAATAATTCATCGTAAATCACTAAGAATATCAAGACACAAATAATGAATTACATAGAAAAAGGTTTAATCGTACAATAACATCATTGAGAGTGTTTCCGAAAGGAAGAAAAAACATCTCTTGCAATTTGGTGATTTCAATCTTTAGTTTTCTCGCCAAATGAAACATTTTGGTGGAGTGGCGATCGTCAGCGAGAACACTGATTGATCCTTTTATATTACTCAAGATTGCAGATTTTACTTTTCATACATACAATATAAGGAACGAAATAGGAAAGCATTGTAACCACAATAAAGATAAATGAAAATAATGGTATATTTTTAAATTTTCAAATAAATCCATTCTCACAATTTTTCAATGATTCAATACGAGTGTATGTTAGAATTTCCTCACGTTTTTAGATTAGCAGAGCACGATTTGTTGTGTTTTTGATGATATTGGCAGGTATTTTATAAATCTGTCATAGGAATTGTATTAATTTTCAAAGAAATCAGACGAAGAGTTTGGTATCTAAACCATTTTTCAAACATTCTGTAATGATAACTGATGAACATTTTCTCTTATATCTCAATTAAATTATTTTTATTGCTCACGTTCATCTTATATATCTATACAATAACGTTTCATCACGCAGACAGTGGAGGCTGAAAAATAATTTCGCAATATACTACCATAGATTTGGTGAAAAAATTTTCTCCTTGTTTAATTGTAGAAAATCACACGATTAAAACAGATCAAATTTTATGTACCAGTATTCTGATAGAAAGTGATTGTGAACCCCTGAAGAGCCGCTATTGCATGCAGGGTCGGACTTGGCCACTGCCAAATACTCAGACCTTGGATTATTGGAGGGCGCAACATTTTAGAAACTCATTATTTTACCATTGTTGCTAATAGCAATCTCGCCAATAACATCCACTATCATTCCATTTTTTTCTTTCTGAGGATGCTTTCAGAACTGGATTCGAAATTGAAAGTGTCCTTAGAAAAAAAAAATCGAAACAGCATAAAGTTTAGACATCGACCTGATACATTTTATTTCAAAAGTAAAAAAAAAAAATTGAAATATTGAAATGTAAATTCGAAATTTGTAAAGAAGATTAAATAAGATTTAATGTGAAAAAAGTGATGTACATTTGCATAAGCGATAATCAGATCCTAAAGAACACTGAACATGATACTTCTCTCATTTTGAAGGAAACTGCTTATCAATTCTGCATTTGAGATTTGACATATTTTCAAAATCTCAAAAAACAATATGTACAAAATTTAGTTTGTCGCCTCCCCCCCCCCCCTTCTAAATTTTGTCACTGTGGGCTGATGTGGAGTGTGTCTAAATCCGGCTTTCATTGCTGTTTTGTAATCTGTATTGATGCATGTTTAGTTTCCACAAAACAAGTACAAAAAATAACTTCAAAAGTTTCATTTTCTTGTTTTTTCGTTTGTAAAATTGTCAATAATTTTCTTCAACTTGTCAAAACTATAATTCTTTTATTTTTATATACAAATCGTAAAATAAATAAATAGCTAAGGCATTGCTGTGCACCGTAAATATAGGTTTCTCCGTGATGATTTCTTTGGCTACCATTATTTTCGTACAGGGATGCCCATGATAATTTTCGAAAACATTTTCAATAAAATGTACCCGGAAGATTATCGTTTCAAACTAATTCGCCACTCCAGTCACGCGAAAACACACGTTCGCTAATGCTAATCCTATGAAAGAAATTTTTTAAGATATCTCGTTTGCCTTTCAATATTTTTAAAAGATTTTTTTTTTTGCATTGGATAGCTGAGGTCGATCTGTACAAAGGTCGTTTTTTACTTTTTCGATTTTGTTTGCAGATTTTTTATGACACTGCTTTCATTTTCGAAACCGGTTCCTAAAGTGAAAGCGTCCTAATTAAAAATACCTGAAAACGAAATCGAAAAATTAAAAAATGGCCAATGTAGAAATCGATCTCAGCTATCCAATCCAAAAAAAAATTATTTAAAAATACTGGAATGCAAACGAGATATCTTAGAATTTCTTCCATTGGATTAACATTAGCGAACGGGTGTTTTTTCCTGACTGAAGTAGCCTCTTAAGTGGATATCGAATATATTTTTCATAATCCTGTACGCAACACATGTATGTTAAATCATCTTTTTCAAAATCTTTAATTTGTGTGTCTTAATTAAACTATTTTCTAATTATTTTTCATTAAAGATATTCAAAGGAATACGTAAACAAAGATCTGCACAATTTACTCTTAAAAAATTGTTTAATTTGAAGAAATATTTACAGCTCCAAACTTTTTTTTAAATATTGTGTTAAAATCAAGCAATATCTGCTGAAGGTGATCTGTCCCCTTAACTACCTTAACTGAATATTAAAAATATGTTTTAAATCGATATAGTTGAGGTTAAACACAAAGTAAAATATCTTAGGAATATGCGGATTGTAACAAGATTCATCTATAATATCTGATTAATAACGAAAAAAATATTCAAACATTTTTGCAAATCTTTATATCGCTCTTTCTAATTTTGCGCCCTTAGGATTCGTGCGCCTGGAGCAGTTTGCTCCAACTGCTCCTCGGTAGCTACGCCCCTGGTATCATTTGACTCTATACAAGTAAACGGTATATGTAAGTCATTGAGTTGCATAATTTTATTTGACAAATCTAATGTGATGTTATATCTTTGTAGAAAATCTAGTCCTAGAATGCCATCAAATTTGTATGACACTGGTATATCTACGACATAAAAACAATGTGATATTTAAGTTGTGTTTAAGATTTTCAAAAAGTTTCACTGAAATTAAAGACGTGCTGCTACCAGTATCTAATAATAAGAAAGCATCTTCCTTGGCAATGGAGGCCTTTACAAGAGGAAGTGCCGGAGAGTCTCTATTGATATTAAATATGTGTTCATTAATTTCACTCTCTGTCTGGGTAGCACAACTGTTTGCAATTTTTATCGTAGACACTGTTTGCGATGTAATCGAGTTAACAATTCTTTTAGAGGATAATTTTGGAAGTTCGTGCAATTGAGTGTGAAAAATTGTTTGTGTATCTGTTGCTGAAATGCCTTGAATTTGTTGAGGTGTAATATTATCAGCGCTATTACACCTCACCTTGAGTTTAAATTACGGTCTCTAAAATTATCGTGTCGTTTAAAATCATTGTTTTGTTGATAAAATTGTCGTGTGCTAGCACGTTGCCACTTAAAACAATTGGTGGCTACATGACCGACCCGAAAACAAAGCTGGCAACGCTCATTATTATGTCTCTGAAAATTTTGATGTCTGGGGGGTGCTTGATAAGTATTACAAGTTTTATAATTTTTTCTAACTCCTGAGACTTTCTATACTTGTGTTGTCCGACCTCAGGTGATTGTTTATGCTCCTGGGATGATGAAGTAGCGGCAAAACTTAAAGTATTAATTTTCTCGGTCAATTCCGCTAACTGTATTTGAATGTTGTCAGTCACCTGAGAAGAAGAATTACTACTCGTAAGAATGTGATCCTGACCAAAAATATCTTGTAAAGTCTGGGCTCTCTCAATCGCTTTTTCGTAATCCTTAATATTTTCTTCCTGAATTTTAATTTTGATTGCAGAGGGCAAACATGATAATAATTTGACAAATTTAATATTATCCAAAGCAGTTTTTTCAGAAATATCCGGATATACTTTTGTTACTAACCCATTTAAACAGTGCGCAAAGTTCCGAATATTTTCATGGGGCAAGAGGGTTAAATAATTAAGATCGTTTAGAGATGAGGCGGTAGAGCTCACAGCAAAGAATTTCTTAAATGCCTTGTCAATGAAGCCGAAACTAGTTGACCTAGAAAGGATATAATATTCAATTAAGTATTTTTTCGCGGGACCTTTAAATTTAGACTTTAAAAAGATAACCAGTTCCTCTTCATCTAACTTTTTGATTTTGCCATACGCTGATACCTGATCAAAGAAAAAATTAATGAGGGTAGGATCACCCTCAAAATCATCCACAGAAAAATTAAAATTATGCGACTCTATAATATATACCAACTAGAACTTAAAAAAAAAACACTACCATTTATCTTACCAAAATACTATAAATATCAGCAACAAAATTATCATATTAAATTGCAAAGAATGAAACAAATTTAATGAATATGTGTGCATGATCAAAATAAACATTTTCACTTACTTTGAAAGAACAAAACAGCTCTATATCAATGTAGGCACCAAAAACAAAACATCAATATATTTACGAGTACTTTTTTTTTATTATTATCTAGTGAAATTATATATTCATTCATTTACTTAAAAAGTACTCAATAGGAATAATGCACACTTAAAAATTCAGTTATATTTTCAATAGACATATAATAAATACACACTCCAAATAAAAATTGTAGAGATTATTCAGTGATTACAGGTATTCAATCAAACCTATTTACACAAAAAATGCCAAAATAATACTAGCATAATTATTTACGATCAAAAATATGCAAAATCAAAATTAGTATTAAAGAAATTTTATCTGTTACTTACGATATCCCTGAATAATCACACATTTATGTATTACCATACTTTAAAAAAAATTTCTTTTCTTTCTTTTTTTTTTTGTAAATTTTGCAAACACTTTTACGATGATACTAGCGACAACAAAAAACTCACTCGCCAGAAAAAATATAAAAAGTTGTGAAAAAAAAGATGAGAGAAAAAAAATAATAATAACTATGTAACTTATGCAGACTTGTTGGTGAAAATAAAAAATCACTCACCAACAGCCATTAAAAACAAAAAGCACACCATTTTATCATCTCTGTACGTTAGTGAAAATTGGCACAAATTGCAGAACAACCTTAGCTCGAGAAAAAAAAATCGAGATAATTTAGAAGACACAGAAGTATCAACGTTTACATTGGTATCGTACACGAGGAAGGTTATGTACTCTTAGTTTTCACAGGTTTCACTCCGCACCCGGGTTAAACAAACCCCCTGCTGCCTGCTGACATAGGAGCACCGCACACTCCACCACTGTTCACCGCATCGTGTGAAACAAATTCCGGGGCACATTTATATCTTTTGGAGTCCCGCCAATCCAGGAGCCGATAAAACAGGCAAATCATGACGAACTTCACACCTCCTAGAGCATCAGGAAAACCGGATTGAGATCCGGGACCGTAGTGGCAGCATGTTATCCGCGACCTGGGAACAGATGATCAAATCCACGAGTATCATTACAGCAGCAGGAAAGATTCGGGATCAGGAAAGCCAGCCCACTTGAGAATAGCATGAAAATCCGGGAATCAGGAAACTTTCGGGACCATCAGGATCACAGCAACACAACATCGGGCCCACCCCAGAGTATTAAAAGTTTAAAAAAAAAAACGTTCGCAGTAAAAAAAAAAAACAGGCACCATTTGTGTGAGGAAAATATAACTCACACATTTAAAACTAAAAGTTTGGCCGGTGATGTAAAAGTGACAGTACATTGGGATGCTGCACAAAACCCAATTTTATTATTGAGCTCTCATCCCATTGACTGCGAACAGATTCAGCAAAGTAAAGATAAAGATTTTATTGAAGCAATGTTGATACTGATGAATATACTGATGGGGTGGGCCGCTTAGAAAAGCGTGTCTTTACACAGTCAGGATATCAGGCCGAATGATACACTTGCATAATAATCGTATGCCAACATCCATTGGATTACCAAGCCAATATGACAGTTAAGCAAACACCAAATTATCCGTTGCATAGAAAAACAATGGGGGAGAATTTAAATTATTGGCGAATAAACTGATAAAGACAAAATCGTGAAAATAACTCAAGTAACCCCACCGAAACATTAACACTCCGTTAGAACTGTTTACATTACAGATGACAAATATTATTAATGATAAAATTTATTGCCTGAGTTATTCCCCTTGTTAATAAAAATGATAGCTTTCTTTTAATAAACAGAACAAAGGAAAATTACCCACATAAATATTGTAACTAAAATAGATTACTATTAAATTAATATCGAAATGACAGAAATGTAATTATCGTAAATCAAGTATAATTTAAGCTGTTGACTTGCAGATATAAAATAGCGAAATCAAAATGATAATGAATCATTTCGTTAAAAAGACATGTTTATTATTTAGTGTTTTACTTCCGCATGAAAGAGTCGAGAAATAAGCCTGAAATTACTTTTTAACAAATCCATTTATGACTGACTGAATACATGGAAAGAAAAAGAAAACATTAATTTAAAAAAAAGAATAAAAAGGACAATATATGATGATTGCATCATCATAAATTTATAATAGCATCAACAATTATGAATATAAAACATAGTGTATGTTTTCAAAATTAATGTTAATTCAATAAATGTAAAGAAGAACAGAATGACGACGCCTCCTGATGAGTATTGAAATTTAAAATAAGATCAATCTATGCATTTTTAATCATTAAACTCAAATATAAAATTTGCTGTATTTGTACACAATAGAAAATAAGATGCACCTGGAATGTTCATCGTAAACAGCTAATGATTGCAGCTACTGCAGCACTGAAAGTTGACTTTTTCGCAGCACAAAATATTTAACAGTGTAGAAATTTAGATGTATCAATATAAATATGACGAATCTCCAAAAAAAAAAATCATTCTGAGATAAATGGATTTAAAGTTTTATGTGCTCGTTCGAGAACCACAGTCACACATCCAAAGCTAGTATGTTGTGGTCATCGGAAAATTTTCTTTTATGCCCTTTTAATATATTAATTTAAAATAGTATTAACAGTTATGAATATAGTGTATTTTTTTCGAAATTAGCACCATGGAATTACAGCAATCAGTGAATGTAAAGAAGAACAGAATAACAGCGCCTCCGTATAGGTATTAAAATTTAAAATTATATCTACCTACGCATGTTTAATCATTAAACTCAAATATAAAATTTGGTGTATTTGTACACATTAGAAAATAAGATGTAGCTGTAATGTTCATGGTAAACAGCTAATGATTGCAGCTACTGCAGCACTGAAAGTTGATTTTTCGCAGCACAAAATATTTAACAGTGTAGAAATTTAGACGTGTCAATATAAATATGACGAATCTAAAAAAAAAAAAAAAATCATTCTGAGATAAATGAATTTTATGTGCTCTTTCGACAACCACAGTCACACAGTCACACATCCAAAGCTAGTATGTTGTGAGCATTGAAAATTTTTCTTTTATGCCCTTTTAATATATTAATTTATAATAGCGTCAACAATTATGAATATAAAACATAGTGTATTTTTTCGAAATTAACGTTAATTCAATAAATGTAAAGAAGAACAGAATGACAGCGCCTCCTGATGGGAATTAAAATTTAAAATTAGATCAACCTATCATGTTTAATCATTAAACTCAAATATAAAATTCGGTGCATTTGTACACAATAGCAAATAAGATGCAGCTATAATGTTCATAGCATTCGGCGAATATTCCCTAATCTGGTCCACTGCCAAAGGTTGGCGTCCAAAAAGAGAGATTCTGGCAACAGTGTGGTTAAAAGTGTATGAGAGTTAGAAGAGTGAACTTAATAATAATGCAAATCATGCTCGCTCAATTGATTCAATCGACTGCGGATTCTATCGGGAATCTTTCCTCAAGCAGAAGATAGCAGCGCCCTTTGTTGAATGATAAGAGTCAAAATTGAATCAAAATCTATTCATGTGAAGGTCTTACAATTTATGTAGTTTGATCAAAAACCATGATTAATTCTTTAAAAATGTTTATATCGGAAAATGTGTAGACAACAGCATAGCAGATCCGAATGTTGGGCGCTATATATCTAATCCTAATCAACATGTATTTATGTCAAGGTCTAACAATATATGAAGTTTGATGATATTCTGTGCATTAGCTCTTGAAATGTAGCTTTCATGAAAATTAGGGAAATGCAACTTACCAACGCTACCTGTTAGGCTATATACACCCAAAACTAATAGGCACTAATTTATGTCAAGATCTCACCGAATCTGAAGTTTGATTAAATGGTGCACATTATTTCTTGAGATAGAGCGGCCACAAAATTTGTGTCACACAGAGACTAACAAAGAGACATTTTCCACAAATAGTCGAATTGTGTTCAGGACATCCCAAAACACGTAACTTAACAGAAAACGGAATTTGAAAATTTTTAGGTTTTCAATATTTTTTTCTGGTGAATATAGAAGAAAGTTAAAACGTTCTATCTTTTGATCTTATTACCATATTTAGAAGCGGTGTATGTCATATTATTTAAAAAATTGTAAAATAATTTTTACGATGAAAAATAAAAATCCTTTTTTAACACTTTCCAACATAGTTGAAAAGTGTTTATCACTTCGGTTTGTCTGTCCGTCTGTTCGTCTTTCTGCGCTCTAACTATCGAAAATACATTCGGATTGCCCTGAAAGTTTTGTACGTTATTGACATTTACTATAGAATGATACCTATTGAAATTTCTAGCATGTATATAATATAATATAATATAAAATTTGGTGAATTTGTACACAATAACAAATAAGATTCAGCTATAATGTTCATAGCATTGGGCGAAAAATCACTAATCTGGTCCACTGCCAAAGGTACACTTTTACAGGGACAGACAAGAGTATATGGTTACATTACGGCCAATGGGAAAAAATCATTTCAAGTGAAGTTTAACGATGTCACACTCTTTCAAACTTAATGAAATTGATGTGCGTTTACGAAGTGCACTAAAATATGCATTCTATAGAATATGTGGCGCAAAGAATATTTATTATTATTTTACAGGGCCACACAAAAGAGTTTCGTTAAGAATGGTATAGGGAAAAATTGTTTGTGGCTTATTTTAATTATGTTAAACTAGTTCATATATAATGAAATTGATGTACATTGCTGAGGTTTACTACAACTTACATCCTGTATAATATGAAGTACATAGTATTTACAGGGACACACAAAAGATTTCGGATAATATACTGTATTCGAAGTACTGTATATTGAAGATGATTACTGGAGGTGCATTTTTGGTTAAGATATGCATTTTTAAGATTACTAAATTTTTCCATACTATGAGGTGCGTATAAATGCTATAGATCATATACCGGGCAACACAAAAAATTAATAAACATTACTGAGTATGAGCGTAAATTGCTTATAGGTGGTTTTTAAATGAGTTATGCATTTTTACTCTGAACTAAATTTAGCATATTAAAAGATGTTTGCAGAATATAGATAAAATGATATACAGGGCCAAGCAATGAATTGAATGCATGGCTGTTTATGGATAATAATTTCCGGAAGTGTGATTTCAGTAGTTTTAAGCATGTTTTAGTCTGAATTAAATTGTAGCTAAATTGTAGTGTCTGAATTAAATTGTAGCGTGTACATAAAGGTAGTAGCTAAAATACAGGGCTGTACAAAAGTACTCAAGTACGTTTCCGTCAATTGGTATAAATTTCTGAAAGGGAAATTTCAATCTATTATGCGTTTTCTTGCTAAATTCACATTGTATAGTATATATACCAATCTATAGATCAAATACAGGGCTGTGCAAAAGAATAGGAATACATATTTGGCTATGGACAGTAATCACTGAAATCAGTTTTAACTGTTTTATGCGTTTTCTAAAATGTTCACTAAAGAATCTTATAAACACATGTATAATAATCACTTATAAACAGATAAAGTTAAAAATGCTATAAAAAGTGATAGAAAATCTTTATTAAGATTGACGATCGTTTCGTTGCACAAACGGCAACATTTTCAAAATCATTCAACGATAGAAAATATTTTCACATAATTTTAAAGCAATAAACATAGTAAACAATGTCACGCGACATGATGCATAATGAAAAACATTGTAAACATAAAATTAATTTAAAAGATTAGATTAGCTATTGGTGAGCGTGGATTAATTTTCAAAATAATAACATGGTAAACAATGTCACGAGACAACATGCATGCATTGCAAAATATAAAATAAAAATAAAATTATCTTGTCTATTTGCGAGCGTGGATTAATTTCTACTATTGTTACTAAAATTACATAGCATCTCTTTCCAAATTTTAGGTAATTCTATGGACACTGAATCATTGCAAATATTCTTGTTGCGTAAAAATATCTCCATTGATTCTCGGATTATGGATGGTAAATAAAATCTTGATGTATAAATTAACTTGCTATTTTAAAAATCGATCTGTAAAGGTTCTTCGCTGTATAATCTGGCCAAAGCTGTGGTTCTTCTGTTGTATTTGATGTCTGCTATATGTTCTTGGATTCTAGTTTTAAGTTTTCTAGTTGTCATACCTATATAAAACTGCTTGGTTCCATCTTCTTTGGTGAAAGGTATTTCGTATACTCCCGATAACTGGTTTGACTCAGTTGGATCTATTTTCTTGCATACTATATTTTTTAATTTCATAGAAGGTTTTGCGACTAGGGAGATATTGTATTTATTGAGTTTATATTTCAGACGTTCGAAGAAACCAGGAAAATATTGTAAAGGGGATAACATGGAATTTTGTGGATTGAAATTTCTTTTCTTGTTATTTTTTAAGCTCTTAATTAATTTTTCTATGGTACTTTCTTTGTATCCATTGTTTCTTGCAATATCATATATTTTATTTATTTCGTTATTTAAGAGAATTCGTTATTAATAAAGATTTTCTATCACTTTTTATAGCATTTTTAACTTTAAGAATCTTATTTACCTTATTCCCTAAATACCGAAGTATAGTTAAAGGACTCTTGAAGTGTTGAAAAGTGTTTCATAATTTATGCTTAACGCATGATTTTTCTTTCTGTTTTTTTTTCTTAAAGATTTTTTGTGAACAGTACTACTTTAAGTCATTTGGGAAGTGGCAAGAATGGACATGACAACAAATAAGAATAAGCACTTCTAATGAGGAAAAAAAAATAATAAAGCAACGGCAAAATGCAAAGACAAGCTTTGGAGAAATATTTTTTAAAATATCTGCATTTTTCTTTAGTAGATTGTTCAATTTGAATGCTACTTTATTTCATCTCTATTTCTTTGCTGAAAAAGGAAAAAAATAATCCTGCCGTCTTTCCAAAAATAAATCAACCTCATTTAATCCCTCTGAATATATCCCTTTTCAGGCAAAATGAGTTTTTTCAACCACAATTCTTTGACATTAATCTTTAAAATCCTGTTTTACTGGGCATTCCATTTGACGCTAGCGTAACATGGATTACAATGACGGATAAATTTATCATTTTTCAAGATTTCTTTTTCAAGATAAAGAATCTTTACAAAAGACATTAAGTTATTTCGTCAATTTAAGATTTAATTTTTCAGAAAATCAAATCTTTCTTATTCAATTTAAGATTGGAGATTTCTGATATATTTTATGATTTCCAGCAAAATATGTATTAAAATTTTATTATCTTTCTTCTAGGGAAGATTTAAGATTAAAAATGATGTGCCTTTTTATTAAGAAAGTTTATTTTTTAAGATTTTTTAAATCAACAAATATGTTTATAATTTTTAATATTTTAATATAAAGATTTATTTCAGATTAAAAAACAAATTCATCTGAGATTTAATTAAAAAATATTCCTGGAATAGATTAATTTTTGCATTTAGTTTTGAGAAATTCAGAAAAAGAAAATATTTACATTATTTACATAAGATTTAAGTGTGACGTCTTTTTAAGATATTTCATCTTCAATTTTAGTTAAGTTAATTAACTTATTTTCTATAATCTTTATGATAAATGGATCACTCCTGTCATTTTATGACTTGTTTTACTCTTTTTAACACTTTCCAACAAAGTTCAAAAGTGTTTATGCCTTCGGGTTGTCTGTTCGTCTGTCTGTCTGTCCGTCTGAACGCGCTCTAATTTCCGTAAATATACTCGGATCGTTCTGAAATTTTTGAATGTTAGTGACCTCTACCCTAGCACGAACCCTATTGCGAATGAAGTTTGTAACATGTTTAGTTCATTTACAGGGACAGTCAAAAGTTTTCCGTTACATTACGGCCTATGGGAAGAAATCGTTTAAAATGATTTTTAATGATGTTACATGCTTTCAAATATAATAAAATTTATATGCATTAATCAAGTGCACTAAAATATGCATTCCATAGAATATGCGGTGCAAAGAATAAATATTATTCATTTACAGGGCCGCACAAAAGAATTTCGTTACCTAATGATATACGGATGGAAGGAATTTTTTCCGGCGTATTTTAATTGCGTTAAATTATTTCATGTATAATGAAATTGATATACGTCGCTGACGTTTACTATAACTTATTTCATCTGTAATACGAAGTGCATAGCATTTACAGGGACACACAAAAGATTTCAGATACTATATTGTATCCGAAATACTGTACGGTAGCGATGATTGCTGGATATGCATTTTTAATTATGTTATGCGCTTTTATGTTTCACTATATTTATGCATTGTATACGGCGGTATATGCATGCGGTGTGTATAAATGCTGTAATTCATATACAGGGCTACACAAAAGAATTCGTAATGGTTACTGGGTATGATTGTAAATTGCTTAAATGTCATTTTTAAATGAGTTATGCTTTTTTACGCTGAACTGGATTTTGTTTACTTAGAAATGTTTGTATAACATAGATAAAATTATATACAGGGTCACGCAAAGAATTGGATACATGGCCGTCTATAAATGATACTTTCTGCAAATGTGATTGCAGTAGTTTTAAGAGTGTTTTACTTTGAATTAAACTTTAGCTAAATCATGGCGTGTAATAAAGGTACTAGGTTAACTACAGGGTTGTACAAAAGTATACAAGTATGTTTCCATCTATTAGTATAAATTGCTGAAATAGAAATTTCAACCTGTTATTCGTTTTCTTGCTAAACTAAATTTCCCCATTATGTAGCATATATATCAAACTACAGATCAAATACAAAGCTGTTCAAAAGAATTTGAATACATATTTGCTATGGATGGTAACTGCTGAAATCAGTTTTTTAAATGTTTTATGCGTTTTCTAAAATGGTTACTTAGTTCTGTTATATTAGTTCTGTTACCTTATTTCCCTAAATAACGAAGTTTTGATAAAGCATTCAGGAAGTGTTGGAAACTGTTTCATAATCTCTGCTTTTCTTACTTGTTTGTTTAGTTTCTGGTTACTTTGCCGTCATGGAAATTTATTATTGGAACCATGACTCTGGTTTATCTAAAAGAATTTATATTGCACTAGCAATATGTCCGTTCTTCGCAAGGGAGAATGAAAATAAAATACTTGTCCACCCTAAATGTAAAAAGACGCAAATGTTTTTATCGAGGAAAATGACATGTGTAATCCACAATTTCATCCGTAAAAATAAAACTTATTAGAAATGATGGTAAAGGAGATTAATTTTTTTATTTCATTTTCAGTCTAGATTAAGATTAAATACCACATTTACCCCTTAAATGCGCGATTTTTTGTTTTGTCTCGAAAAAATTATATATGATTCTCTGAAAGGTTTATTATACATGAAAAATAATGAAAAAAATCACAGATACATTTTTATATAATACGCCAATCTTTTCTTCTGTTGCACATCTGCAATATAAATGAAAACTACTGTTGTGTGGCTGTTTTACGCTAAAATATTGAAAATTAGTAAATATTTTAAGAAGTATGTCTCCAAATACTTTATTTTATATAATTATTTATTTTATAAAACTTAACCTTTAACCCTTTAATTCCTTTGATAGAATACTTTCTAGAAATTGCGTAGTTCAGAGAATCTGACTTTACCTCAGAAAGTTTCAATGGTTAATTTCGCTTTATTTAAACACGGAATGTATGTTATTAATCTATAATAATAAAGAAAGAAGTTTGTGTGCGAGTGTGTCGACGATGTTCTGAAGAGACCGCTGTACGTGGAGCTACAAAATTTGGGGAAAAGGTACGTCTGCATATGAAGTTTTGCACCTCGGCGCCCGATTTTTAATTTTTTGATTAGATTTTTTTAAATTTTATTTTTATGAGATTTTTGGCGATTTTTCCACATTAGGGAAAATGATACGGTTTCCTTCTTTAAACCCAATATAGTTAATTTTGTTCTCTTTTCAAAAAAGTTTATTCGGAATTCATACAGCGATTTTTGAATTTTTAGCGAATTTTTATGAGATTAATGAACAGCATTTAATGCATCTCCATACCTATAAGGGGGTTAACGTAGGGAGGACACATCTCTGTTGCCAAATGCCGCCAAGTTTGTCACCAACTTGGCGATATACCTCTAAATTTGGAGACTATATTTAGTCTCCAAAAGTGACGCCAACTTGGCGATATCTCTAATATTTCGCAAAATTCCCATAGACTTCCATTGTAAACCAATAGGGATTACTTGCTTACAGAAAATCAACAAATTGAGATATTTTAATGCGACAAAAACTAATATTAACTTAAGGGATTACATTAATTATATTTAAGGGAATCCAAGTAAATTAAATTATGAATAAAATTAACATGATACAATGCTTAGCATGCTTTCCAAAACATAAATTTTAAGAGAGCCCGCAGATCAAAGGAATTAGATTTGAAACTTTTATCAAATTATTGTAAATTTTGACTTTAGTGATTTTTGAACTTTTTGTGATTTTTAATTCGATTTTTACGTTTTTCCGCGATCTGCTGCAATTTTTTTACCTTAAAGTAACTTCTGCCCTGATTTCAATAAAGTTTATTCGGATTTCGTATAGCAGTTTTCGAATTTTTCAGGAATTTTGTATATGATTTTTAGTGTATTTTAGCAATTTGATACTATTTTTCCACATTAATAAATAAAGAATAATCTTCATGAATTTCAAGAGCTTGACGTTATTCTTAATTTAAATCAAAGTTGGGAGAGCTTAGTTATAGACTTCACGATTCATGTAAAATCACATTAAAATAATTAAGCATATTTCACAAGAAAGTGGCGCAGGTGTTGTTCAGTATAAGTAATCACAGGAAGATTAAAAAACTTTGATTATTCTATTTACACTTTTAAATGTATACAGTATATACAATGAAAACATTTGGATAATATTTGTTATTCCTCGCTAGGAATTCAGGATAATCATATTAAAATATCAGCAATTATGTTCTTCTAAAAAGAAGCCAAGCATGATTTCATATTCGGAAATAAATTTCCCCTTTTTTTAAATTAAACATCATTTCTTCTAATAAGACCATGACAAAAAACCTATACGCAGCTTATTACTTGCTGCGTTCAAGATTCACATTCACAAAAAAACTAAACTAAAAAAGAAAGAGAAAAAAATGTCTTCAAATATCAATTCTCTCGAAGGTCACTTGATCCTTCGCGGCGCCTAAGCAGTCTGGCTGACTGCTCGAGAGAGGGTTGCAAAACATTCCACAAACTCCCCCCCCCCCCCCCCGACGAACAAGGGTTCATCAAAATGGGGATTCAAACAATTAAAGTAGAAATAAAAATTATTCTAAAAAATCATCAGTTACACTATACATAAATACAATACAAAATCAAAATATATACTTACATACTGGACTTCAATAAAATAAATCAATTTAAAAAATTTGAGAACAAGTTTCTGCTACTAAAAATAGAAAGAACAGTTTAAATCTATACAACTTTTTCTAGAATATTCAACACACAAAAAAAAATTAAACTAAAAATTAGAAATATTATCAAACAAGAAACATTTTTTTTTTTTTAAGTGAAAAAAATAAAGAACCTTTTAAGTCAATAGCAAAGACAGTTCAAGATTTGTTTTAAAAGTCAAATGTCCATGAGAGTTTTTGAGTCTCTTAATGAAATCAAAGTTTTTTTTTTTTAGACTCCGAGTTCAAGATTGTACAATAGATTTATAGGTCTTTTAATAAATGAATTATTTGTTTTGAGTTCACAAGATCTTATCTTACCATCTCTGCCCATAAAGGTTTTAGTAACTTTTCCTAACTTCCACAAACTTCGGGGTAAGTGTTCATCATGTACAAGCACCACATCATCTACTTTAAAGTCTGAAGTTTTATTCTGGTCCGTGTAGTGAGCAGATTGTAAGTTGAGAAGATACTCATTTTTCCAACGCTTCCAAAAATGATTTAGAAGAGTCTCACGCAAACGGATGCGTTTCACTAAGATTCCTTGGTTGCAGGTAAACACAAGATATGCTTTAGAGTTGCTATAACTAGTTGACCAGGGCGAACGCTAAATTTCTGGGAGATTGCACGTTTGTTTAGGATTGATTTTATGCACTGTCTAGATTTTAAAATCCAAAACTTTTCACTAGTTTGTACTAATGTACTGCGCACTCCTGAATGAAAAACATTTTCATGTGCATCTTTCACGCTTATTTCAGTAAGTTTATGCTTTGTAGGAATCTCAACAGGATGATTTTCATAAAATGAGAAATCAGACTTTTGTAACCGTCCTCGTACTAACAGCAAACCTTCATCTGGCAACATAGGATTTAACTGTAGAAGATTCGATTCTTTAGGGACACCTTTGTTTCATTTCAAGTATTTTGTAACTTCGGGAAAAATTTCTTCCTGCACTAGCTTTGACAAAAAAATTTCAGCATGTAACATTTCCTCAGCTGATAATTCTGAAAATCTCTTTTTTCTACCTTCAATTTTATATTAGAAATAAATCTAAATAGCCATACAGTTACTCGATACAATTTCTTTAGGGAGCTATACTTTTCAAGATTAAAAATGGGAATTTCATCAGATTTATTTGTTTGAACAACACAAGAGATGGTGGCTGCTTTTTTAATACTTCTCTTCAGAAATATCAGGTAATCGAGATGCAGCAATTTTAACACTAGGCCACTGATTTTCGGGCAAGGAAAGAAATTCAGGAACATACACATCAGGGTTAGCATCAGGAAAAACATGCAATTGGAGATGCTCCTTTTCCATGATCAGGTTGCTAAAATACTGCCAGGGAATTTTCAAGTGAGCGAGATCAGGGATTTCTGAAAGCCAATATTGCCAATCATTTTCTAGTTCACCAGAAACAAAAGGGGCAATAAATCCGGCTGAATCAAAGAACATAGTTGCAATTTTCAAAACATTGCGTTTAGTAGAAGAATCATTATTTAATTTTTGTAACAAGGGTCGTAATTCTAGTCCAAATTTATCTTCTGTATTGTTACAGATCAATCCTAAAATTTTCAAGGAAGTTTTTGGGGGTCCGAAACTCAAAACAGGAATGTTTTCATCATCTAAAACATTAGAATTCAAGTTAGGGACATGGTACAAACATTCGTTTAATGATAGAGAATCATCATATTTGGAAGAAGCATCATAGACTATGCGCCTTTTTGTTGTAGTTTTGTCGTTATGGATAACAGGTCTGTGTGGCATGTAATAGGAATTATTAGAATCTTTCACGGTGCACAATTCTATTACACCTCATTAAACTGCTCTAGCAAAATGGACCTATATTCCTTAATTAAAGAATCGTTTTTCAAGAATTTATTTTCTAAACTAGAAAACCGCTCTTTTGCTACTTCAAGATTATTTCTAAGCAATTCACGAGAATTTTTCCACAATAATTTTGCTTCATAACGCCCATTTACGAATTTTAAATTTTCTTTAAATTCTTTTATTACCTCATGATCGGTAATGATCTTTTCATTGCTTTCAGCAATGCCAATTGCTTCAAGATCACAAAATGCTTTCAGCTGAGTATTTATATTTTCAACTGAAACACGCAAAGAAGCTACTTCTTTTTTATTCGACTCTATCTGCCCTTGCACCGTATGACCGAAAATAGTTTCTGCAACGTATAATTCTTTTGTCAATTTTCCCTCGATTCCCTTTAATATTTTCCACAAAAAGTCAGACCCTAGCAAAATATTTATTTCCTGTTCAAGACCTGTATCAGCAGGCTTAAAGCCTCTTGTTCTCATTATGTCTAGAAGTTCTGGTTCTAGGGTTTTCACAGAAGCTTCAGTTATATTATCAACCACAAGTGCTTCGATATTTATCGAGTTAATAGGTTGCACAACACTGGATAATTCAAGAGCAACTACTTCATAACAAGATTCATAAGGGCGTCTCCGCCCAAAAGGATAAACTAATAAATTTTCTCTTCGCAATGGCTTCAATTTTAATTTTTGTACTAGCGATCTCTTCACGAAGCATTTTTCTGAACCATTATCACATAAAACGCTAGCCAAGAAGCATTGTTTACCAGCAGACACAGAAACTGTACAAGTCTGCAATAATGTAGATTTATTTTGTTTATATTTTTGTTCCGACATCATAGATACAATTGCACCTTTCATTTCTTTTTCAGGATTTTCTTTCGCTGTTTCTTTAAAACAAAACAAATAACTATGGGTATTGTTAACACATTTGGAACAAGGATTAATTTTTGTTCTACAATTAATTGATAAATGGGACTTGTAAAAGCATTTGTAACAGCGACCTTCTTTCTTTAATTTATATCGTTTTTGTTCATCAGTGAATTTCGAACAATTTAGTCCTACATGATCAGAAGACTTGCAAAATATGCAAAACTGTTTTGTAGATGTATTTAAAGCAGCAGCTGAATGTATATTTTTCTTTTGAGGAAAATTTTAATATTTACTTGAAGAATTTTCATATTTGATTTTAGAATTTTCATAAGCCTTGCTTTGGGAATTATTTACTAAATTAGTAGCTTCCCGGCATCTTAGTTCCGTTTTAATAAAGTTTATTAAATCGGTGACTTCACAGTCCTTATCGGGGTCACGCTTTCGATGGAAATCAAGTATCAAATTTTCGGGTAATAATCTTAATAATATGGGTAGTAATAAATGGCCGTAGGAGCCTGATGTTACTCCTAACACATCAAGATTTCTCATACAGGTTTCAATATTATCATACAACTTTCTTAAAGAAGTAACATTGTTAGTGGATTTCACTGGTTCAAGATTTAGAATTTTATTCATGTAACAATTTATTATACTTTCCCGCTTACCATACATTTTTTCTAACAACTTTAAACAAGTTGAAAAATTTTGATCTGTCAGTTCAAAACAAGCTACAATATTATATGCAGGTCCAGACAACAAAGATTTCAGGTATTGGAATTTTTCAATTTTTGATAACGATTCGTTTGAATCTATCGCACTAGTAAATAAATTAAAAAATTCTAAGAACTGGCTTGCATCACCAGAAAATTTTTCTATGTTAAGTTTAGGAAGCTTCACTGCCGAAACTGGTTTACTACCGATTTTTGAACCGTTACTTGATTCTAGTAAAACTTTTGGTTCAGTTTCGATTTTACATTTTTTAAGCCTCATCTTAATTTTAAATTTCAAACTTGATATTTTTTCAGAATATTCTTCTACCGATTTTAGTTCTTTTTCATATTCAGTTTTTTCCTGAATTAGCTCATCTATTTCGGAATCTAATTCCTTTAGTAGCGCTTCCTTTTCATTTACGAGCTCTAACGATTCCATTAAAGAATCGCAATCAGTTTTATCAATATCAACAGATAATAATGTATCACATTTTGTGATTAATTTTGTAACTGCTGCGAGAACAGTAGCTCTTTTACTTTTAAGCTTATCAGGCTTATCCATGTTTAAAATTTATTTCAATTTTCAAAATAAATTATCATGAGTAAGCGTTATTTACAATAAATCAAAAGTCAATAGTCATGCAGAATAATAAAGGTATTTCTTACCTTTTTTCCCGGTTGTTGAGGCACCAAAAAATAAAGAATAATCTTCATGAATTTCAAGAGCTTCACGTTATTCTTAATTTAAATCAAAATTGGGAGAGCTTAGTTATAGACTTCACGATTCATGTAAAATCACATTAAAATAATTAAGCATATTTCACAAGAAAGTGGCGCAGGTGTTGTTCAGTATAAGTAATCACAGGAAGATTAAAAAACTTTGATTATTCTATTTACAGTTTTAAACATATACAGTATATACAATGAAAACATTTAAATAATATTTGTTATTCCTCGCTAGGAATTCAGGATAATCATTGACAGGCAGGTATGTGAGTTTTTCGCAAGTTAAGTGTGTTTAACTTATTTTTAATCCTCCTGCCGATACCTTTGTCCCGAGCTACGAGCAAAAATCGTTTGCATCCACACATTTCCGGTTTTTCCAGCTGTTTTAGTCAGTCACTTCGCATTCTGCGAAGTCTTCGTGTACGGCTGAATGCGGGGAGTTTTTCTTCTGTTACTGTTTATTGTCTGAGCGAAGCGAAGGCTAATACTCAGCGAAATATTACTGTCCGGACACTTTACTACTACGATGGATATTAACGCCATGTCCTACTAAAAAAAAAGCCTAATAAAAACCTTTCGTCAAGCATAACTCAAAAAAATATTTGTCGGATTGCGTTTCTGATTGCACCAGAAGGTACCTATGACGGTCGCCTACTGAATGCACCTACTATGAAAAATAAGTTCCAAACCGTTTAAAAATTATATAGAAAAAGCTCTTAAAAAAGCACAATTTATCTGCATACGTCACAGAAATTTGGTGTGCGTCACTTTCACCGGTTGATGTTTTCGTAGACAACTGGTTTGAACACATGGAGCAAATAAAAAAAAATACGCACGCAGTAATATTGAATAGATCAGTTTCAACCACGTGATCAAAAACCTTGCAACAACCCGTGGCAACCAGTTTTGGTGGGCAAACAAATAATAATACAGTATATAATAGAGCACACATACTACAATATATATTAAAACACACATACACACATAAATAACGCCTGCATTCAACAGTTAAAGGTATATATAAATATTTTACAGACATACATACAATAAATACAATAAACCCAACTGGAGTGAAAAATTAGCCAGAGCCAGGAATCGAACCCGGGACCACAGTATACAAGACTGCTGCTCTAACCACTGAACTACTCCGGCCGATGCCTGAGTCTGCCATTTCTCACTAATAAACCAAATTGCTGACCCAGGCATCGGCCGGAGTAGCTCAGTGGTTAGAGCAGCAGTCTTGTATACTGTGGTCCCGGGTTCGATTCCTGGCTCTGGCTAATTTTTCACTCCAGTTGGGTTTATTGTATTTATTGTATGTATGTCTGTAAAATATTTATATATACCTTTAATAATACAGTATTCCGTACCACGGTGGCCGTTTTTAGCCTGTTGTATAAAATCTGGCATGTTGTATGACATACAATTGTGGATGATTAAAACAAGACATGAGTGTTTATTGCTCCGGGAGGTTATCTTTCTCTGGATGTCTGTCTGTCTTTCATACAGCATGCAATTTTCTTGTAAAGGATGATATTATTATGCAGTAAAACCTCCATAACGGACACACCCGATTAGTGGACACCTCTATTTAGCGGCCTTTTTTTCGATTACCAACCCTTAAATAACTGTACATTTTTTACTCTCAGTAGCGGACACCTCCAAATAGAGGACAAATTCTGCCCTCCCGAGGTGTTCGCTATTCAGAAGTTTTACTGGTAAAACCTCCATAGTGGACACACCCGATTAGCGGATACCTCTATTTAGCGGCCATTTTTTCGATTACCAATTCCTAAATAATTGTACATGTTTTACTCTCAGTAGCGGTCACCTCTAAACAGAGAACAAATTCTGCATTCTCGGGGTGTCCGCTATTCAGAGGTTTTACTGTATATAATAGTGATAATTATTTTACAGGGCCGCACAAAAGAATAAGAATATATGAAACGAATATAAACTAAATTCGGGATTGGTAGATCGCTGATGGTAATGTAATTTTAGGATGTTGTTACAATCATCCGCAGCATGTTTTTAGAGTTTCGTTCATCTAAGGAAACCCTACCTGTCTCACTCCTTTGTCTGTCTATTTGCCCGTCTGTCACAGAGCCCGATCTCAGAAACTATATATGTCGGAGACTTGAAAATTTGCATACTTATAGCTGAACACCACACATCGAACGGCAAATAATAAAATTTTGAAAAAGTCTAATATTTAACCCTCTGGGCTCTAACTTGTGTATTTTAAGCAATCTTTCTAACTTACCCCCTAATTTAATTAAGTTGGAGACATGAAATTTTGCATACTTATAGCTGAACATCTCACATCAAACGACAAATAATAAAATTTTGAAAAAGGCTAGATATTTAACCCTTTGGGCTCTAACTTGTGTATTTATAGCAATTTTTCTAACTCAGACCCTAATTAAGTAGAAGACATGAAAGTTTGCATACTTATAGCTGAACACTTGCGATAACACGATAAATCATAAAATTTTGAAAAAGTCATATTTAACCCTCCGGTCTCTAATTTCTGTATTTTAAGCAATTTTTCTAACTCAGCCCCTAATTAAGTTGGAGACATGACATTTTGCATACTTATAGTTGAACACCTCACATCAAACGACAAATAATAAAATTTTGAAAAATGTCTGATATTTAACCCTCTGGACTCTAACTTATGTATTTTAAGCAATTTTTCTAACTCATCCCCTAACTAAGTAGGAAGTCGAAAGTCTGCATACTTATAGCTGAACACTTGCGATAACACGATAAATCATAAAATATTGAAAAAGTCATATTTAACCCTCCAGTCTCTAATTTCTGTATTTTAAGCAATTTTTCTAACTCATCCCCTAATTAAGTTGGAGACATGAAATTTTGCATACTTATAGCTGAACACCTCACATCAAACGACAAATAATAAAATTTTGAAAAAGGTCTAATATTTAACCCTCTGGGCTCTAACATGTGTATTTTAAGCAATTTTTCTAACTCAGCCCCTAATTAAGTTGGAGACATGAAAGTTTGCATACTTATAGCTGAACACTTGCGATAACACGATAAATCATAAAATTTTGAAAAAGTCATATTTAACCCTTCGGTCTCTAACTTCTGTATTTTAAGCAATTTTTCTAACTCAGCCCCTAATTAAGTTGGAGACATGACATTTTGCATACTTATAGCTGAACACCTCACATCAAACGACAAATAATAAAATTTTGAAAAAGTCTATTATTTAACACTCTGGGCTCTAACTTGTGTATTTTAAGCCATTTTTCTAACTCAGCCCCTAATTAAGTTGGAGACATGAAATTTTGCATACTTATAGCTGAACACCTCACATCAAACAGCAAATAATAAAATTTTGAAAAAGTCTAATATTTAACCCTCTGGGCTCTAACTTGTGTATTTAAAGTAATTTTTCTAACTCAGCCCTAATAATGTTGGAAACACAAAAATTTGCATACTTATAGCTGAACACCTCACATCAAACGACAAATAATAAAATTTTGAAAAAATCTAATATTTAACCTCTAATATTTTGTCTCGCGCAATTTTTAAATTTAAACTGCTTTGCAATACTATTTTTTGTTCATTTTGCCTAATAAGTGTAATGTGACGTAATTTGTTCTATCTCAGATTTCTAAAGCATGTTAATGAATTTATTTTACAATATCCTTTCTCTTTTAAAATTCACATGTAAATATAGATTTTATGGCGTAATTTTCAATAAGTGCCTGCTTTTTATACCTAATTATTTAATTTTATTTGAAGGGTTTTTTTCTGTTTATAATAGTAACGTGTATATATATTTTTTTTATTTGAAGCAAACATTATTGTTTACGCTGTTTATACAGTTGGCAACAGTTTAAATTAATACCATTTTCTAAAATATGTAAAAAATATCTGTCAAAATGCTGAATATTTGAATTTAAAATAGAAATAAACCTCACAAAATGAGTCAAATTAAAAAAAATAATGAAATCTGCAGACCGGGATCTTCTATTGAATAAAATGATCTAAAAATGATTAAATTCACATGTATAGCTTTTGCTCTTATAATTTTTTTTTTAATGGAACGATTTTGTCCAACTTTAGCATTAAATATCTCTTTAAATAATTCTTCGATTTGAAAACTGCATGCATTAGTGTGTTGATCAAACATTTCGCTATAATAACACCGATGTTCATATATTTGTATGCAATAGTTTCCTTACTATTAACGAAGAAAGACCTCCGGTCACAAAAAATTCAAAACCGGCGGCGGCGGCGGCGGTGACAGCGTTAGTTACTTTTTATAGAATAGAGAGATATATAAAAATGAAAACTTGTCTATCTGTCTGTTTGTAATTCTATAAAAAATCCACAATTTGGAAGCCAAAATTGTGAAGGAATACGTACATGTGTATTAAAACATCGCCGAGACAACTAAAGTAATCCGGAATCGAAATAAATTATAGTTAATTTTTTATTAATAAAAAACCACCAATTTATCAGCAATTTCTTATCAAATTTAAACATTTTTTGTTATAGCAGTTGCCAACAATTAAAAAACGCAATAAAATTATTACTACAACAATTAATTTTCTATTGCAAGATTTCCACGTGAAAAATGAAAATGAAATAAATAGTTTGCCGAATTAAAAAAAAAGGTGAATATTACGTCATAACTTTTCTATTGCAAGATGTTCACGTGAAATATGAAAATGAAATAAATGGTTTGACGAATTGAAATGAAAGTGAATATAACTTCATAAATTTTCTATTTCAATGTTTCCACGTGAAAGAGGAAAATATTACGTCATATTTGAAATATAAAGGGCATGGTGGATATAGTATAAGTCATATGAGTGTGAAAAATGTATTGAAGCATGATAAAAACTCGATTAGGGAAATATTGACGTATTTTAACATTATTGCTCCAATTATAAATTGAAATAAGTTCATTTATAGCTGTATTCTTTTGCGTCTGTTATATGCATTTATACATTTTTATATAGCGTTTTCATATGATTCATTCAACAACATTTCGACTGCTTTTTTTAATGTTTGTTTTGTGTTGTATGTTAAATTTTGAAATTGATTTTTCAGAACAAACATTCTGCAAATCCGGCACTTTAGTTTGTAACAGATAAATGGCTTTTGTATCTGTACATCTAATGCTAATATTATAAAGCGTTATAATAATATAAAGTATATAATATTATTAATGCTTGTACGTTTGTGAGGTGTTATCTCTGAAACTACATAGCCAACTTAAAAAAATGTTGGTGGCCATCTCTGCTCCGAGAAAAAGACTATTTTATGTCAGTGCAAGAACCTACATCGCTGCAGGAGCAAAAAAGTTCTAAAATTGTGTTTCTGCGATATTGATTGGGTTAGAAACTTTAAATTTGGTGTGGTAGTTACTTTTAAGATGTAAATACTCGTAATGAACGCTCTCTAAAAGGTTCAATTTGACGGATAAACGTAAAAAATTCTAGAAAGGTTCTAAACTATGATTTATATGGAATACTGAAATTTTTGGGGTACTGTTGGGGTTAGAAACTAGAACTTTGGCATGGTAGTAATTAATAAGATGTAAATGCTCGTTGTAGAACGAATTCTAAAAAATAGAAAGACTAAACAAAGCGGAAAAAGATCTAAAGATGATCTAATAACGAAGAACATGGAACTGTTAGGAATATAAACATGAAAATCGACATGGCTGTATTTATCATGACGTAAATTATCGCAATAGAACAATTTCTAAAAATGTCGCTATATAAAACAGTGCAGAAACAAAGAACTTTCAAAAATTTTCTATTTCTCTGTTACTGCTGAGTTTAAAATCTTGAAATTTTGCTTCGGGTTAGTTTTAAAATATACAATTGTCTCTATGAATGGTTTCTAAAAAATTTAAAATTTAAAAAGATGAAATTAACGGAAAGCGATCTCAATTACCATTAATTTGGAATTATTAGGTACAGCAACTTTACATATCTCATAATGCTGCATTTCCTCCGCAAAACATGCGATTTAAATGCAACAAAACTGATAGATACCCACCTAGCATTAAATAAATTGTGTAAATATTGAATAAAGACCTGTATGAAACAGTAAGTAGGTTGCCCAAAAGTACTTGTTAAAGTGTTCCTTCTCTAGGCTTTTCTCTCTCGCGCCAAGGCCACTAACAGAGGGAAGTGCCGTTTTAAATGTGATATGAATTTTTTATCTGATTCATTTTTCTAGACATTTTATCATAAGTTCATATTCTCAATTATCATTAGTTGATATTTTATATATTATCTTATTCTTGTGAAATTTTGTAATCGGGTTCATATTAGCGTATGTTAGCTTGCATGATTTGCTGAATAAATATGTATGGATTTGCAAATTACTTCAAATGACACTTTGACAGCTCAAAAGTTATGCAGACGATATATTCAGATCTTGTGCCATACTTTATGTTGTAATCATTGCCGATTTCTTTTATTTAATACATGCTAAATACAGCTCAACTTGTGCAGAATATGTTTGAAAACAAAACAATACAGCGTATGTAGTGGCCAGCATACACTCATCATTTAAATCCGATCGAGCATATCTAAAACACACTCTAACGAAGCATTTGCATGCCACTTTTGATGTATTCGGTACTTTGATACTATATTAGATTTTGAGAAGAGAATTCCTTAAATGTTATCGACAACCTCATTGCATCCGTGGAAAACAGATATTGTACAATATTAACTATTCCGGGGGAGCACACACCATATAAAGTATAGTCCATTCTTTTTAAACATCATATATTTGTTATTTAAAGTTACTCAAATTGGTGCGGAGCGTCTGATTATGCTCTTGACATCATTTTATACAGTTAAAATTCCGACATAAGTAAATTAGTGTTTCATTTTCTATTTTACTTTTAATATATTGCGTACTTTTAATTTTATATCCATGCATGGCTGTCTTGAATGGTTTGATTTCCCATTTTTTTAAACAGTGTATACGAATTTATATATAAGATTTTGTAATTCTACAATTCGTTTATTTTCATCATTTCCATTTTTCGCAGTATATGGACAATTAAAGATAACATCTCATTTTCTTTGCTTCCACATGTTATTATTAAATCTATGTTCTCAGTAATATCGCTCAGACTAATCCCTCTGAGGGAAGTCCTAGTTTACAGCATCTTGCTTTATGCAAATTTTTCGGTAAATGTGTGGTATGACGTAACGGTTTAACTGAATGTATATATTGTGTGGTTGTGCTATAAGATGTGGCTCTGTTTTTTCCTTTTAAAATGGATTATGTAAGTTTAAGCCATTTAAGAGCATGTCTTTAAATATTTAATGTCTTAAGTTTTTCGACATCGAAGTAATGATGTTTGTTTTTGTGATTTTAAATAAAATTATAAAAAGTTCGACGTGTCTTCAGCATATAATCAGCTGGTAATGACTGTCTACACTGTGTTTACTCTGCTCTGGCTTGAATTTAAGTTGTTTAAGCTCGATGAATTCTCACTGGTTATGGGCCAGAGCAGTTATTATACCAGCTGTAATATGGAATAAGTTTTATATTCCCGCTGAGTGCTGTGGCTCCTGTTCCTGTTTTATATGAGTGGTTCCTGCTACTGACGACTTCATGATAGTGAACGCCTTTATGGACTATTTCTGGATAACAAATTCCGTGTGCTACCAATCGGTAACAGAAAGGAATTTTTCACCTACTTATGAACTGGATTAGAACAAGAGTTTCACTTCTACAGATTTATGTAGGACTTTTAAGGACTGGATTTTTGAACTTTAAGTGCATAAGACTTGCCATATGAGAGTGAACGTAATAAGTAAGAATTTTTGTTATTTTTACTTTCTTGGATATTTTCTTAATATATTGTGTATATATATATATATTTCTCTCAGTAATTAATCTTGTTTATATATATATATATATTACTAGCAAACCCCGCGGCTTTGCTCGCGTAATAGTTGAAATATGCCAAGTGATATTTATATGTCTAATTTTTATTAAAAGGTACTAACTAAATTTTTATTTTATTAAAAGGTAATATTTTATTTTATTAAATGTTTTTTTTTTATTAAAAGGTACTTATTACTTTTAGGATTAATTCAAAAATTACTATTTAAAACACAGTTTGATTAAACATCATTATTACACTGCATTAGGCAGAAATGAGACTTAAATTAATAAAATGAAGTAAAATTAAATAAATGATAATTTAAAAAATATTTTGAAACTTTTATGCTCAATTAATACGCTCATTTCAGTATTCATTTGAAGTTTTGAATTTTTTAGAAACCATCTTCTTACATCTTAAAATTAACCATCATGTCAAATTCCAAGTCCTACCACCTCTCTCAACATAAAGGGCTATGTTGAAACAGGAACTGTCACCATTAATTTGCCAACATTAATTTTTAAATCGGTTTGTTATTTCCTAATATTCCACAGAAACGTAATTTAAAAAGCTTTTAAAGCCCTTTTTTAGAACGTTTGTTGTTCCTGTGAACCCCAGGTGGTAGAATCACCGGCATAAAATATAGCCTGTGTAGGATCAGAGACTGTTACCATTGATTCGCGACTATTACTTTTATAATCGGTTTATATTCCCTGAAATTGCATAGAATCGTAATTTAGAACTTTTTGAGAATGCTTTTCGCACCTCCCCTTCGCTTCACACCTTTTTAATTCGAATTTATTTTCGACGCTCCTTCGAGGGCATTTATATTTTATAAGTAACTACCATGTCATATTTAAAGTTTCTAGACTTTTCAGTATCACAGAAATCGCAATTTAGAAAGATTTAGCTCCTGCAACCCTCTGGTGGTAGTGGCACAGACATAAAATATAGCTTATGTTTGAGCAGATTCTATCACCAAAATTTGTCATCATTATTTTTTTAATCGGTTTGGTAATTTATAAGTTTGCTTAAAAATTGTAATTTATAACGCGTTTCACTCACTTCATTTTTTTTAAATTTGGAATTTTCTTTCGACTGTTCTTAGAAAGCAGTTGCATCTTGTAAGTAAATACCACGCCATACTTCAAAGTGTTAGACCCCTCAGTTGTGCAAAAAATGCAAATTAGAACATGTTTTGCTTTTGCAACACTCAGCCTCAGATGGTAGGGACAGCAACATAAAATATAACCTATGTTATAGTAGGGACTGTCACCATTTATTTGCAACCATTACTTTTGAAATAGCTTTGGTATTTCCTTAGATTGAGTAGAAATCGCAATTTAGAACGTTTTTAGGACGCTTTTCGCGCATTTTCACCCCTTTTTAAATTTCCAATTTTTTCGAAACTGTTCTTAAAGATCATTTATATCTAATAAATATGTACCTTGCCTAATTTTAAGTTGATAGCCCCTACCGATCACAAAAATCAAAATTTAGAACGCTTTTTTGCTCCTGCAACGTCTTGGTGATAGTGATAAGGACATAAAATAGTGTCTATGTTAGATCAGAGGCTGTCAGCATCAATTTCCTACTATTACGTTTGAAATCAGATTCATTCTTCCTGAGATATTGCCAACAAATCGGCATTTAGAACGTTTTTAAAACGCTTTTCGCGAATTTTGCTCCCGCATCTCCTCTGGGGTAGTGGAAACAGAAATAAAATATAGCCTATCTAGGAGCAAGATCTGTCACCATCATTTTTACACCATTATATTTGAAAACGGTTCAGTACTTCTTGAGATTGCATAGAAATCGCAATTTAGAAAGTTTTTACAACGCTTTTTACGCATTTTGACCCCCTTTTAAATTTCGATTTTTTTAGGAAATGTCCTTAGAGATCATTGATATCTTATAACTAACTACCATTCCAAATTTCACGATTCTAGGCCCTTCCGTAACGCAAAAGCCGCAATTTAGAACGTTTTTCTCCTGCACCCCCTTTGGGGTAGTGGCGCCGACATAAAACATCACCTATGTTGGAGCAAAGGTTGTCACCATCATTTTGCGGCATTATTTATTAGATCGGTTTGGTATTTCCTGAGATTATGTAGAAACTACCATTTAGAACGTTTTTTAGAACGCTTTTTGTGCATTTTCACCCCTTTTAAATTTCGAATTGTTTAAGAACTGTTCTTAGAAATCCTTTATATCTAATAAGTAGCTAATATTTCAAATTTCATATTTCTAGGCCCTTCGGTAATGCAAAAATCGCATTTTTAGAACGTTTTTTGCTCCTGCACCCCCTTTCGGGTAGTGGCACCGACATAAAACATAACCTATGTTGGAGGAAGGGTTGTCACCGTCATTTTGACACCCTTATTTTGACACCGTTATTTTTTAAATCGGTTTGGTATTTCCTGAGATTGTGTAGAAACCACCATTTAGAACGTTTTTTAGAACGATTTTCGCTCATTTTCACCACTTTCAAATTTCGAATTGTTTAAGAACTGTTTTTAGAATTCCTTTATATCTAATAAGTAGCTAATATTTCAAATTTCATATTTCTAAGCCCTTCAGTAACACATAAACCGCATTTTTAGAACGTTTTTTGCTCCTGCACCCCCTTTGGGGTAGTGACACCGACATAAATCATAGCCTATCTTCGAGCAAGCGTTGTCACCATCATTAAGACACCAATATTTTTTAAATCGGTTTGGTATTTCCTGAGATTTTGTAGAAACTACCATTTAGAACGTTTTTTAGAACGCTTTTTGTGCATTTTCATCCCTTTTAAATTTCGAATTGTTTAAGAACTGTTCTTAGACATCATTTATATCTTATAAGTAACTAATATTTCAAATTTCATATTTCTAGGCCCTTCAGTAACACATAAATCGCATTTTTAGAACGTTTTTTGCTCCTGCTCCCCCTTTGGGGTAGTGACACCGACATAAAACATAGTCTATCTTGGAGCAAGCGTTGTCACCATCATTTTGACACCAATATTTTTTAAATCGGTTTGGTATTTCCTGAGATTGTGTGGAAACTACCATTTAGAACGTTTTTTAGAACACTTTTTGTGCATTTTCACCCCTTTTAAATTTCGAATTCTTTAAGAACTGTTCTTAGACTCATTCATATCTTATAAGTAACTAATACTCAAAATTTCATATTTCTAGGCCCTTCAGTAACGCTAAAAGCGCATTTTTAGAACGTTTTTTGCTTCTACACCCCCTTTGGGGTAGTGGCACCGACATAAGATATAGCCTATGTTCTAAGTTGGACTCACACCATCATTTTGATACCATTACTTTTGGAATCGGTTCGGTAGTTCCAGAGCTTACCTCCGACAAATAAACAATTTTTTCCTCTTTATAATAGGAAGTATAGATAATGGATGAGATTGAATTTTTGACTCCAGACAACTACGCAACATGGTCCGCGGACATGAAAGTCCTCCTTATGGACCGTGGTACAGAAAAACCGCCTGATGATAGTGTAAAATATAAGGAAAAGCGTGACTATAATTTACGCCGTGATAGGGCATTTAGTTCTACATATTTAAATGTATCTCCTGATCTTAGACCGCTACTTGCAGAAACGACTGATGCTAAGAAAGCATGGGATATCCTCCAGGATAACTATCGCCCTAAAACTAGAGCTGCAGTAATCTCCCTCCTGGATAAATTTTTCGCTGCCAGGTATGAAGAGGGGGAAGGGATTGGTTTGTTTGCAGCTAGATTACGTACAATTATTAAACAATTGCAGGAACAAGGTCATCCATTAGAGGATCTTTATCAGGCTTTCCAGCTTATTCGTTTTTTACCTGACCAATTTTCTTAGTATAGTTCTTAATATTTATCGTTATACTGACACTGATTTTAAATTTGATCCCATATTGAAAGAACTACTTTTAGAGGAAAGCCGCTTGCAACAATGCAATCTAGATAAATCAAATGTTGCATTTAAATCTAAGTTAGAAAAACCTAAAGGCAAAAATATAAAACAGTATAGTAGAAGTAGCAGTAAGGATAGATCTACTCTCTTGAAACGCGATGCTATATGTAACAAATGCAAAATGAGGGGTCACATTGCACCAAATTGTACTTTAAAAATACCCAGTAAAGTACCCAGTAAAGAGATAAAGAGAAGGGGGGGGTCATTTGCCCAAATAGTAGTTTTGCTACAGATATGCTTGAAGCTAATCAAAGCTCTGTCAAAGGACAGGAGTGGCTTTTTGATACTGCTGCATCCACACATTTTTGTAAAGATCGAGGGCTTTTCTCCACATACAAAACAGTTAGGGGGACTGACATGTCTGTTGCTATAGGGGACATTAAATGTCCAGTTTTAGGCATCGGAACAGTAGAGATGTGTTTTTATGATAAGGGAAAGCGCCAAAATTTAGAACTTAAAAATGTCATGTACACGCCTAAACTTAGACGTAATTTAATGTCAGGTTCAGCCCTTGACAGCATGGGAATGTCTTTTTCATGTAAAAATGGTCGTTTGACTTTATTATCGAAAAACGGAAGAAAAATATTTACGGCTATTAAAACAAACGGTTTTTTTATTTGCAAACCAACATATCCCAACGTAAAAGACAAGAGGGCTTATTCAGCACAGACTCAAAAGTGTGGTGGTGATCTAAACAAATGGCATCGAATATACTGTCATATTAATACAAAGTACATTTTAAACACAAGTAAGAATGATGCAGTTCATGGTTTGCAAGATTTCAAGGAAAATGATATGCCAACTTGTGAAGATTGTAAGATCGCTAAGTCCCGAGGGTCTCGTTCAAGCCAATAGGCAAAACACGCTCTAGAGCTCCCCTCGAATTGATTCATTCTGATGTATGTGGGCCCCTTCCGGTCAAATCAAACGGAGGAGCTAGATATTTTGTGAGCTTTATTGACGACTATTCTAAAAAAGTAGTTGTTTACCCACTTAAACAAAAGGGTGAAGTTTATGAATGCTTCAAACGATTCCAAAAAAGGGCGGAAAGATTTCTAAATCCCAAGATCATAAATCTTAGGTCTGACCATGTCGGTGAATATGAAAATATGGCTTTCAGTAAATACCTTGAAGATCAAGGAATACATCATGAATTCAGTAACGAGTACACTCCCGAGCAAAATGGAATTGCGGAAAATTTCAATTGTGTGGCCTTAAACGCTATAAAAGCACTCTTACATGAGAGCAAGTTAAGAGAAAGTTTTTGGGCAGAAGCATTACTAACTTTCGTTTATACATGGAACCGGGTCTGCCACGGTAATCAGACAAAAACTCCATTCGAATTGTATGGAGGGAGAAAACCATCGGTAAAACACCTGAAACCTTTCGGCAGTACTGTTTACGTGGGAAAACCGAAGCAGCTGAGAAATAAATTTTCAATGAGAGCCCAGAAAGGTATAATGGTCGGATACGCGCTTTTCACTAAAGGTTACCGTGTATGGTTACCCCAAGAACGTAAAACGATAGAAACTATAAACGTTACTTTTCCGAAAGAAGAGCGCAGAGGAATCATACTGGGTCCAAAGCGAAATACCTACAGTTCATCTGATGAATCTGAATCGGATTCTGATGAAGAAACGAATGACGAGGGTAAACCCGAAAAAGATCCAAAGGAAGAAACGGAGCCAGAAGATATGAGCAGCGTTCCAGCTCAAAGCTCGTTTCCTAATCAAGAAAATGTCCAAAACGGTTCTATACCTGATGCGTCTAAAAAAGTTCTTTTTACACCTGGATCTTCTAAACCCCAATGGGAACGACTAGCTGTAAAACGAAAAGAAGAACCAAGACATGACATTTACTATCGTATAGTTGGAATTAAAACTAGGATAAAATCATGGTCAGAAGCCAAAAATTATTGTGAGAAACACAATATACCTTTTAAAAGAACAGATTTTGATTTTCGTATTTCTAATACTTATTCAGGTCGAGTTAAAATACCTAGTGACGAAGAGTCTGACAATGAAACAATTGAAGCTAATTTTGTAGATATTAAAATACCTAGTGACGAAGAGTCTGACAATGAAACAATTGAAGCTAATTTTGTAGATATTAAAATACCTTCAAATTATAATGAAGCTTATAATTCCCCCCAGAAAAGAGAGTGGTTTAAAGCTATGGACGACGAGATACAAACAATGAAAGAAAGAAAAGTCTGGACTTTAGTCCCTAAACCTGACAAAACTACAATTGTTAATAACCGATGGGTTTATACTGTAAAACGTAACGAGGATGATAAAATCGTCAGATACAAGGCACGATTAGTTGCTCAAGGTTTTCGTCAGAAAAAAGGGATAAATTACGATGAAGTGTTTAGCCCAGTTATAAATTTTTCAATCATTAGACTTTTCTTTACCGTTTTTGTTTGTTTATGTGGCTGGTCACATTGTCAGATTAAAATTAAGGCAGCATATTTATATGCTAAACTAAATAATGAAATTTACATGTATCAACCTCAAGGATTTATTGATAAAGACTATCCTAATCATGTATGCAAATTAAGTAAAGCTATCTATGGTTTAAAGCAATCTGGAAGGGAATGGTTCTATGAAATAAATTCAGTTTTGATAGAATTAAGATTTAAACGCTTAACCTGGTGTAACTGTGTATATGTCTTTAATGAAAATTTGGTTCTTTTGCTTTATGTAGATGATATTGTTCTGTTTGGAAAAACCCCTCAAGATATAAAACAGGCAATAGACAAGCTACGAAATAAATTTGATCTTAAAATCCTTAGGAAAACTAAAAGACTTTTAGGAGTGACATTTGAGGAGAAAAATAGAACTTTATGTATACATCAATCTGACTATATTTCAGAAGTATATGAAAGGTTTAGCAAGTTTAATATTCCAATAACATCACTACCAATCGCAAAAGGAATTGTTTTATCTAAAACGGATTCGCCAACTACCGAAACCGAAATTCAAGAAATGAGTAAAATCCCGTACCGCAGTTTAATCGGATGTCTTGCGTACATAGCAAGTCGCACACGTCCTGATGTTAACTTTGCTGTTAATATATTTTCTCAGTTTCAGGAAAACCCTGGCATGGTTCACTGGAATTACTTATTAAAGTTATTGGGTTATGTTAAATCTACGCAATACTATAAACTTAACCTTTCAAGTATAAAAAGTTTAAAACTTTCATGTTACAGTGATGCAGATTTCGCATCAAATCGAGATGACCGTGTTTCGATGGGGGGGGGGGGGGGATTATTCTATTTTTAGATGAGGCTCCTATTATCTGGCGCACGTTTAAACAAAAATGCGCAGCACTTTCTACAATGGAGTCGGAATACATAACTTTAACGGAAGCTGCTAAAGATTTACAGTGGGTAATACGTATTATTCAGGAATGTATAAATTTAAGAATATTTCCAAACGAAGTCAATTTTTCAGCTCAGCTCTTGTGCGATAACCAAGCTGCTATAGATTTTTCACATTCACCCATCGAAAATAACAGGACAAAACACATTAGTGTTAGATATCATTTTCTAAGAAATTTAATTTATGAGAATATATCAAATATGTAAGATCAAAGGAAAACTTTGCTGATATCCTAACTAAACCTCTCCCCAAAGAAGGGTTAAAGACTTTTGTAAGGAAATGTTTTTCAGTTTAAATAAGTACAAAAACATTATGAATTCTTATATTCATATATAAAAAGTTTAGAATACATGGTATATATGTATTTGCTAATGTGAACTGTTTTTTAATGCACTTTTTGTATAGCAAATTTAATCTAATATTTTTAAACTTGGTTATTGTATAAATGTAGTTAATGTGTTGTATAAAGGTATTTTCGTTGTGATCACAATTTTTTATTTTTTTATTTTTCCGATAAGTGCACTTATCACCCCCCCCCCCCCCCCTTCATTTTTTTTATTTTTTGGGTTAACAAATATTTTACATGTTGTATTGTAATGCATCCAAAGGCTGATATTAGGTTTAAATGGTTAATTGATCATTTTTTTTTAAATATTTGAAATGTATTAAAGTTATGTGTACATATATTAATGTTCGAAATTGTGTTTATATTTGAATGTTTTTTGAAAAGTACAAGTAACGGAATGTTTTAAAAGCTTTTTCTTCTATTAGTGTACATAAAAATGTTTATATGCTGAAATATATTTTTGTTTTAAGGGGTCTCAGGAGTCTTACTTTTTACCTGGCGGTGCAATTTAGCAACATGTCACATTTAATTTTTTTTCTCAGTCTCTGTAGAACATAAATGAATGAAATTTTTAATATAGACAACGCAATATATCTTCTATTTAAAATAATTTTTTTTAATATTCTATAGTGAAATTTTATTTTATTTTTATATATTTCATTTTGATAAAAACATTTAAAGTTGTTTTTTGACTTGCATGCACTGCGCGCAACATTTTTCACAATCTAATAAAGCAATTTGCATGAAACTTGGTAAATATCTTCATTTTAAGGTAAATAATAACTTATACTTCAAATTTAGTATTATAATTGCATTGATTATTTAAAATTGGCAATTTTTCAATAAAAGAATGAATTTTTTCAAAATTTTATAATTTAAATTTAAATTTCAAATAAAATAAATAAATAAATTGCTTAAAAATGAGGTATACGTTTAAGATACATTAGTTTTACATCATTATCTATATTTTGGGGGACTCTTGAACCAATATTTTTGCTACGGTCTTGCACGCAGTGCATGCAAGTAAAAAAAAAAATAATTTTTTTTTTTTTTAACAAAATGAAACATAAAAAAATAAAATAAAATTTCAATATAGAATATTAAAAAAATATTTTAAATAGAAGAGATATTAGGTTGTCTATATTAAAAATTTTATGCATTTATGTTTTATAGAGACTGAGAAAAAAATTTAAATGTGACATGTTGCTAAATTGCACCGCCAGGTAAAAAGTAAGACTCCTGAGACCCCTTAAACTGAAAAATTAGATTTTCAGCTTTGTCTAATCTATATATATAAAAGAAAGTCTGGATTTTGTATTAATCAACGCGCAGCCAAAACTACTGAACCTAAAATCTTGAAAATTGGGGTAAAAATACTTCTTATGACAAAGAGTGCCGCTAAGAAAGGATTTTCTAAAATTCCACCCCTAAGGGGGGGTAAAAAAGAGAACGAACTTTAAAAAAATTCCTTAAAAATCTGATTTTATAGGTAGTTTTCAACTGATGACATATTTTGGTGTGTTTTTGTAAGCAGAATCGAATGGTACTAATCAAACTCTTTTAAGTCCAATAGTTCGTGTGATATTTCGTATTTTTCTAATTTGGCAATGTCTTTGGCGCCAAAACCTCGAAATATCGAACATTACAAGTGATATTTCATCCATATTCATTAATATTGTATATCCGTTACTGTAGCAACGGAAGAAATTCAAATTGAATCTTTTTGTTAATTCTTTTGGTTAAGAAATTAAAACGGTTATATGAGTTTGAAAAAAAAAATAAATACAATCACCTTGAAAAAAAGAAAAAGTACATTGATTTTAATTAAAATACAAGGAAGCAATCCACTTAGAAATTAACATTATAAAACAAAATATTTAAAAATGAAAGCAATGTTTGTACGACTTTAAAAATTTTGTGGTACTTCCATCCGGGCCATGTCAGATACAACTGCGCCAAGCATGGCAATTACCTTAATTACAGCAACCCTTATTTTTTTGTCCATTTGATAGTTTATTTAGTATAGTTTTAAATTAATTTTATTATTATATATTTTTTATTATAGTTTATAGTATGTAGTTTTATGTTATATATTTTATTTATTTATTTACTTAAAACAATTTGCATTTTTAACAAGGTTATGCATTTAAGAATGTTAAATTACTTGAACTTGAACTTGAAGGGGGGTGGGGGTTGAGGCCTAAAGCTGCACGGCTGTAGCCTCGAATGATCCACAACATAACAAAACAAACCACGGAAACCCCACCTGGGGAAGACACAGACCAACTAAAACCGATCAATACTAAAAAGGTACCTCATCGTAGCCATACGAAAATTATCGGACGAAGCAAACTTGCTCACAAACCATTCAAAAGAACCAAAATACCCACTATTCAAAACACTGTTATCCCAGCAACGCTTGCGATGAGCGTGATACCTGGAGCATGTGAACAGAATGTGATCCAGGGAGTCCGTGACACCACATGTACTACACCTACCATCATCAATCAAGTTGAACCTCGCTAGCATACCAGGAGTAATCAACATCCGACAAAGAAGTCGGGTAATCAAGACGTCTTCCCTTCTGTTCCGAGCCCATACCGAAGAATTCTTAATAGAAGGAATGTCACCGTGTGAGGTACTGTATTTACTATTCCTATATGACTGATTAAAACATCCCCACACATCCTGCTTATAAGCATGACTGATGTCCTCAGGAGAGATCCAATCTAACAAAACATCAGAAAAGGTCGCTCCTTTAGCAAGGCTGTCAGCTTTCTCATTTAAAGGGATTCCCCGGTGCCCCGGAACCCAATAGAGGTGAATGTTCGAGGCAAACCCTGCAACTCTACTGATCTTATTATGAAGCCAGATAATGACAGTTGGAGACTTTAAATTAACAGACTGTAAAGCAGATAGAACTGACAGGCTGTCGGTAAGAACGACGCTATGCTTCCGCTGGTGGGCCAGCTCGTCCAGCGCTGTGCCGATCGCCAAGGCTTCTGCTGTAAAAATTGAGTTGGCTGAGTGGACTCTGTACACAAAATGGTTCGTTGAGGAGCAACCTGCTATTGAGGTAAAGGAATCCGTTTTTGATGCATCCGTACCAATGATGTTCCAAGAGTTAGAGTAATCCTGAATAAAATCAGCAAAATACTGCGGAACCATGCTCGCATCCAGGTCAGTGCTTTGGAAAGGGAGACCCCCAGTGACAAACCTGACAGCCTCCATGTTCATGGGAAGAGGAATTTGAAACCGAAGAAGGTGGTCTGGTGTACTGCCAAGCTTTCCGAGCCATTCTGCAACATAATGAATATCTGTAACCAACGGTTCCAGTCCGTCTCCCCGGATGTCCCCGAGCGGAGACCAACTTCCCAGTGACAGGTGCTTTAGCCAGAAACTGACCGCAAGACAGCCAATTCTATCAGTCATGGGGATAGCGCCCGCGTGTTTCCATACGATGATGTTCGGTGTCCACTTCGGGAGACCCAAAGCAATTCTGATGGCACTGGTTTGAATGACCTCCAGCTTTTGAAAAAGTGAGTTGCATGCCGATTTGAGTATCGCTGCCCCGTACTCGATACCGCTTCGAATCGAAGAGAAGGCCAGAGTGAGCAGATGGTGGGACCTTGCCCCATACCGTTTGTGGGCCAATGCCTTGAGGATGTTAAGCATGCTGAACGCCTTCTTCCTAAGGTACTCTATGTGTCTCCGAAAGCCACCACGGCGAGCAAAGTAGAAGCCCAAGAATTTAAGCTCTGAGCACCACTCTATTAATCCACCATTAATGCTGAAATCATAATCGCACTCTAAGAGACGTCTCGACAGGTTGATTGCATGGCACTTGTCCGGTCTGATTAATAACTTCCAATAAGAGCACCATTGGGAAATAAGCCGGAGCGCTTCATGTAACTTATCTCTGCAGCTGTCCAGGGAGCTATCCTCACAGTAGATAAATATATCATCCGCGTAGATTAAAAATTTTACCCCGAGGAACTCTAAGACCTCAAAGAAATCAGACATATAAATGGTAAAAAGAGTCGGGCTAAGGACCGCCCCTTGCGGGACGCCTCTCCCAATACCTCTTGAAGTCGACGTAACGTTCCTCCATCGGACCTTTATGGACCTCTCTGAGAGGAAATTGTGGAGCCAACGAAGAGTTCTCCCAGTAATGCCGATTTGAGAACATTTGTATATTAAACCGTCAATGTACACTGAGTCGTAGGCGGCCTGGATATCAAGGGAGATGTCAAGGATGTACTTCTTCTCTCTCCGAGCATTGGTAATGTCATGATGAAGCCTGATTAAGGTAGCATGACTATCCCGAAACGGCTGGAACCCAAAATGCCGGCTGTCAAGAATTTTTTTTTCTAACAAGTATTGATTAATCCGGTTGGCGATCATCCTCTCGCAAATCTTGCACGCAACTGCAGTCAATGCAATCGGCCGGTAGGAAGCAACCAGTTTCTTTGATTTGCCTGGCTTAAGGATGGGCAGAATAACAGCAGAGACCCAGTCAGGAGGAATGTCGCCCGTGAGCCATATATCATTATACATGCCAAGCAGGCTGTTCAAGGACCGGTCACCCAAGCCCTTGAACAGAGCAGCGCTGATCTTATCCTCTCCCGGGGAGGTGGTTTTGGTACGTCGGATGGCGTCTTTGAGCTCAGCAAGAGAGAACGGGTTATTAAGGTTGGACTCGCTGTCAGAGCCATAAGTTAAAGGTATTGGTTCATGGACACAATCCTCGCCAAAGTGGTCGGCAAAAAGTTCTGCTTGAGACGCCGCATCAGAGCTGGACATGCCCTCAACTTGAAGGGTAAGGTGAGAATCAATCGGGGAGCTGGACCTACTTGAAATTTTCCGGAAGACTTTGTGCAATAATCTGGGGTCTTTTGCGTCTCTACAGAAAGCATCCCAAAAGTGATGTTTAGACTCCTTGATCACTTGACGGAGCTTAGCAGAGGTCCTTTTGAATTTAACCCAATACTCACTGGAGGCCAGGGTACGAGCTTTCCTCAGAAAAAATAACTTTTGCTTTCGTAGATTACTGCAACGAGAGTTCCACCAGGCCGGGAGGGTCTTCTGTGACTTGTTATGAGTGGTGCTATGCTTCTCCATCGCACTCTGAACCATCTGCCGAAATGAGTCATAGTTAACATTAGAAACTGAGGGGAGCTTGTTATCGATCTCTCGACCGATATAAAGAACGGGCTTATTATGGGAGCCTGTACTAATATCCGCAGATATGATGATTGGGAAGTGGTCACTGTCAAAGAGGTCCTCATCCACCTGTATGGCAGTCTTCGAGAAAATATCCAAAGAGCAAATAGACATATCTATCAAGGAACAAGAGCCACTTGGGGAGACATGGGTAGGAGTACCTATATTCATCATACAGTACGAATTGTTTGCCATCCAGTCAATGAACGCTTCACCGTCACGCGAGGACACCAGGGAACCCCACAGGCGATGATGAAGATTAAAGTCTCCAAGTATGAGAGAAGACCCAGAGATGTACTGCGTCACTTTGTCTAAATCCTCGACCACTGAGCCCGAAGAGGAGTAGAGATTGATGATATTAAGAGACATGTTACCAAAAAACACCTGAATGCCCAAGACCTCATTAGAGAAGTTTAGGGAACCAAGGTCAAGAAGATTAGAAGACCAAGTAGCCTTAATCGCAATCATCAGGCCACCCCCCGGGCGACCCATTCTGTTCAAACGATAAATTATTTTCCCAGGAATATCAACAGACTTTTCAGGGGTAAGGAAGGTCTCCTGAAGGACCAGGATATCAGCAGTAGAGAAGGGGGGGAAATAAAACCAGGGGAGCTTGTTTAACAGGCTGCGGCAATTCCATTGTAAAATAGTTATCCCCATCAAAAACAGCAAACCAGAAACAAAGACAAAACAGGCGCAACAAGTGAGACAAAAATAACAAGAACCAGATAACAAAAACAAACTGCCCCTAGCAGAGAACAATCCAAAAGCAAATCAAACAATAAAAACGATTTTTTTTTTTTTTAGGTCATGTGTCCTTGAGTCTTCGCATGCTTGTTAGGCCTATTACGCCTTTCCGGCGACTTGTCGCTCATTTTTGCAAAACAGTTCATAATGGTACTGCTTAGAGAAGCTATTGCTTCAACAATTTTCTCCGAGTGATTGGAGATATGGTCGATTATAATTTTTAACATCTTGTTTGTACGAGCTTCAAATGCTTTTTGTAACTGATCCAGATCAGTTGTCTGTTTACTAGTAATAGTCGCGTAGGATTTTTGTTCAGGTTTATACGTAAACTTCCGACGTGCTTCGATAAAAGTTAATAAGTTTCTAGATTTAAATTCTAAGAGTTCAGCCTCTTTAAGTCGAGCCGAACATTGATTATAGTCTGATCTGTGTTCAGACCCGCAATTAGCACATTTAACTTGGTTTGTACAGGGACCAGCGTGTTGGAGACTGCAATTCACACATAACTGATCAGAACTACATTTTAGTTGGGAGTGGTTGTATTTAAAGCATTTCTTACACTGCCTGGGCTTGTCAATAAATTGTCGCACTCTCTGTATTGAGAGCCAAATCCTAACTTCAGGGGGGATAGAGGTGCCAAGAACCGTGACTAACACGGGAGAAACGTCATTTGTGCTCTCACGCTTTATAAATCTTCGCAGTTCCAAAATTTGAAGGTTATTTTCCGTAGACAGCTCTTGCCCAATGTCAGCCAGAGAAATATTTACCGGCATGTTAAATAGCAAAAATCTATTACAAATATTCTCCCAACTCACTCTAGTCGAGACTTTAACTCCGAGAAATGTGGCTATTTTAGCTATATCAGCTGCACACTCTGGGTTTTTCGTGCTTACTATAAATGCACCCGTGCGAGTGAATTTCACATTTTCAATCTTTTGAAATGAACAGTTTTTGCTTGTAATTCTATTTGAACAGCGCGTGGGTCCCTTTTAGGAACGTTCTTAGACTCATCACTTTTTATGAAGATATTAAAATTCCTTGCACCATTTTCTGCCGCCATCATTATTAATGTTTCAGCCGAAGCTGAATTGCGAGACACGTTTGGGTTGATGTCAGTAAATAGCACATTATTTTCATATGTTTCCACCATTTCAATATTTAGTGACTCTACTTCCGGAGTACTATCTTCTACTATATTTATAATTGAGTTCGCCATACCGACGAGATACACTTTTTACAGACACAAAATACCATGCAACTATGGCTCAGCAAAATAACACAACACCAGGAAAACAGGGGAAACAAGAAGAAAAAAAACCCTTATCAAGAAACAATTCAGCAGACTTATCCCGTTGGGGACAAGAAATTACTACAAGACAAGAAAACGCCAACTTCAAAACCCGGGAAAACACCAACACACCTAGCTACTATTCAGTACACGTCCCCCCACGTTTTTCTGCAGAGACCATCAACCGTGCAGCTCCAAGATTTTTCTTAAAAATCCCCCTTTATTAAATTAGATTAAAAGTGGAGAAAGAAAATAAACAAACGGTGGTTAGTTGGTTGAATCGTTAAATTACTTTTTTGAACATAATTGGCAAACGATAAACAAGATTGGCAATTGTCAACCATTTTTGGCGATCTATCTCATGGTCCGAATAATGCTTAAGTATTACTTTTTTTCAATGGAAGAAATTAGAATTGAAATAATACATCGCGATTTATCACTTGCTCCTGGATAAGAAGAAAAAATGGGTACTTTTATATCGGCCGTATCCATATGTAAATATCGCCATTAGCATTTTTAAAATTGTCAATAGCAGTAGTTACATTTCGCGTATGTAAATTAAAAACAGTTCTTTGTTTTAAGTTATGGCATTATTTCCTATTGTTTTACTTTTCATCTTTTTCAATGACATTAGTGTAAAGCATGTATTATAAATGAAATGAGTGAAATGTTTTTATTTTGAATGAAAATAATAAAACTAGAAAATAGGAATTCTTCTTTTTCAGAATTTAGTGTTGCCCCGATGAAAAAAAAATGCATATATAAATAGTACAAAACATAATTCAATTTTAAGACTTAAAGCACACACTTTTATTTTATGTAAAATGACGTCATTCGCATCCGCTTAAGAATTCCACATTTACGATCCACTCTTAAACATGTACAGTAAAGCATGCATAGGATGTCATTATCGAAAAATAATACACAAATGCAGCAAAAACATGCCGTCATTAAAGAAACTCGGCTGAAAAAAAAACGGCTACCTAATGATTCATAGGCCTTCATTTGTTTGTAACATTAATATAGACGATTTTAGTCGTGACGTCAGTCCTGACGTTTTGGTTCGAAACTGACACCAAACAAACGGTTGCTATGTTGTATTTTCTATTTTGTTTGTGTGTTGCAGCTATATCTTATATCTATATCTCACATCTAAATGTTTTAATACTTGATATGTATTAGTAACATTTTCCACGATTTCTATTTAAAAAGAAATGACGCAAAGCAACCGTTTATTTGGAGTCACTTTCCAACCAAAACTTCATGAATGACGTCAAACTGAAAGCGTCTATAGATACTTCAAATTAAATACAGTTTATAATAGCTCCATGTTTTAACACAAATTTTTCGTTTATATTTTTTTCAAAATAGCGTGTATTTTAATTACATTTTCTTTCGGTTGTTATGAGAAAATGGCAACAAAAAGATATAATTGCTATTTTTCAGCTATTTTCCCTTTACTTTCAACATAAATGGAGTACTTGAGTTGCCAAAATTAGACAAATGGTGCTGAAAATTACAAAAAAAAAAAAAAAAAAATAATATTTGAAAAATAAATGGAGATACAGTTTTCAAACAAATTGCAGTTAAAACTACTTTTTTTTTCACAATACGACGGTAAAAAAATTTAAAATGTGCGATATTTAGAAATTAAAAAAATTGCTATAGCGTATTTAATCGCATTGCTTTGATTTACGCCAGGCTTCTGTAAGGTAACGTTATTTTTTGAAGACGACACAAAATAAGCTGGGAGAAAGAAATAGCATACCCGTACCGGGGGGCTAATAAGAATAAGATATGGAAACAATCTTTGTTGATTTATTACTTGCGCCCGGCTAGCATAAAATATCACAAAAGCCATATATTCACCTTTCTTTGGGTAGTTGATCAGGGAAATTCAGGTTAATCTTCCGTAATCGGATACGTCTTCAGTCGGTGTATTAATTACAATGTTAAAAGCATCGTTTATGTATGAAGCGAAAACTTCATGATGAATTCTACTACAGAAAATCGTATCATCATCATCTACTACATATTTAAAACGGAAATTTGCATTTTATTCCTATTCTTTATAATATTTTGATAGGCTATGCCACTATTAGTTAGGTAATGTTTTTGGAACGGTTTTTATGTATACACATAGTGTTCTACGTTGCTTAGTTTTAGTTATAGAGCTATTGGAAAAGCTATACAGAAAGGTAAGCGCAATTATGAAAGATACATCTACTGTAATTATATAAAATGCAAATTTGCTTTTCTTTCCACCCGTTTATAATTTGAGTTTTGCTGGATGTATTTTGATGGGACTTATACTGTTAGTTAGATTATTTTTTGTGGATGGTTGGTACTTCTTGCATGGAGGGTACTTCTCTATAGCGAAGTTTTCTTCTGGGTTATTGTTTTTCTGAAGCACAAACTTGGCAACAAATCAGATTGCAGAAAATTAGATTACAACAGAAAGTTCCAAAATTAAGTGAACCCGAGTGTGACAAAACATAATGTTCTACGTTGCTTAATTAAATAATTATGGGTACAGATCTAAATCGGATGAACCCAATTTCGAAATATAGGTTTTTTTTTAAGGTTCCGCTAAATGAATTTTCACGGGATTAAAACTGTTAATTAGATTATTTTTATGAAATGTTTCGGTACGTTTTCCAGTTTAAAAGATCCTGCTAAGTGGATTTCGATGGAAATTGCTCGGTTAGTTAATTTTTCAGTGAATGTTTTAGTATAAAGCATATATTATTGGCTCGGTGTTGCTTGGTCGTCAGGTTGCTTGATTATAGAATTAAGGCTGAATGTTTTAGAATCAGGCGAACCAAATTATGAACGATAAGCCTTTTCAGTATGTCCAATTAACAGATTCTGATGAGACTTGCATTGATAATTTTTCATGAACCCTTTTAATATATTACATATTGTTCTATCGTTCTTCACCGAATACTACACTAAATGATCAACGGAAGAAGTTGGCCCTTAACAGCCTAAATTTTGTATAGCTCAAAAGATATAATAGCGTAATAACGTTCATATTGTTTTCACCAATTAGATTGGGCATTCAAGGTAAATGTCCATATTGCTTTAAAACGCATGATCAAATTCACAGATATATTTTGTTTGATTTAAGGTTTCTTTAGAAAAATTGACCAGCGTAGTGGGCGTTAGGCTGCTAGTATGTATTAAGTGAAAGGTTACCTTGTTCACGAAAGTGTATGTTGAAGTTAGATATTTTTTATTGTTGCAATTGTAATTACATAATAATGCATCCGATTCTTTAAACTCTTTTGTATGTATGAAAGTTAAATTTTATACAGGAGTATGAAGTTACATCTCCTTTGAAAATCTAAAGGTTTGGAGTTTAAAGGTTAGTTTAATGTGATTCTAAACTATGTATGCTCGTAACTACTGGAAGGGGGACAATGACAGGCAGGTATGTGAGTTTTTCGCAAGTTAAGTGTGTTTAACTTATTTTTAATCCTCCTGCCGATACCTTGTCCCGAGCTACGAGCAAAAATCGTTTGCATCCACACACTGCCGGTTTTTCCAGCTGTTTTAGTCAGTCACTTCGCATTCTGCGAAGTCTTCGTGTACGGCTGAATGAGGGGAGTTTTTCTTCTGTTACTGTTTATTTACAGCATCTTGCTTTATGCAAATTTTTCTTTAAATGTGTGGTATGACGTAACGGTTTAACTGAATGTATATATTGTGTGGTCGTGCTATAAGACGTGGCTCTGTTTTTTCCTTTTAAAATGGATTATGTAAGTTTAAGCCGTTTAAGAGCATGTCTTTAAATATTTAATGTCTTAAGTTTTTCGACATCGAAGTAATTATGTTTGTTTTTGTGATTTTAAATAAAATTATAAAAAGTTCGACGTGTCTTCAGCATATAATCAGCTGGTAATGACTGTCTACACTGCGTTTACTCTGCCCTGGCTTGAAGTTAAGTTGTTTAAGCTCGACGAATTCTCAATCATATTAAAATATCAGCAATTATGTTCTTCTAAAAAGAAGCCAAACATAGATTATGAAACACTTTCCAACACATTTAGAATAATGTAACAAAAACGCACCGTTAAAAAAATTAAAATATTACGTCTAATTCAGCCATACGGAAACGTATAACACATTTCAAAACCCAATTTCAGCTGTTCCCATCTACAATCGAAAATTATCTGAATTCTTTGAACAGCCCTGTATATGATATATAGATTTGTATCTATTAACTACATGCAACTACATGTACTGTACATGTGAACTAAATTTAGTTCATCTACGAAATACATATACTTCAGTTGAAAATTCCCTTTCAGCAATTTCCTCTAATAAGGGGAATGGTACGTGAATACTTTTGTGCAGCCCTGTATATGAGGCATATAATTTATATATAACGAGTAACATGCAAAAAATTAACTAAATTTAAAAGTGCATACCGAATTTTAAACCGTACACTCCAGCAATTATTATTCAAAGACAGTGGCAAAACCGATCTCTTTTGTGTGTCCCTGTAAATGAATAAAAAATGTTCTAACGTGATCGTAATGAAATTCAGTGATTTATATCAGTTTTAGTACATTTGAAATAGCCTAATGTCACTAAAATACTCTGCAAACGTATTTTCGGGTTTGTTGATTTCCCCCATACACCATAATGTAATGGAATACTTTTGAGTGCCTCTGTAAATGAACTATTAAACCTACATACTTCATATACAATACCAAGCATGCTTTTGTGACCCTAAACAATCTTTATCAATTGCATGAAAATCCGAATATATTTACGAGAGTTATAGCGTGGTCAGACGCCAGACGGACTGACGGGCAGACGACCAGAAAAACCGAATGCATAAACACTTTTCAACTTTGTTGAAAAGTGTTAAAAACATAATTATACTATGTATTCAAGATTTCTAATTTTTTTTCATAACGTATAATCATAATTTAATTAATATTAAACTATTAAATGATAAAATATATTTAAAAATATATTATACACTCTTATTTTATTTCTACTTTTTCGTGTTTAAGATATTTCCTTATTGCATTTTCACAGCCCACTGGACAAATTTTGACGAGTGTGGTTTGGCGCATGTTTCAATTCATTGTTGTTGTAACTTTTATACAATTGTAACCATACAAAATGTTTGGCTATTTATTACCAGTGGCGAGCCAGGTTTCATAAATATCATGCAATTTTCGAGAATATAAAAAATATTCGGTATTTCGATATATGTCCGATATTTTCAAAATGGTCAACTTTCTGCTGATAATAAATATTTTCAAGCGTAATATGAATTCGAAACTAAAAAGTAGCAAAAGCCATGGTTTGTTTGGATTGTCGAAGCATTATTTAATAAGATAAATATTTGAAAGTAACAATATTTTTTTTATATTATTTTTGCATCTTTATTAAGCAGAAACGTTATTTTATGTTTTGGCGCATTTTAATTTTAGAAGTGTAAATTCAGCCAAATAACTAGGAATTTCCTCTGAATTTTTTATTTATGATATAAGATTGGTATAAATAAAAATATTTTTGAAGCAAAATTTTACAAAATATTTTTAAATTTTCAACTAAAAGCTCTTTTAAAGATGTTTTTTCATTTTCCAATAGCCTCTGGTGTTTTCTCAAATGGTTTTAAATAGGTATGCTTCTAATCTTTCTAATTCACATCAATTAATCTTTGATAGCAATCTTAGAATAATATATTCGAAGAGAGCTTGATGAAAGTTACTTCTTTAAAATCGTATTTTCTGGAAAAACATTTGAAATCTGCTCTCGTTGATACTAAAAATTATTAACTTAATATATTATTGTTATTATTCAACCTTCGAATTCAAGTAACACTTTATATGACGAATTTAACAACTAATTTTATTTGTTTACAATTCTTTTGTTGCCACTTTACAAAAAAAAAATCATAATATAATTCTTTTAAAATTCGTAAGTATCGTCTGCGTAAATGATTTCACTTAATAAGTATAAATTATGTATTTGAATTCTGAACACTGAAAAATACTTTTATAACTGAATGTAAATAATTAAATTTTCACAAATTTTAATTCATTAAAAATATGCTATAATTTTCATAAAAAAGGTATTTTAAAAATTTCATAAAAGAAATCGTGAAACTGTTATATGATTAAAAGAAATGAGCACCAAAATATGCGTCATTTCCAACCAATCTTAATAAAGTTTTCTATTAAAATGTATATTATCCTCTCAAATAACATTACATTTTTAATATATGAAAGTTTAATGTTCTTTTACGGTTTGAAGTATAAATTCTGCAGTTATTTTCAATATTTAAAATATTTTGCCTTCGCAAAATGCAGATATATAGGTTCCTTTCTTTATTTAAATATATATATTTTTTTAAATGAGAAATTTTGATGCAACGATAATGATTCACGTACTTAATCATTCATGACTTTTTTTATTTTTACTGACCCAATGATTTTTATTTACTTGATGAAATACGCAGGTTTCATTATCGTTTACAAAAATTAATCCTTATAATGGAAAAATATATTCAACAAAATAGTAAAAAGTGTGTTTTGTTAAATCAATCAATAAGAAAATAATATTGCGAGAATCTACAGATCATGTTTTATTTCTATCAAGCCCGAAAATATTTCTTTCCTTAAGTAAATTTAAAAAACAGTTTTTGAGATATTTTGGCGAAATAATGAAAATATATTTTATTTATTTAATTAATCATGATTCTATCTATAATTACGAACTCCAGGATTTATTTTTTCTTCTGAAAGTATACGTTTTTAATTTTTTATTTCCAAAACTGCGTCCGTAATGGAAAAACATCTAAAATAAATTAATTAAAATAATAAATTTTTTAAGGTTATTCTGTAAAAAAAAAATAATAATAATATTGTGAAAATCTACAGATCATAATTTATTTTTATGTTTAATTTCAAGTCAAAATACTGAATAGCTTTTTCGTAAAGTGTACGACAAAATGTAATTTGTGTAGCCTAGTAGAGGATTCGCTTCACTCATTCTAATTATTACAATTAACATGAAAACTGAATAAAACAATATTTTTAAAATGCAGTCTACTTTTCCTGTCTCTTTTTTTTCCTCTTTTACAAAATTTAAAATCAACTAATTGAAAACTAAAACATTTTTTTGATATATAAAACCATAGGATTTAGTAGAACAAAATTATGTTTATAAAACAAAATTTTAAATTCTAAATAGTTTTTCTTTTAATTGAAAAAATGTAACAGAAATATTAGCTTGACTTCTTTTTCATTCCTTAACATGTTGTATAATTTAAGCTCATCTAAACAAAAAAAAAAAAAAAAAAAAAAAAAAAAAAAAGGAAAAATATTTTTTTTATATTGAAGCTGTAAATAACTGATTATCTAAATTAGACAGTTTATCTTTCAACGGGTGTTCTCTATTAGTTATTTCCAGCATAATTATTAGTTCTAAATTTAAAAATAAAAAATTCAAACATAAAACTTGATTTTTTTGGGCTAAAAAAGCCACTTCAAAGATACCACAGTTCTTTAACTACAGAACAACACAGTACATAACACTTGAAAATAAGGATCGACCGAAACAGGTTTTGACCAAACCAACACCGAATTTCGGTAATCTTTCTATTTTCGGCCGAAAACGAAATCGAAAATGAAAATGCCCAAAAATTTTCTTTTAAGTAATCAATACTCGTACATACATAAATATACACAATTAAAATTAATTAAACGTGTTTATTAAATGTGCATAATTAATAATTAATTATACATGTGGCACAGGTTGGCTGGCTCTCTGTACCTCTGACCAAAACTTTTTATTTTAATATAAATAAACTAGGGATGCTTCGCCCGCCTGCTCACTACGCTCACCAACCCCCCGCGTAATCGCTTCGCCATACCGATTGGTGTTGCGAAGCAATCTCTTTTTTCTAGCCAACCCCAGGCGTAGTTGTTTCGCGTTTCCATTCCGGATAGCTTCGCGATCCTTATTTTCTATGCATTCAATTTTTAGATTCCACCTCGTAAGAACGCGCTCCTCCCCCCCCCCCAATTTTTGACGCGCCCTTATTTTTAAAATATTTATTATGTGTTATAAACTACCTTAAAGTTTCAAACAGATCGCCAGCATTTAATAGAAAAAAATTAATATCTCAGCTTGTAATTAAGATATAAGAATGACTTTTAGAATATCTGAAAGAGGAAATTTTTTCGTCTGGCTGTCAAAGTTTTACGTCCCTTAGATTCTGAGATTCCCCTTTTAAAACTCATTACACTTTATTGCTTAACATCCGCATCTGGAAGCCCTACCTTTCTCATTCTGGCAACCCGCGGGCATGAAATAAAAGGAATTTTTTATCGATTGATTTTTAGCCGATTTTTTTCGGTTCTACCGTAGGCATCGGAATAATTTTTTTAATTTCTGAAAGAAGATATTTTTCTGTGTCCATCTGTGCAATTTTTGAGATTTTCGGCACGGTAGTTTCTGAGATGGAGTCGATTTAAAAAGCCTTAGTTCACTTTTCGATGCAGTTTCGCGGTATCTACGCAGATTTTCATTGGTCCATTTCCAAACCGTTACTTATATATATATATAAGGAAGTGTAATTAATTCCTCAGCGCCACAAAATCTATAATAATAAAGAATGATTTTCTAATTATACGAATTTCATCTAATTAAAAAAAAAGTTTTATGTATATATATCCCTCGATTTTTCTTTGAGAATGATTTTTGTAAATGATCATCTGTTATACTAGAACTTTCTTAAGGAGTATTCGAAACACTTCAGCGATTGCAATCTAAAAATTTTCTATCACTGTCAAGTCTGCAGTTTTTAATGCACGTGAAAAGCGTCTTCAAAGTTTAGTCTTATATGCTTTGCTTGCTTTATAATTTGCACTCACGTCCTGCGTCAGTCATGACTGATAATTACAAACAATGAAGCTCATACCAATAAATAAAGCGTGTCTCATTTGAGCCGATACAGCTCAAATTAATAAATAATGTGGAAAATTTCCCGAAGAAGAAACGAGGTATACAGATAGTTTCGGTCGAGTTTTGGTTCAGCCGAATTTTTGGAAGCATTTTCGCCGAAACTCTAATTTTGGTCTTAAAATGAAAACGAAGTTGAATTTTCGGTTGATCCCCAGTTGAAAATTTCCTTTATTCTTGTTTTGTTCATCAAAAATATCTTTCACAGTGAGATTTTAAAAATAAATATCAAGTACAGAATATATCAAACATTTTGATATCTTGAAAATAAATATCAAATATATGAAAATATCAAATATCTTGATATTTTTAAAACGAATGTCGATATATATCATGATATATCATCATCGTCATCAACAGAAACCGTTTTCAATCCACTGCCGGATGTAGGTCTCCCCCAGATTTTCCCAATATTTCCTGTCTAGTGCTTTAGTCATCCAATTTACACCGGCTACTTTCCTGATTTCATCACTCCATCTTACTTGAGGTCGTCTTCTTGGCCGTTTTACATCTCTGGGATACCACTGTAGGGTGTTTGTGCTCCATCTATTGTCTTATTCTCTTGCAATGTGCCCAGCACATTTCCATTTTAGCCATTTAATTCTTTCAATGATGTCAAAAACTTTCGTCTGACTTCTTATCCAGGTTATTCCTTTTCTGTCTCTTCTAGTTATACCTAGCATACATCTTTCCACACTTCTCTGTATTGTTTGTAACCTTTGTACCATCCGTTTTGTTAGCGTCCATGTTTCTGCTCCATAAGTTAGCACAGGCAAAACACATTGGTTAAATACCTTTCTTTTCAAACAAAGAGGCATGTTACTCTTCAAAATAATATTGTTGTTCCCAAAAGCACTCCATCCATTTCTTATTCTTCTATGGATTTCATTCATGATACTATTATCCGATAATATTTCCTGCCCAAGGTACACATAACTTTGCACTTTTTTAATTTCAGTGTTGTTGTAGACGATTTTCTTTTTTGATGCAAATGAATTAAACATCACCTTAGTCATTTCCAAATTTATTTTTAATCCCACATTAATGCTAGCTTCTGACAAATCTTTTAGCATATTTTCCAGTTCTTCAGGACTGTTACTGAAAATTAAAATGTCGTCAGCGAATAGGAGATGGCTTAAATATTCCCCATTTATTCTAATTCCTTTGTTTTCCTAATCCAGATTCTTGAAAATATTTTCTAAGACAGCAGTAAAAAGGTTAGGCGAAATGGTGTCTCCTTGCCATTGATATATATGAACGAAGCTAAAGGAAAGCTAAAGGGCAAGCTAAAAAAACAAAGAAAAAAGCTAAAGGAAAAAAGCCTAAAAATGAAGTTATTAATATAATTTATTAGTTAAGTTCTAAAAATATGCATTTAGTACATTTAAAATTTGAAATATGTTCGATAGAATCTAAGGTGTACTTAATCATAATTTCAAAATGTTTTATTGTCCTCTGAAACACATCTTTGTCTGCATATTATGAAATGGGCTAAAAGTCGATTACAAAATTTTATCTTTCCACACAAAAACCTATTTTATTTAAATACCAAGAAAGAAAAATTATGCGTCAAGCATAGATTATAAAAAAGTAAACGTTTTAGAAAACATATAACAAATTTAAGAACCAGATTTTCAATAATTACCGCCCATAAAAGTAACAAGTAAGAAAAATCATGCGTTAAGCATAGATTAGGAAACACTTTCCAACACTTCCTGAACGCTTTATCAAAACTTCGTTATTTAGGGAAATAAGGTATATAACAGAACTAAGTAACCATTTTAGAAAACGCATAAAACATTTAAACAACTGATTTCAGCAGTTACTATCCATAGCAAATATGTATTCAAATTCTTTTGAACAGCTCTGTATTTGATCTCTAGGTTGATATATATGCTATATAATGGGGAAATTTAGTTTAGCAAGAAAACGAATAACAGGTTGAAATTTCTCTTTCAGCAATTTATACTAATAGATGGAAACATACTTGTATACTTTTGTACAACCCTGTAGTTAACCTAGTACCTTTATTACAAGCCACGATTTAGCTAAAGTTTAATTCAAAGTAAAATACTCTGAAAACTACTGGAATCACATTTCCAGAAATTATACATTTATAGACGGCCATGTATCCAATTCTTTGCGTGACTCTGTATATAATTTTGCCTATGTTATACAAACATTTCTTAGTAAACAAAATGCTGTTCAGCTTAAAAATGCATAACTCATTTAAAAACCACCTTTAAGCAATTTACAATCATACCCAGTAACCATTACGAATTCTTTTGTGTAGCCTTGTATATGAATTACAGCATTTATACACACCGTATACAATGCATAAATATAGTGAAACATAAAAGCGCATAACATAATTAAAAATGCATTTCCAGCAATCATCGCTACCGTACAGTATTTCGGATACAATATAGTATCTGAAATCTTTTGTGTGTCCCTGTAAATGCTATGCACTTCGTATTACACATGAAATAAATTATAGTAAACCTCAGCGACGTATATCAATTTCATTATACATGAAATAGTGTAACATAATCAAAATACGACAGAAAAAATTCCCTCCACCCGTATATCATTATGTAACGGAATTCTTTTGTGTGGCCCTGTAAATGAATAATATTTATTCTTTGCACGGCAAATTCTACGGAATGCATATTTTAGTGCACTTGATAAATGCTTATCAATTTTATTATCTTTGAAAGCATGTAACATCATTAAAAATCATTTTAAACGATTTTTTCCTATAGGCCGTAATGTAACGGAAAACTTTTGACTGTCCCTGTAAATGAACTAAACATGCTACAAACTTCATTTGCAATAGGGTTCGTGCTATAGTAAAGGTCACTAACATCCAAAATTTTGAGAACGATCAGAGTATATTTACGGGAGTTAGAGTGCGTACAGACGGCCAGACGAACAGACAAACCAAATGCATAAACACTTTACAACTTTGTTGGAAAGTGTTAAAAATGGATAGGTTGGGTTGATTTTTGACGGCCGGTTATTTACTCGAGGATATAGGCCCGGAGGGGGGGGGGTGCCGTCCTTGGGGGTATTTCTAAGGGAACCTAATTCGTATTTATGCATGGATATCCAAAGTTCGAAGAAAACCACGAAAACTCCGAATGATTCGCCCAACGGACGCGATTGGGTTCGAACCCAGCACCCCCCGTCAACCAGCTTGGAGAGAAAAAACCTCTCGGCCACTGGTGGGGCTACAAAAGTGGATTTTATAAATTAATGTATTATTTTGTGAAATATACAGGGTGGCTACTAAATACTGTTACACTCCAAAAAAATACGAATTAATTTTAATCGTTTGGTAAAACAATTTATTTCTCCATTTTAACATTTGACAATCTTCTATTAGTGCAGACGAATTTTGTTATAAAGCAAATATTTAAAATTATTTTAAAGATGGAAGCCGAAAGAATGATGTTTAAACAGCTTTTTGATCGGAGATTTTCCGCCGGTGAAAACTGTAAGCAATTAAAATGCCTTGATTTGAATGGAACATTTATATATAGAACTATAAATTGATTATTGGATACTAATATCTATGTAACGATCGACCTAGGCCTGAAAGTCCACGTTCAGTTCGCACAATAGAGCGCATCAAAAGAATTCGTGAAAAGGTGTGAAGAAATCCACAACGTTCTGCAAATAAAATGGCTGCAGAAGAGAATGCGAGTCGCAGAACTATGCAAGTTATTATAAATGAAGATCTGGGTTATGTTCCTTATCGCAAAAGAAAAATTCAAGGTTTGACTGCTGCACAAAGAATAAAAACATTACAAAGGAGGAAGAAATTGATGAAGCGGCACGGTAGGAAAAGTGTTGACAGAATAAAATTTTCTGATGGGAAGCTATTTTGCACTGAACAGTGTTATAATGCTAAAAATGATGTCGTATATTCAGCAACCCTCGAAGATATACCTGAAACCTTTCGAACTCTTAAACGCTTTCAGAACAAGAATTCTGCTATGGTTTGGGCTGCAGTGTCAAACAATAAAAAATTGCCTTTGAAGTTCATCGATAAAGGGATAAAAATCAATGCGAATATTACAAACAAGATATATTGGATACACAATTATTCCCACAAGCTGAAAGGTTGTATCCCAAACAGAATTGGGCATTTCAGCAAGATTCTACACCTTCGCACCGAGCTAAATCAACACGGGGTTGGCTCCCTGTTAATTGTCCAAACTTTATCATGCAAGAAGATTGGCCACCTTCTTCACCGGATCTAAATCCTTTAGATTATTGCGTCTGGGGGATATTAGAGGCTAAAGTAAACAGCAACAAACACAGAAGTTTGGACTCTCACCAAGCTTCCATATTGTGTGAATGGTACCGATTACCTCTTAAAATGATTCGTGCCGCAGTCTGACAATGGCATAAGAGATTATCTATGGTAATCCATAAAGATGACGGTCAATTCGAGTAAAATTTTTTCCCTGTAAACGTTCATCTCTGATGTTTATCACATTAGTGTAGTTATCATTTTCTATTTTATATTTGTAAAATAAAATGACTGAATATTTGTAACAGTATTTAGTAGCCACCCTGTAGTTGAAGTGCCAACCATTTTAATAATGATCTTTATTTTTCAACCTTTTTCATACCTCTGTCTATATTTACCAGCAATATAAGTTCCAAATTTATTCCAAGAATGTTTCATTCAATCATTTATAAAATTTTTGACCGTTTAAAATGTTCATATTTAATCACAAACAATGATTAATAATCTCTCCTACCCCTGACCAATAATCACTCTATTGCCGGGGTGATTCTTAATCAGACATTTTTAAATGTTATTAATATTATATGGGTCAATGAATTTCAAGTGATCCAGAAAATCATCAATTCGTTGCTTGACCATTTTTAAAAAATCTGAAATTTTTTGTACAACAACCCTAACATGATGGAAGTTCAAAATGACTATTATTTTAATTTTATTAATTTTTGTTTGTGCATGGCGGCCATCTTAATTTCATCGTCTGCAGCAATTTTCTCACAAGAAGCGTTTACGGAAATGTAAATAATTCATCGTTTATTTATCCAATTCAACTGCGGATTAAAGCAATTTGTACAGAATACATTGGGCTAAAAATTTGGTAATGGAGTAGTTTCCGAAACTAACTGCTTATTGGTAAAATTTAAGCATAAAGTTTCAATTTTTTTCCAAAATTTGTCCGTTTACAAGAGGAAATTTTTCTAGCAAGGAATACTGTCAGCATGACATATATATATATATATTTACAAATAGGCCGAAAGTACTTGTACTCACACGCCGGGTTCCAGATCTGGTACTTGCTTTCTCTTCGCTAAAAAAAATCCCAAATTTTTCAAAAATGTAAAAAATCGCACTTTTCAGGCTTTGATATCTCTGGTGGGGCACGACATAAAAATCTGAAATTTTTTTTGATAAGAGTATTGTATGGTAGTGTTATGCACAAGAAATTTCAGGATGGAGATTTGACTACAAGCTGAGATATGGCAAGGGCAACATGTCAAAACAATACTCCCAAACTATTGTTTTGTTGCAGTCACAGCTAAGTATTTATCTCAGAGTGTCATTTAAATTTATGTTTTTGATTATCTTTAAATAATAGTAACAAAAAATAAAGCCCTTTGCAAAGCTTAGCAATTAATTACAAAAATAATTATGCTAAGGCCATACATTTTGTATGGTTTCAGTAATTTTTGTTGTAAGTAATTTTAGTAACTAAAAGAAACCTCAGCACTTTTACATAAAGAAAAAAAAATATTTTTATACAAGACCTGAGAAAAAAAAACATATGGCAAAAGAAAAGCTGTTAATGTTGTCATACTTTTTGAGACATGATCAAACGTGCCAAAACACATTCTTGCTTGTTGGTTCAAAAACCACAATTTTGATCTTTCTCAAAATTTTATTTGTAAGAACCAAGTCTTGTCATCTCTTGATAACTCATTGCAGATCTTGGCCCTGCTGGCTCATTGAAAAACGTATACTTTGAAATCACTATGTGCAAGTCTCAATTCATTAATAATTCCTAGCTTACTTCTTATGCAAAAATGTGATTTTTCTGCAGTATAAATTTTGAAAAGGCTTTGGGTATCTTTACTCTCTGAAAATTACTTGAGGCTGATGCATGGTAACATCGCATAATGTTTCATTTACAGGAACATACTTATGGTAGGAACAAGTTTCAGGGACTGGCAAGCAGCATTAAAATTGTGGTTTTTAAACCAACAAGCAGGAATGTGTTTTGACACGTTTGATCATGTCTCAACAAGTATGCCAACAATAACAGCTTTTCTCTTTCCATATTCTGTTTTTTTCTCAGGTCTTGTATATATATATATGTAAAAGTGCTGAGGTTTCTTTTAGTTACTAAAATTACAACAAAAATTACTGAAACCTTAAAAATGTAGGCCTTAGGCATAATTATTTTTTAAATTAATTGCAAAATGCTTTATTTTCTGTTACTATTATTTAAAGATAATCTAAAAAATAAATTTAAATGACACTCTGAGATAAATACTTAGCTGTGACTACAACAAAACAATAGTTTGGCAGTATTGTTTTGACATGTTGCCCTTGCCATATCTCAGCTTGTAGTCAAATCTCCATCCTGAAATTTTTTGTGCATAACACTACCATACAATACTCTTATAAAAAATTTTCAGATTTTTATCGCGTGCCTTACCAGAGATATCAAAGCCTGAAAAGTACGATTTTTGACATTTTTGAAAAATTTGGGATTTTTTTTAGCGAAGAGAAAGCAAGTTCCAGATCTGGAACTCGGCGTGTGAGTACAAGTACTTTCGGACTATTTGTAAAAAAAAAAATATGTCATGTTGACAGTATTCCTTGCTAGAAAAATTTCCTCTTGTAAACGGACAAATTTTGGAAAAAAACTGAAACTTTATGCTTAAATTTTACCAATAAGCAGTTAGTTTCGGAAACTACTCCATTACCAAATTTTTAGTCCAATGTATTCTGTACAAATTGCTTTAATCCGCAGTTGAATTGGATAAATAAACGATGAATTATTTACAATTCCGCAAACCCTTCTTGTGAGAAAATTGCTGCAGACGATGAAATAAAGATGGCCGCCATGCACAAACAAAAATTAATAAAATTAAAATAATAGTCATTTTGAACTTCCATCAAGTTAGGGTTGTTGTACAAAAAATTTCAGATTTTTTAAAAATGGTCGAGCAACGAGTGCTGGACCACTTGAAATGGATTGACCCATATATAATATTTAAGCAATAAAATTAATTAAGATTGTTAGGGCTTAGACTCGCTCCCTGTGAGTATAAAAATTTTGTTTCACTTCAGTTTATTTACGGATTATATAGATCTTTATGAAAAGCAAGCAATAATCACCCCCACTCTGCCTATATAGAGAATAAAATAAAATAGGCATTAAATTATTATAAAGTGATTCTTTTTAGCTCAATTTTGTATCGATAAGTTATAATATGCGTATGTTTTAAGAAGGTGGACCATTGAAACTGGATTTTATTATTTTATGAGAACTAATACAGTGTGTTAATTATTCAATTTTATTTAAAATTATAAGCATTCGCGGGATAGATTTCACAGCATTTCGGTGGAATAAATAGTATTTTTTCTTCTACATACCTTTTCAAAAATATCTTACAGTAACAGAAATCATATTTAAAGAAAAAATAATCAGAAGTCTTGCATATAAAATTTTTAAGGGACGGAAAAAACCCTTTTATTTTAAAAATACAGGCTTATGATTTCTCCGCTTCCACGCATTATCAAAATCCCCATTCTTTCAGCATTTTTATATTTTAATATTTAAAGTCTGTTTTTCAATTCAGGAAACTTTCACTGGAATTTTTATTTTATTTTCTAAAAGTATGCGAAGATGGATTTTGATGGAATTTTTTCACTAGGTTTCAAAGGAATGTCGCTTTACATGTTTCAATATGTTTCAACATAGCGCGGCTGTTTAATAAATTTGTGTTACGGCAAAAATTTTTTTTTCGTTTTTACGTTTCGAATTATGGGAACATTTTATAAACGTATCTTTTATACAAATATTGTATCTTGCGGGTGTATCTACTCATCGTGATACTTCGGTACATATTCTTCAAAAGAGTTTAAAATTTGAAAGAAATTCTACCTTAAAGCTATAAATTCTGAGTCGGATCATGGAACATTACATGCTGTTATTAAACTTGTGTGTTATATTTCAAGAATGACAAAATCATTGTAATACGTGTTATTATCAAATTAACTCTTATTTTTCAAGAAACGACAATCTTTGTAATATTTTTAGATCCTACCTCTGTAGAATTTTATTGTAAAATGTTCTTTTTGTAGTTAGTTATTGATTTCAGTCACCGAAAAAGCATGATATTGTTCATAATAAAAGCACCCCAACCATGGAAAGAAACCGTCCTTTTACGATTGTTCTGTTGCGGATTAGGATTACGGATTAATTGTTATTATTTTTACTTATTAAAATTTTTTTGTTTATATCTATAGAATAGCTGAATGTTATGTGCAAGTTTTTATGTGCTCTACCTTAAATTAAGGACAAAAACATGCTAATTTTAGTAAACGAACATTGATTGTGAATGATTAAAAGAAGCTGTCATAAATAGCTGATGCAGAAAACAGATGTTACTGATTTGTTAGTGATTATGCAAATTTCGTGAACCACGTGACAGGTATTGAAAAGGATAAAAACTAAAGTAGTACAATACCTTTTTTGTGGTGAGTTATGCTGGAAATTCTGTTTTTTCTCTTTATGTAGCAGCTGATGTAAATTAAACGATATAACTGGCGATTTTACTCGTGAAGCAATTGTTTAGAAATTAGAAGGAATTTCAATCAAATATGTTGCTAATAAATTCAGAATTGACAAAATCAGCCATCTGTAGTTGCTGTAGAATGCTTTTCTGAAACAAGTGTTGATACTATATGGTTTAATTCTGCTCAACCATCCAAAGTTTCCTTAATTAAAGATAGATATATGCAAATAACGAAAAAATAAAATCGCTGTATTCCACCTTTATAGATTTCTATTGTAAAATATCATGCTTTTTAAACGACATTATTGTTTATTGATTTTAATCACCGAAAATGCATCACATCTTTCATAATAAAAGCACCTAAAACATGGGAAGAAAGCATTTTTAATCGATTGATTTGTTGGAGATTAGGATTATGGTTTGATTGCTAAAACCTTTACTTGTTAAAAAAAAGTTGTTTATATCTATAATGTGTACTGAAAATTATATGCAAATTTGTATGTATATTACCTTGAATTAAGGACAAACACAAAAAGGCATATTTTAGTAAACGAATGTTAATTGGGAATGATCAAAAGAAGCTGACATAAATGGCAGAAGCAAAAAAGAGAAGTTACTGATTAGTTTGTCATTATGTAAATTTCGTGAATCAGGTGACAGGTATAGGTGTTAGCTAAAAGGATAAAAGATAAAGTGGTGCAGTGTGATTTTTATTTATTTATTTTTTTAAATACATTAGACGACGACCAGGAGATTTAAATCATGTTGACTTCTCTGATAGAAAACTACTTGAGGGAAAGTTCTGTTTCCTGGGCCTAAAATTCAACTGATTTTTTATGTTTGTCTTCTGTTACAAAGAACAGAGAGAGCACCTTCGGCCATTTTGTATTGTATTTATTGCAATTTATCTTATATATTTAAATTTTTGTGAGTAAAAAAAAAATCAATAATATGTCTTGTGCGACGGGAAGTACCTGCAGGTGCGTGTCGTGAACTTCCGATTGAATGAAGGTTTTTCTCCGGTCACAATTACCTGAAACAAATTGGGTTGCCAAATTATGGAAGTGTGTTAAATGCTCTAGAGCTAATACCAACATTTAGTTTAAAAATCGGATTTTTGACAAAATGGCGTCATTTGAACATAAAAGACCATTTTTTCGCCTTTTTTGTTAACCTTTTGCGAGCTTGTAAAAACCAAAAATCATTGAAAGTTATGTTTTTCCGTTGTATAAGATGCAGCAAAAACGATTAGCTTTATTTTAAATAAAATGAAGGAAATTGGTCGATTAGTTCTAGAGAAAAATGGCTGCTGAGTTTGAAAAAGATGGTTTCGAGAATATGTAGTTTAAAGTTTCATAATAGCATAAAGTTTAACGAGCATGAAAGATTGCAATGAGTTGAAATATCACGAAACTGCTTTAGGGTAACAATTTACACACTTAAAAGATGAAAAAAAAATCCAAATAAAATAAAATACTAATTAAACAAACCAAAAATTTTGGATAAAAGAAGTAGGAGTCTTTAAAAGTATTTTTTTGGCTGCATATGGACCAACTTCTTCTACAAGATTCATAAGTTATTCCTTTGCGCTTTCTTTTCCAAAATATCCATGGCTAGTAATGACCTTTGACAGTTAAAGGTTAGCTCACAAAATTTACAAAACTATTCTTCCTAGGGGATGTGATAAATATGTCAGGGACACTCCTCCACTGCGATCGTGTTTTGTTGTCGTACGACAAAAGAAAGAATGGCTACACCAAAGACGCGGATAAATGTCCAAAAAGCTGTCTCAGAGGTGATAGATGAAATATTGAGCATTGCTAACAAAAAGAAGAGATATCGATATTCTCACAAACTTGTCAATTGGACTAATCAACTGTGTGCAAATTTACTGTTCGACAAGGGTCATCCCAGGGAGGAAGGGGATGAGGTGAAGAAGATTGCCGCGAAATATTTGAAAATAGTAAGGTATAACTTGAAATGCTAAGAGATAGTGGCGCAGGAAGAAAGAAACATAGATAGGGACAAGATTTTGGAACAGATGTGCTTCTAGCCCACCACCTAGTTCGTTTTTTTTTTAAACACAGAATATAAACATGAAATAAACTAAGTTAAGAATTTTTGCTAGAATTCTCCGTGCAAGAATATTTTTAAGCATATCAAGATAAAAAAAAAAAAAAAAAAGTATAAAAAATGAAAAACAATTAATGGGTTTTAAACATTCGAAAATAAGTTTCTATCAAAATTTTACAAAATGGATAATTGAAACAATTCATTCATTTTTTTTTTCAAATCATTAATTTATCTTTTTCTTAGTGTTTAATTATTTTAAAGTCACTTGGGAAGAATAAATTTTATGATTTTTTGAACAATAATAAATAAAGAATATTTGGTTAATTCAATTTCTAAATCCAAGAAGGGACATTAAGCTTTGCCGACGCCTATACTAACTAAATTTACCAACTAGGTGCTACACTCCCCCCCCCCTCTTCCTTCTCCCGCCTAACAAAAATTTTTGCGCACGTCATGCTGTACATATATAAAAACAGGTTTTGTTTGTCATTTGATTCAAGGAGCCAGTGCTTGTAGTGTGAAGCCGCAACTGCGTTTTCTTCCGCCAACATCCTTGAATTTATTTGACTATTACACAAAGGTAGTCCGTTTATTATAGGACGAATATAATTTTGAAGTATAATACTTTACGTTTTAGAAAAGCAACAATGAATGTATAAGCATATTACCAGGATAATACAATGCCTCGTATGCACAATTTTGGCGGTGGTAATTGGAGAAATTCTTCCAGGTATATGGAGATAATGTCCGTGTTATTATGCGGTAACTTGACGATCTTCTGGAAAGCGGGAAGCGTCATTCAACAGACAGTTACAGTGATCCTTCTACGAATAAAAAAAGTACAGCACAAGATTGCTAATGATTAAAACAAATTTTATGCGGTGGCTATCACAAAACTTTCTACTGTATAATTCCTATATAAATCTAATGTATTTATCTAAATATCCAGAACAGTGTCCAATTGCTGGGTATTCAAAGCCAAAATTAGATCAACATATATATTTTAATTTCCTCAAGTATAAAATTTGGTGCATTTTTACACAATAGAAAGTAAAATAAAACGATAATACAGGGTGTCCATAAAATATTGTCCTAGATTCAGTGGTGTATTGTAACAGTTTAATTTAGACTATTTATGACAAATCATACTTCAAATTGAAGGTAAACTAACCTTGCAAATATTCAATATGTGCCCTTTTAGTTATACGGCACACATCCAACCTGAAGTCCAATTCTGCCTAAACTTCGGTTAACAAGTCCGGAGTAATGGAAGCAACAGCCTCTTCAATGGACCTTATGCAGATGACGTCAGACGCCAGAGGTGGCGGTATGTTGATCTGTAATTCTAGCCACTGCACCACGAGAATGCCAGTATGCGCAGGCGCAAACACCCGTAGCAGACGACTTTAACCTTGATCCAGGTTGAGTGCACACATTTTAACTGAAATTTTGCAAACTTAGAGAATTTTCTGGGATACAGAACAACAATTTGAATTTATATTACAATATATTAAGTATATGCTGCTACAACAAAGAAATTTTTTGTGGTATTTTTAAGAAACAAGCATTAATAACTCATACTCCATAGACTGCTATGCTGAACACCGCCAGTAAATACTGCCACTAGACGAATTTTAGCCTCGAACTCAGGTGGCGTGCATAAGGTCCATTCTTTGTCTCAACTCCGGCAAATCATTATAGCGACGGAACGTAGATATGGTTAAGCAACTGAAGTTCAAGAATTGCTTTCCGAACACATTTCTTACTACGCAGGTAAGATGCTCTGACACTATCAGCATATTATACAGACACATTTGGTCGTCCCGTGGATGCGTGCTGTATAACTAGAAGTGCATATATTGAACATTTGTAAGAAAAACTAGGTTAGTTTACCTTCAATATGATGTATGATTTGTTGTAGGGGAAAGTATTGTAAAGACGCTCACTTAAGGGAAAACACGAATATCTAGTCAAATTTACACAAAAAATCAATATTTTATTAACGAGGTATAACTCCAAAGCATAAGAAATAGTTTGCAATAAACTTATTTGCGTAAAAGTTTTAGGAACTTTGTTTTTATCGTTTTATTTAATTAACAATGAATTGAGCGGTAATGCCCGACATGGTAGGGTAATTGCGCTCAAAATTTGAATACAACATTTAAGTACGACAAAAGTCTCATATGTAGTATTGTGGGCTGTTCAGATCACTGCAGACTTTATGCGACCACTTTCCACATAATGTGCAGCGAAACCACGTTTCGGTATCTCTCCCGGATTCTCCGCAAAAACAGCATATTTCTGTCTCTATATCCTGTCTGATTAGGAGCAAATCATGTGGGTCATCATCATCACACACCTGAGACTCATCAATGTCTTCTTTTGAGCTAATGTCATATAACTTCCTTTTTTGAAACCTTACGTTTCGTTGTAAATTTGACGTTTGATTTCTAGGAGGCATTTTTTTTTTAATGTAATTTTTGATTTTGATTTCTGAGATTTTCGCTTTTTTAATCCTCCAATTTTTTTAATGGAGAAACTTTTAAAATTTCAGAGTTTTTTTTTTTTTTTTTTTTTTTTTTTGTTTTATGCCGAATTGTCGTTTGGTGCTGTTCAAAGATCCAGGAATAGGCGAAATCTCTTCTGCAGACACTAGTCTTCGTGTTTAATTTGAATGGTCAGAAATGCATGTAGGCCTAATATCCTCTGCAGACACTGGCCTTTATACTTGATTTAAAGATCTAAGCATTTATTTGTCGTTTTCCTGTAGCACTTCTGGACAGTGTTGCCAGTGGGCTACTTTTTTGAAATTCAGGTTTTTTGATTGTCACCACTTCTTCTGGAATTCCACGTGAGCGCTATTACCCTTCATCGCAATGTTGGATGTTAATGCATTATAGTTGACGTAACAACGCACTACAAAAATAAATAAAAGCATGAAAATACAGCTAAATGTATATATTTTGTAAAAATAATGAGTAAACTAATATTTGAAAATAAGAGTGTGCACTTAACTTCAAGTTAGATGTTGTAGAATTTGATAATTAAACAACTGCAAACTAATAACGTGAGGACACAAAAATACTTTCCTCCCGACGGACATTATATCCTTACTGGGAACTTACAATGAAGTTCGCTAGGTGCCGGTACCGATCGCACGTTTTCAATTCTATTGTGTTTAGAGATATTTGAGTTAGCGGGATTGCCCTTTGAGCGTCATTACACTACTTTCCCCTAAATAGTCTAAATTAAACTGTTATAATATACCATTAAAATAGGGACATTCTTATATGGACACATATATTTATCGTAAATAGTATATTTATCGAATAGCAACGTTTTCTCCTGAATTATCCATACTAAAATTGAATGAACATAGGTTTTTACAATAAGTATATTACATCCCATAGAAATCGGGATATCACGAAAATATCTATTAGAGCTTAGCATCACCACCTGCTGGGTAATATACACCAAGGTTAATAATCATCAATATATATATAAAAATATCATGAAAGTATAATGAAAGTTTCATGGAATTATGTACATTAGTTTTTAAAAGAGATCGGCCACAAAATTTATGCAACTTACAGACATACTACAGATAGACAGTCATTTTTCAAAAACAGTTAAAAGACGTTATTCTAAAACATGTACAGTGGCCCACATTTGTTTTTGGACATTTGTGTTTTTGAAACTTACTTATAAAAAACATCATCTAAATATTAAAGGATCTACTTACAGATTTTTCAAGTAAGCTTTCTTTTCTCTATAATAAAACCTATATATCGTAATAAAAGTAAATTCAAAACTTTTTTTTCGAAAAATTAATTTACCGAGAAAGTGTTAAAAATAATCTCACATTCAAGTGTAATTGGACACTTGAAAGCTTTGCTAAATTTTTTGTGGTTTATATTTTACAATTCTATAGCATTGTGAATGGGTAAGACCAATGTCAGACGGACGTCTTGTTTGCTGCTTTTTTGCTTAGGTATTATCCATTCACAGTGCTATAGCATTGTGAATGGATAATACTTAAGCAAAAAAGCAGCAAAAAAGACGCCCGTTTGACATTGGTTCAATACTTAAGCAAAAAAGCAGCAAAAAAAAAAAGGCCATGTGACATTGGTCTTATTATAAATGGAAATATATGTCAAATATTATCGTCTGCACTTTGAAATTACTATTACTTTATGTAAATTTGTTTACATAAAGTTGGAAGTGAACATGGCCGGCGCTACAAAGTTACAACAAATTCTATTCGAAATTTAATCATAGAACATTTTAAAGATGGTTAAAAGCCTCAGAACTATTGCAAAATTTGTTAAAGTAAGTCATTCAACTGGTTTAGCTATTATAAAACGATGGAAACTACGTGGAACTGTTGAAAAAGCATTAAAATCAGGAGCTGCTCACAAGTTAACTCCCAGGAATCAAAGGTTTATTATGCATAAAATCAAGAAAATTCCAAGAATTAATGCAGTGAAACTTACAACAGAATTATATAACAGATTTGCAATAAAAGTAAACCCTGAAACTGTTAGATGAGTTATCAGATCATATGGATACAACAGTAGAGATGCCAGAAGAAAATTTTTCGTTAATGAAGGAGCAAGAAAGTTAAGTCTGGATTTTGCAAAATCCTTGGTAGACAAAGATGTATCGTTTTGGGAAAAAGTCATATTTGTGGATGAATCAAAATTTAACATATCTGAGACTGATGAGCGAATAACTGTGTGGAGAAAGCCTAATGAAACTCTCAATCCGAAAAATCTATTGCCAACTGTCAAACATTGGAGGTGGAGGCATAACTGTTTGGGGATGTTTTGCTGCTTCTGGTATGGGATATTTAGCTTTCATTGAAAATAATATGGACCAATATAAGTAAATAAATATCCTGAAAGAAAACTAAAAAATATCTGCCCCAAAACTTGGAATTCAAAACGCATTTAAGTTGTATGAAGATAATGATCCTAAACATACAGTCCTAAATGTTAGCTTATGATTGCTGTACAACTGTCTTATGGCATGAACTGAAGAAAAAGAAACAAGAAAACGTTATATTTCTTCAAAAGAACAACTTAAAGCAGTGTTAACAAAGGAATGGAACAAAATTGAACGTTCTTACACAAAAAACTAGTTGCATCCATGCCAAAACGTATTAAAAAAGTGTAATTTCAGCTAAAGGATACCCAACAAAATACTAAAATGTTTGATTATTTGCATATTTTTGTTTACATTTGTTGAAAGTTCAAAGTGTCCAATTTCTTATGTGAGAGTGTTTTTAACACTTTCTCAGTAAATTAATTTTTTGGAAAAAAAAAAGTTTTGAATTTATTTTTATTATAATGTATAGGTTTTATTACAGAAAACAGAAAGTTTATATGAAAATTTTTTTAGGTAGATCCTTTAATATTTAGGTAGTTTTTTTATAAGTAAGTTTCAAAAACACAAGTGTCCAAAAACAAATGTGAGCCACTGTAAGTCCATAGAAATTACCTCAATTTGAGCATTTTCACGAATCCAATTCTTATAAATATAGAAGATTCTGCAACCTGTAGATGTTTGCATATAGATTTGACAAGAAAGAGAAAGAAGTAAGGAAAAAAATCATGCGTCAAGCATAGATTATTAAACACTTTCCAACACATTCAGAATAATGTAACAAAATTGCACCGTTTAAAAAATTAAAATATTACGTCTAATTCAACCATATGGAAACGCATAATACATTTCAAAACCCAATCTAAGCTGTTCCCATCCACAATCGAAAAATTATGCGAATTTTTTCAGCTGCCCTGTATATGATATATAGATTTGAATCTATTAATTACATGCATATAAAAATTTAGTTCACTTAAGAGATATACTTCACATATACTTCAGTTGAAAATTTACCTTCAGCGAATTCCTCTAATAAGGAGAACGATACGTGAATACTTTTGTACAGCCCTGTATTTGAGGTATACGAGTAAGATGCAAAAAATTAATTAAATTTAAAAGCGTATACTGAATTTTAAACCGTACACTTCAGCAATTATTGCTCAACGACAGTACTGTACTGTTACCGATTTCTTTTGTGTGCCCCTGTAAATGAATAAAAAATGCTATGAATCCCATGAAATTCAGTGATTTATATCAGTTTCAATACATGTGAAATAACGTAATGTCATTAAAATACTCTGCAAACGATTTTTCCCCATATACCATAATGTAATGAAATACTTTTGAGTGCAGCATAAATGAACGATTAATCCTACATACTTCATATACAATACCAAACATGCTTTGGTGACCCTAAATAACGTTTATCAATTTCATGAGAATCCGAGTATATTTACGGGAGTTAGAGCGTGGGCAGACGGACACACGGCCAGACAAACCGAATGCATAAACACTTTTGAACTTTGTTGGAAAGAGTTAAAGAATTGGTAAATTAAAGTGATTCAATGATTTTTTTTAAAACATTAAAAGGATTTTTTATTGTGTTTTAATTATTTTAATAGAAATGTAGGGACAAAATTTTTCAATATTTTCAGCTCATTATTATATCAATTGCATAATATGGAAGTCGTGAGGGTTTTCACCAATTTGAAAAACAAGAAAAACGAGTCGTTGGGGGCCACCGTAATATTTACCCATCATGGATATGCGTAATCTAAAATATGAAAATTAAACACGTGTAAACTAATTATAAAATGCATTGCAACTCCAAAATAAAATTTAAACGTATATTTAAATATTTTTAATACATAGTACTCTACATACATACAATCTACATACAGGCAATACTCTATTACTGAATTGTACGTACTACTTGATTATCCCGTCGATCCATTTCGACAAATTATATAAATCGCCAAACTACTCGTAAAATGATACAAATTGGCATAATTTCAATTTTAAATAACTAAAGTACAAATTAATTAGTAAAAGATTAATAAAAATACAAATAAAACGAACTTGATAGTGAACCAAACTCGTGTAGCGTGTTTAATGTCAAGTGAATGTGGCATTGACGGTAAGCCGTTATTGGCGTTATCTTATAGTTTGGCGATAGTTTTTTGGTCGCCGGGATAATCAAGTAGTACATAATTGCGGAAAACAAACATCCTTATAACTCCAAAAATGATAATCATATTTACTAACAGTTTACTGCGTCGGATTAACATATATACATATGATTTTCCATTAAAATATACCTTTGAATTGAAATTTGAATGAAATACAGGGTTATGAAAAATCCGAAGAGTGTGAAAAATAGGATTACAAATATCTTGGCAACTAATAATCCGATCGACTTCATTCTTTATGCAAAATTTATGTTTCTTATTGTCTTTTATATTCATTCCTTAAAATAAACAATTTCGAAAATTTATAAACATCTTTTATCAGAACAAATATTTCGAGAGTTCGAAAAAAAATAGTTACGGATTATCGAGGTTACTGATATTCAATAGGCTTCTTCCCATTATTACATACTTAGTACACACCAGATTTAAAGTCTCTATTTCAATTTGTTTGGGAGATAGAGCGTTTACAAACCCTTTCACACATACACAGACTGACAGCAATTTTTTTTTCTAAAAATATGTTTTTCGTAATCTTCAGTATCTGAAACGTGTAAATCCATCAATTTTTTTTTTTTTTTTTTTTTTTTTTTTTGCGATTTTTAAAACGATTACAAGACTAAACCTATACTACGTATGATGGGTAAGTAAAATGGGTATTTAGTAAAGTAATACACTAAGTAAACTACTGAATAGGCTTCTTCCCATTATTACATACTTAGTACACACCAGATTTAAAGTCTCTATTTCAATTTGTTTGGGAGATAGAGCGTTTACAAACACTTTCACACATACACAGACGGACAGCAATTTTTTTTTCTAAAAATATGTTTTTCGTAATCTTCAGTATCTGAAACGTGTAAATCCATCAATTTTTTTTTTTTTTTTTTTTTTTTTTTTTTTTTTTTTTTGCGATTTTTAAAACGATTACAAGACTAACCCTATACTACGTATGATGGGTAAGTAAAATGGGTATTTAGTAAAGTAATACACTAAGTAAACTACTGAAAATAATCTCTTAGTAAACCATTTAAAGTAATGTATTATAATACAAAACTAGCATGTATGATGTCAATCAAAAACCTTTTTTTATGTAAATCTAGAAAAATACTGAATTTTGTCATCCCTTCTTAGATGTCAACCAAAATTGAGTGGCAATGTATTCCCATATTCAGGATACAGCGTGAATTTCGTTCAATTCTGGGCATTTAAACTGGTGACATTAAGAACGCATATTTTGAACATGTCATTGAGTTTTTTCATCTCCTCTTATAAGACCGCAGCCAAAATTGATTGATAATCTATTCCTATTATGAGGATTCTAAATTTGATATTTCGTTGAATTCTATCCACATAAAATAGAGATATAAGTATCACATAAATCGAAAAAATCATCGATTTGTGGCACCCCCCTCTTGGGAGATTTTGCCCAAAACTTAATCATTAGTTCTTATAGGGACAGAACTTTATATGGAATTTCTTCCTATTCTGCGCAGTAATTCGCGAGTCAGAGCGCCCACAAGATTTATGTCACATACAGACAGAAAGACACATATGGGAACGTTCATTCGTTACTCTTGTGATAATTAGAGCAAATTTTCATATATAATTCCAATCATTTTATTACAAAATATAAGTAAGATAAAAATTGATATAACCAGCTAAATACCACTGTGCTCCACACACAAACATATATTTAATTTACAACAAAAAAATTACTTATGTATATATTAAATTACTCTTGTGACACTCTGGTCACAAGAGTAACAAAATTTTGATTGATTATATAGACAAGCGAAATGGTTTTTGTTACAAATTAGATATATATTAAATGAGTGGAGCACAATAGTATTTTACTGGTTACATCACTTTTCATCTTAATTATATTTTATAGTAAAATAATTGCAAGTATTTGTAAAAAACCGCACGAATGGTCACAAGAGTAACAGTGGATGTTCCCATATATAGATATCATACATATTGACAGTTAGACAAACACAGATTTATGAACAGACATTTAAAAAAAAACCAATCAAATCCTGTTCAGGGCTTTCTAAAGCGTCCATCGAAAATCAGAAGTCGTAAGTTATCACAAATCAATGCTTTTTTTTTGTACAGATAGAAAAAAAGTAAAATCTTTCTAAAAACGAATCACAAAGAATCGAAAACTCATTCCGTTGTAGATAAATTTACGTTTTAATAGGTACACCGTCTCTTATAAATGTATCATATTATTTTAACTGGGACTATGGGAATTTTAAGTTTCAAAGAAAATTTTGTTATTACAAGTTGTTTTTATGTCAAAATAAAATAGCGCCCCTAAACTACTTTCTTCGTAGAAAAGAAAAAAAAACAGAGAGAGACAGAACATAAAGCAACTTTTAAAAAGTTGCTTAAGAAAATGTATCAGAAACACACCCTGCGCGTTTGCGGCGCATAAAATACATTCAGATTCGATTGGTAACGAAGTCCAGTGGTATCCAAAATAAAAGATGAATTACTTGAATAAAAGTATGCTTAAATTTCTTTCTTATTCTTTGTTTTATAAAATTGTTACTTATTTTGAATTTTGGAAAATTATTCGCATTTCAAATCTTAGATTTATTGTTATTTATTTAATCTAAAAATTCTACCAGCTGTTTGATAAACGAATTGTAAAACTCGTTATTTAAAAAAAAATTAGTAAAATAAGCATCTATTCTGTAAGGTTAAGACAAAATAAGCGGCCGCTTCATAAAAATTCTGCATACGGAAATGTTTGCCATTGATTAATACTAAGGTAAAGAAATTTCGTTAAAAAAACTCAATTCTTCAGTTATTGTTCTTTTTCAAAGAAAGAAAATATATTCAAAATTTAATAACCTCTTTTCGTATAGTACATTCATCTTTCACGTATTACATTTAACCCACTGTACTGTATTCTTCCTACCACCGATTCTTGAAAAACACATCAATGTTTAAACAAACGCAATAAAAAATGTACGGGGTATCCGAAACTTGCTGGAAACATTTTAAAATTCAATATAAAATCAAGAAATTGTCTTACAGGGGTGCGGTTTTGACTAAAAGGCTTCTCAGGATAATTAAATTTAAATAATCAAAAAACCCGACTGCGTAAAAAGCGAACTAATTAATTATTTCTCATCAATGTGAAACTATTTTTTATATTACTTACATATATTTTTTTTATTTACTTGTACTGATGACTTTTAAGTTGTGTTTAATTGTTAGTTCCTATCTAAAAACAGTGTTTTGATGAGACCTATGGATATCTATGGTGATTAGAGTTTCAGTAAAACTAGAGATCCTAACTACGCAACTTCACGGTTGCGTAATATTTAAACGGAGATTTTGACTGTAAAATAGTCAATGAAACATCGTCTTCATTTTGAAAGACCTATCCAATGGTATGGCACTGAATAGGGTGCGTAATTTTTTTTTCGTGTCTACCGCCATTTTTTATTTTACGGACGCCATTTTGAATTTATAAAAACAAAACCTAGCCTATAACTATCGGACGGTTAAAGCGAATCGATAGAGATCTCATTTATTAAAATCCACCCAGTCGTTGGGTTGTTTCAAGGGTATAAAGAAATCCACATACCCAGATACGCGTGAAACACATAACCCTTCTTAGCAGTCGGGTAAAAAGTCTTCTTCAAGCGAATGAAAATAATTAGTTCCAAATTTCGATTATAGATGGCGCCACTTGTCCATGTATGTTTGCTTTCAAATGTGTGTTTTTTCTGATTTTCAGATTAATTTTGATGCCGTGACACAGAAATGACGATTCTCAGCGCTGGGAATCTTCATTTTTGTGTCTCAGTGTCAAAATTAATCTGAAAATCAGAAAAAATGCATGTTTGAAAACAAACACATGGACAAGTAGCGCCATCTATGATCGACATTTGGAACTAATTATTTTCATTCGTTTGAAGAAAACTTTTCATCCTGGGAAGCATTTTAGATCAAACCGCACTCCTGTACGACAATTACTTGATTTTATATTGAATTTTAAAATGTGTCCCGGAACTTTCTGACACCCTGTATTTTTAAATCGAAATAGAAAAATCCTACATGAATCCTGTGTTGAATTTCTTGTATTTTCGTTGCGGAAATAGCTCTATTTTTAAATCTTTTTCAAGAAATAAATTTATATTTTAAAAAGAAATTTGAAGGAAAAAATAAAGTGAGATTTTTTTTTCGTTTATATATATATATATATATATATATATGCCACCTAAATTATTTTTCAGAATAATAACTTAAAATTATACTTTTTAGTTAAAAAAATTCAACAGACATAATCCAAAAAATACAAAAAACAGCAGAATTCATACATTTTCACCAAGAATAATTGTGCAAAATGCTCCCAAGAAAAAAAAAAATCCTTAAAGATAAATTTCTAGTTCATCTTAGAACAAATAAAATATGAATTTTAAAAATATAGTAACTGTTTTTAAAAGTTTTGAAAGAATATTCTTTTCCGCCCTCAATCTTTTTTCCAACAATAGAATGAATACCCCAGTAATACCCAATGGAAAGGATTCTTCTTTTACTTTTTGGAAAAATATTTACAAAATTTAAAGTTTTATGTTAAAAATATTAAAAAATGCTAGTTTCCACTTGCTTAACGGGAAATTCTACTTGTTTGCGTCAAATTTTCGATTTATTTTTATTTTTATTATTTTTTTTAATTCTTCAAGTGTGTAGATTTTTGCCCTAAATCGGTTTCGTGATATTTAATTCCTTATAATATATTTTGCTCATTGAATGTATCACCACACGATAGGAGATTATCGATTCTACCTGGCCAAAAGTCGATTTTTAAAAGTTTATCCTAGCGTAATTAATTTTTTGCCTGTTATAGCTTGATTGTTAGGGTCTTGTAGGGCTACACTGGTGCTGATATAAATATACTTGCAGGGTCCATAGCCTAGTGTAAAGTTGGTGCTTCTTGGTTGGGAATAAATAAATCAATTTGAGTATAGTCCTTTAATCTATTACTTGAAGCGAAATAAAATATACTGCTCAATTATGGGCGTTTCCGAACGAAATATGGTCTTTATTTTATCGGATTTATGTGCATAAATTTTGCAAATATCAGCTACTATTTTATATTTAATGTCGAAAAAATCACTACATGTTTTTTACATTTTTTATTTTTAATATAGAAAAAGTTATACGATAAATCACGATTAAGCTCAATTTTTGATATAATTAAATAGTTTAGATTACAGTGGATGCTCGATTTTATGAACCTCTTTTTTACGAATTACTCGTTTTTACGAATTGTTGTACTGGTCCCGACCAGGATCCCATTGAACTAATGTTACTCCCATTTACGAACTTTCGATTTTACGAACAGATTTTATGAGTCCCACACTGTTAAAAATTTTACAGCATTCTGGCAGGTCATTCGACCGTTTTTTGAAAAAACGGTTTCATAACCATAATTTAACTATATTCTCACCATAAAATGGTCAATAATATGGTCAGAATAGTGTTAAAATTATGGTTGTGTAACCGTTTTCGGAAAAAACGGTCAAATGACCTGCCAGAATGCTGCAAATTTTTAACAGTGCAATGAGTTCGTAAAATCGAGCGTGTATTACCTTTTCGTACCAATTTAATTTGTTTGCCTTCATCTGTTTCCTCATTTTTAAAAATTTATTTAGCTTATTAAATCTAAATAAACTTTTTTAAAATTTTAGTGCAAGTGCCATTTTCTTTTTATCAAAGTCAGCAGAATTTAAGTTAGTCATATAAATAAACTTTTGCACCATTATGCAACGGCAACAAGATTTAAAATTTAACGAAAATCTGAATTTGGTTGAAAATGCTTTTGTTTATAGAGGAAAATTACAATGAAGGGCAGATGAAGTTTTGCAAGTGCGAAATGTTTAAATTTATGACCAAATTAGACAAAAGTTGCCATTTGTATGTACACTGGTGGACAAAACTTAAGGACGAGTCACAAAATGCCAATTTTCATTCACGCGAACATTCAAAAGGAAATAATATAATTCGAATAATTAAACAGCTAGTCCATATAACATCTCATTCAGGTCACACAAGGTCACAAGAGTCACAGTCACTACGGTGAAACAAAAAATAGGAAATTCCATACGTCTCTTTTATGAGTCTCAAATGACTACTATATGTGACTCCAGTGACAGGTCACTGTGACTGCTGCTTTGTGCGAGTCACCAGGTGACTTTACAATATCGTTTCATTGAGACTCTCGTGCGACTCACATCTGGAGACTCAATTTCAAAGTCAATGTGAACGTTGCATTAAGATAAATCACCAGTCACATTAAAGTCACATGACTTTGTCAAATGGTGACAGGGACCCTACTGTGAAGTCACAACTGTGAAAAGTGGTGAAAGTCACCATGTGACTTTAATGTGACATTATTTGGTGATTTATCAAAATGAAACGTTCACAGTGACTTTGAAATTGAGTCTCCAGATGAGAGTCACACGAGAGTCTCAATGAAACGACATAGCAAAGTCACCTGGTGAGTCGCCACAAAGCAGCAGTCACAGTGACCTGTCAGTGGAGTCACATACAGTAGTCATTTGAGACTCAAAAAAGAGACGTATGGAATTTCCTATTTTTTGTTTCGCCGTAGTGACTGTGACTTTTGTGACCATGCGTGACCTGAATGAGATGTTCTATGGACTACTCGTTCTGCAGGGATAGTAATTATTCGAATTATATTACTTCCTTTTGAGTATTCGCGTGAATGAAAATTGGCATTTTGTGACTCGTCCTTAAGTCTTGTTCACCAGTGTAGATAGGTCAGGACAAATGGATGTAAAATATATTACTTGGCTGCAAATTTCGAGTGGTTACAAAACTGATCTAGATAAATTCTACAATTTCAGATTGAATACAATGCAAAAAATAATGTAGATCATTTCCCATGATGTCCTACGAGTCCATTCTTTATATAAGGTTCCGTTGCGCAGAGATAAATATAAATATACAATAGAACAGGGATGGCGAACCTTTTTGAGTATGCGTGCCAAAAATTTCAAAATTATTATGTACCAACATTCTAACGTACCAGAAACAGTTTATTGTAGATAAAATCAATAATTAATATTTATAGAATTTTTACTTAAATATTTTTACACTTATACTTAATTCGATTCCTAACTTATTTATTATGCTGTATTTACTCAACAATATAGCCATGTCGTATCGAATTTCGTATTAATAATCTATAAATGAGATTTTCTTTTATTGTAATCTTCCAAATCGGATCATTTTTAGTTCTTCATGTAGAAGCAGGTTCAATAGATACATAAATAAGATATTTACACAGACAATTAAAATTCAATTTTCAAAATTAAAACCCAATTATAATAAAACCTAAAATAACTTAAAACCCTAAACCTAAATAAAATACAACCTAATCTAAAGTGGAAAGCGTGTCAATTTGTATATTAATATGCAAATTATCTCTTAATATTCAGTTTTCAAAAATAAAACCTTTGAAATTTGGTAAGAAGCAAAATGATTTGTAAAACTCTATATGTTGAAACGTTTGGCGAGAAAATGACGCTACAGGGCTCTTTCATTGAAATTTATGATACCTTAGAAAGTCATATACCTGTTAACAAAACTATGCTTTTTTGTAAAAATAAATAAATAAATAAATAAACACATAAAATGGATTGTTCTCCATAAACTTATGTGCCAAGTTCGGTACGCGTGCCATAGGTTTGCCATCTCTGTAATAGAATATACTTGGAATTGTTACATGCGCTGTGACTGCAGCTCGCTTAGCGTTATTTTTAAAACGTTTCGTCATACCTGAGCTCTAGTAAGGTGTATATTAGACTACGCGATTTTTATGCAGGACGGGGCTCTACCGCACATTGATACATGTGTCACACAGTTACTTAAGCAACATTACACGAATGAACGCATTATAGGCCGAAACGTCTCCATTTCTTGGCCACCCACCAGACCTAAACCCATGTGCCTTTTGGATATGGGCTTATCTCAAAAGCACTGTTTATGAGGATAATCTAAGCAATTTGGTGGAATTGAAAGATGCGATACACCGACATGTCCGTAACATTTCTTCTGATATGCTAAGAACTACTGTTGAGAATGCAGTAATGCGATTTCACTTGCTTTTGGAAAATGGTGGGCGCTACATTGAACGTGTTTCGTAAAACGTTTCAGAAACGATTAAACACATTTTAAACCAATGTCTTCATGTCTTATTTCGTTTAACAATATTACATACAGCGCCATTCCCTCCTGGTGGTGAGTGTTTGAACTTTTTTTTTTGGCAGGAAATAAATTCCTGTGACCTCCTTTAAACTATTACCAAATTTGATTACATTTGATCCAGTAGTTTTCCTTTTATGACCATTTCAAAGTGGAATTTTAATTATAACCACCCTGTTCTTAAGAAATTATTTAAAGAAATATTGTTTGATATATTTTTTTTAATTTTACTGCTTGTTATTGATGATTATTATTGTTAATTATACTATTTAGTATTTGATTGAAAGTGGAGATCTAGTTTTTCTATTAATGAATTCAGTAACTGTGTCACTAATTATCCAAGTATATTATATCAAGGGAATATCCTGAGAAAACTCAGTCAGAATACTTGTTACTTGTATAGTTTTGAATATCTATGCTATGATTTTTCTAGATATCTAGTGGGTAATTGAAAATTAATTACCATTTAGCCGGCCATAACATAACATAACAAATCATAAGATAAGATAAAAAAAAAAAAAAAAAAAAAAAAAAAAACTCAAGAGTTTTTAGAATTTTCAACTACTGAACGACTTACGTTTATTGTTATTGATGAAGATAGAAAGCATATTATTGGGTGTATGGCATAAAGATGCCTGTATGACATGTCAAGCAATAAAGGGATACAGGTAATAGGTAATAGAGAAATGATGGATAATAAAGAAAACAATTATTATTAAATTTCACATTATTAATTGAGTATTGTTATTATTATTATTTTATTGTGATATATTAAGTCTTATTTACTAAAACTGAGATTGAGAGTAGATTGAAAAATTAAGTTGCTAGTATAGAGATAAATTATCTCAGATGAACATTTAAATTCTGAACATGAACTTTGATAATTAATTTTGAGGACATTTTTTCAAAGTAATTCCACTAGTAGACTTATTAATGTAAGATACTCAGTTCGTTTCTTTCTTATTAGTGAGGTGTGCAATAAGACCTTCTTTGCTGGAACTATCATTTATAACAGAACTGAGAAAGCTTTTTAGTCAAATAATTTTTTGAATAAGTGCATTCTGTAAATAAGATAAAAGCTTTGTTAGATGATTACTCTTAAATTTTACATTAATTTTCTTATTGTATACTAATATTCCTAAAACTATCTTTGTAATTTTTAAACAAGATTAATATCTTGTCATTGTATTTTAGTTAACAATTCCACTGCTTCGCGTTATAACTACTAAATTAAAATTTAATTTGGCATTTATAAAATGTTATAAAGTTTATTCATTTAGGCCTACTCCAGGTGACGAAATTGTAATCCAGGTCCGTGTTACATTTCCCTTCTATGAGGATGCAGAGGTCATAAGACCTACCAGTTCATCGGCTTTGTTGGAGTGGGGGGATATATAATAATAAATAAATTTCGCATTTTTTACCTTAATTAGATTATTCCAAATTCTTAAAATATCTCCTTTTTTCCCCTGTCTTTTAATAATATCTTAAATATCAATTATATTTCAATCCCATGCCTTTAATTAGTGCATCCTTTTATTTCTTATTCTACAAATCTTAATCTGTTAAAAGCGACACTTCTTCGTAAAAAAACCCTGATCTATTTTATTTCTTCATGTTTTGAGACGTTAGATTTTTATTTCTTTCGAATGTTTCTTAATACCACTTTTATTTTTGTTAAATTTATTCTTCGATATACCAGCATCCTTTACGAAGGACTCCACGGTCAATTTATTAACTTTAACTTTTTTAATTATCCGCTGTCGATAAAGTGTACCGACATTACGTTACGCTTTATCCGCCCTGATCCTAGTTTTCAGCCATTCACTGGGTGCGTCTCTCCTCTGACTTTCCCCTAACTTGAGTTTCGTTGGCTCTATGTCTAGAATATGTCAGCGTGTACTTGGGCGTTTCGCTGGTATTTAGACAGATTACGCAGATCTGGCGATCAGAAGTTGTATGCTTTTTGATTTGCTTAATAAGCCTGTGCCACCGGGAAGAGTTTTTCTTCGACATTCGACGTCTTTCTATAATAAGTTAACATCTTAATTATTTTCGAAAAGACGTAACGAAGCCCAGATATGGGTCCAAAGCTTGACAACTCGGTGGAATTATTAGGTGCTACTTGAAGTTTAATAAACCTAATAATGATAAATGCAGCTTTTTTATTATTTACGGGAAAATTCCAAATGCAATTACAACATTTCCTTCCATTGTGACCTGCTGTTCTCAACTGCAAATTGGTGATCGGTGATTGGTGATTCAGCAGATTCATCTCTTGCCAGAGAATAATATTCCACTAGTTTTTCGACATAATTTGCACCTGTTTGGAATAATATTAACATAGTCGGACAGGATTAGCGCTCGTGAAACAAATCATAATACATATGGGGCATTCTCACAATCTTTTGACTTTTGGGAGAAAAAAAATCTGCCGAAATTAAACTTGCTAAAATAACATTTTAATCTGATAGACGAATGCCTTAATGATTCAAAATAAAGAAAAAATGGTCAGCAGCGAAAATTTTTTTATTTAACTGAGGTTTAGGTTAAACTTGCGAGTTTAATTTTCCTTACCATTTTACCCCTATAACTTTTTATTTTCTTCTAAATGTTTACTTATAATGAATTTGCATAGTACCCACAGGGCATTCAAATAAGAAATAATACAAATGTAGTACTTTTAATACAGAATTTTTGTATAACATTGTCTTAAAGGGGTGTTAAAGAAGGGACGGTAAGGTAAAAAAAGGGACGAAATGGTAAAAAAATGGACGAAATGCTAAGAAAAGAGACGGTAAGGATGGAACGGTAAGGAAAATCACCACCTATTTTTAGGAAAATCATGTTAAGACTAAGTGATAGCCACAATGCTCATTGATTTTTTTAAACAGTTGTTAACATTGGATTTAATTAATTTTTTTTAAAATTTACCTCGAAAAGTGCAGGACTAAACCTTGGGGACGGTAAGACTACCAACAAAGCCACGGTGCTTGAAATTGATATTTAAATGCTGATTTATACTCTGCAGTAAATTTCCTGTCAAAGAATTTTAGATATTCTTTTTCTGGCATACTTTTGCATGAGCGAAAACTTGAAAAAAATTCTGTCGCTGCATCTGAAGTGATTTTCTGTATAATTTTAGAAGAGGGATGGTAAAAAATCTAAAACACAGGGACAGAGTTAAAAAAATAATATCAACCCTAAAAATGTGTGCAGGTTAATTTTTAGCTACATATTTATATAAAACAATAGTTCCAGTTTCAGAAAAAAAATACATAGAATTATTTTTATTGAAACAATTTTATCCAGACAGCTCCAAACTTCAAAATCAGCATCAGGGACACGGGACGGTAGATGAGTTTTCCATGTGTTTGGACCCCCAACATCGTCCAAAACTTATTTATCTCATTAATATTGTTGTCCAATCATGCAATGGGATGTTTCCAAGTATATGAAATAAAAAAAAACACAAAAAGTGTATTAAATAATAAATTATTATTCAGGGACATGAAAGTTAAAAGATTGTGAGAATGCCCCATATATATACATGTAATGTTTATCATGCGATAGCACTCATTTTTATGAACCTATTTAAATGTGATTGAGCGTGTACTTAGGACTTATCAAGGTCTCGATCAAGTTCATTGGCCAGCTTCATTTCTCATCTTGTTTTGAAATGGCCGCCGCCAGTTAGAGATTTGAATTTAAAAAAATGTACAAAAAATTAGAAATCCTAAAAAATTCCCCCTTTAATTATTCACTCTCTATACAGGGATTCTCAAGCATTTTTTATTTCATTCTATCTTTAAATAAGGCTGAGAAATAGCAGTTTGAAATAATGCATGACATTTTGAAACAGCAGATTAAAAATAAAGGGTTCCTCTATAAACGGGTTTAATTTGTGAGTTTTCGCAACGTGGTTTCTCGCAAATTTTCTTTCATTGTTGTAACCATTGTTCTAACTCTCATTAGCTCAAAACTTTATTCATATCCGCTAGCGCCTAATTCTTGCCAAAATTGGCGACACTTAGCAAAATTTGATGATTAAAAAGAAATAGCACAAATGAAGCCAACTTGGCTTTTTGGCTATAGCTGACTAATTTAGTGAAATTTTTATTTAAATTTAGTTTTGAGGAAAACTGAGAATGAATATTCTATATTCGGGTTCCTTATATTTTAATTTCATGTTTTCGTGTAAAATAAGCTAAAATTTTAATATCATCATATATGGAAGTGATATAATGTTGGTATTTCGAAGGAACCAACAATGTATTTGCGCAAGTTCGGAATTCCTCAATATTTATTTTACTTATTTGTCAAAAATAAAAGGTAAGTTAAAAATCGCTTACTTTTTATTAATCCGAGATATCCGGTGTGATCTGGTATTCTTCAGGTGTAATCACATTACCGGAAACGATGTATCCGTATTAAAATGTAAACACCAGGGCATTTTCTGCACATTTCATAAAAACTGTGTGGTTTTTGCAGTGCAAATAAATAAAATTTAATTTTTGAATATATATACACTAGCAGCATATTATTGCTGCTACTCTGATATCGAGAGTCTAGGATACAAGTGAAGCATGAAAAATCATATATGATACATTATTATTATTATAACAGAAAGATAGTGCAATTAACTTAACTTATTACTTTTTTTATTAGAGTCAATAAATATAGTTAAAATAGTTTAGTGAATGTTCAAAATATATTATTGAAAAAACCTTGAGATCTGATGAATGTTTCACAAACAAGCGTGACTTCCTTATGCATAAGTCACGAGTTCTTTCTTAATTGGCCCCAGCAGTGGCCGAGAGGTTCTGCTCTCAAAGCTGGTAGACTGGAGGTGCTGGGTTCGATCCCAATCGTGACCGTCGGCCTAATCGTTCGGAGTTTTCGTGGTTTTCTTCGAACCTTGGTTCTCCAAGCGTTAATACGGGTTAGGTTCCCTTAGAAAGACGTCCACGAAAGGCACTCCCCCCCCCTTATGGCCTATATCCTACGTGCTGATAATTGGCTGACATAAATACAACCAACCAATCTTTCTTAATTGCTTTGTTTTGACATTTATTGATAGATGAATCGAGTTTATGAGTGTGATTAATTATGATAATTTTCATTCGGAGATTACATTTCGTAATATATAGCAACATGTAATACTTGAATTTCTTGAATGAGTTAATTTTTGGAAGACTTTCGGAGCAAAAGAAAATATAAACTTAAATTAAAATGAGGCTGTTTTTTATTTATATATCTACCATCTACATTTTTCTCTGAATAAAAACTTGAAATTCTGCTTCTAAATAAAGAGAACTACACTAAACAAGTAAAAGAAAATTCAGAATTTCATACATTTTCCGGAAGAATAATTTTCTCAAACCTCTTAAGAAGAAGAAAATTTATAATTTGTAGTTCATATTAGAATACATGGAGAATGGTTTTTTAAAAAGTCGGTAAATATTTCTGAAAGTTTTGAAAAAAGTATTATTTTGAACTCACAAGGTTTCTTCAGAGAAAAGAATAAATGCTAAATGCTCGAGTAAAATTTGACGGAAAGTTTTATTTTTATTTTCAAAGCTGCTTAAAGAAAAAAAAAAAAAAAAAAAAAATCAAAACTGCTAGTATTTGTCTGTTTTCCAGTTACAACTGTTTTTTCTCTTTTCAAATAAATTAGAATACATGATTATGTATTTCAATTACTTGTTCGCGTATTCTTTAAATACGATATTTTATGAATAAGATCTTTAACTAGCATATTAAAATGCAACTGGTCTGCCCAGTCATACCTTGGTGGATACTACCTGTTGGCTCAATTTTAGTGATTGATAGCTTGGTTTATTATTGTGTTTTACTGCACTAAACAGTATAAAAACAGGGAGGACAGGGAACAAGAAAACATAAATGGTATACCTACCAGTCAATCACTAAAGTCGAGTTTTCAGGTGTTTATGCATCTATGTGCAGAATATTATACATTAATTTTCAGCCATTTATTCACTACTTATTTACGAGAAGCGGTATTGTAATTCTACTTTGTATAATATTATGTAAACATGCGTACTTAAGAAACATTGTGAGAATGCATAGGAGAAAAAAAATCGAAGAAACCTATAGAGATAGCAGGTTCATACTCTTTAATGTAACTGGATTTCGTTACATTGCTCAGTAGAATTGTAACAGAATTTGACATTTAATTATAGAATCTGTTAAATTATAAAATGTATTACTTTGTAGACATTTAATACTTCACGTTTTTAAATGAGCCTGTTAAAACCATAATTGTCGGTTCCGTTGTAAATCTATAAGCAGACAGGTGCATATAATAGTTTATGTTACATGCTTAATTTTGATTTCATTACAGACAAAGAATATTTTACCTTTATGAATATTTACGACAATATAATAAAGAATATTTAAAACGATACCAATTAAACGAATTTTACAAGAATGACACAATAATGAATGTTTGAATAACAATGTAAAATCACAGTCATGTTTAATAAAAAGGCAATTCCTTTTTAACAATGCATTTTACTTGAGCGAGACATTAGGAAAACGGATATCAAATTAGTAATTTGAAAAAAAGAAAACTTGCGGGATATTTATATTAGTTTATTTTACAAGTTAGTACTCGGAGAAAGTATTTTCTAAGCATAGCTTTGTCTCCAACAACTTCGTCGTAAGTGGAACGTTTGACAATTATTCGTTACCTACCTATAGAATAAAGAATTTTTAAGTTGAGGTATATGTACAGTCGTAGAAAAAAAAAAGTAAACACCCCCTACTAACTCCTCAACAAATTATTGTAGACGAAAGTTACTGGTACCGAACGATTGGAAGTAAAGTCTACTTTTAAATGAAGTACATAAAATTTGCTTAGGGGGCCATCTACATATTAAAACGAATCCGAACTTCATTTTTTTTCAATAGCAATATCCAATTTTAACTAGATATTTCAAATCTTCGGTTCAAACTATGCCTAGTCACCAAATATCAAGTCATTTGAATGATAAATTTTTGAATTATAAACATTCAAAATGTAGTGCTTTCAATGTTAAATTACATTTTCATATTTTCATCAATATTTTCTGAAATTATACTCCTAATGTGCTAATGTTTTGTGTAGCAATAATACTAATATACCCAAACATAAATACGTTGAATTTGCAATTTTTATAATTTTCTGATATGAATTATGAATTATGAAATCAATGTTCGAAAAAATTAGTTTTTTTTCATGGATATAGTTTTATTAAGTCCTGCTTTATGGAAATCCAAAATTTCATATTTTCCTTCCAAGTAGTTTTGAAATTATGTTTAAAAAACGGCAAAAGGATGTTTTAAGGGGCCGTCTGTGATAGAAGTGACTAGATATTTTGAAATTCCTTATGCTGTCTTGTAATCTAGCAGGCTTCGAGTGGAGCCTTGATCGAGAAGGTGGCTCTCTCGGTTAACAATCGAGTACGGGACTTCAGTTTGGATACAACATTTAAAATACGCTCGTTTTAAAATAATTAATTTCTCGGAAACTTATGGTACAAATTGCATAAAATATTTTTTAGGCTAATTGAAGGGTGTAGAGTTTCATTTATGCTGTCAGAATTGTGTACTACTATTGAAAAAAACAAAGTTATGGTTCGTTTTAATACGTAGATGGCCTCCTAAGCAAATTTTATATACATCATTTAAAAGTAGACATTATTTCCAATCGTTCGCTACCAGTAACTTTCTTCTACGATAATTTGTTGAGGAGTTAGTAGGGGTGTTTACTTTTTTTCCACGACTGTACATAAGGTATATTTATGTGCGCTACGCATTTATTAATGTGTTTTCCCATTATATTTCAATACATTGTACAATAGAAAATTTTAAAAAGTGTCCCCAAAAATGTATCCCAACAAAAAGTTTTCGGTAAAAAAAAGAAAAAAGCGCCAAGTTCTCCTTAATATTTCGGCCAGAAAAAGTAGTGATATCTGAAGTTCGCACAAGTTAAAAGCCAAACAACCCAAATCTTTCATTGAAAATGGCTTCCTGCGACTTGGCCGTTAATGCCTTCCACAGCATTTCAAAATTAATGATTGGAAATTTCGCATTTATGAATTATTTAAATTTTAAAAGTAATATTAGAATGCAAGGAGGCAAATTCACATAAAGACATTATAAGTAAAAGATTTCTGATAAATACCATCCAGTTTCAACAAACATTAGTTTTGGTTACAGATCATTTAGTCCACTGGTGGTTTAATTGATATTTTGTACGGTTTAAAGCTAATGTCATTAACGTAAAACCCAAGAAATAAAACAAAATTTACTTACTTCAAATCTCTCTATATGTTACATAATATTTTATTGTATAATATTGAAATCTTGTGCATTGACGAAAGAGATTTTTTTTTTGTTTGAACATTTATTATAGTTTGTTTGCATACATTAAGAGGTATTCAATTTATAAACTGTTAAAAGCTGATACTAATTATGTTTTAGCAATTATATTATCTTCCGAAACAAGTAATTTGTTATTTTTAACTTCTAAGTATTTAAATAGACTGAAGTGGTTTAAATGCTTTTTTAAATGTGTAACTTATTTCGGTACTTTGTGCAACAAAATGCCTAAAATAATGAAAAAATGTAGTTGGCATGTAGCTCATTTGTACATACTTTAAAATTTGAAAAACCCTCTCGAAGGCATTAACGGCCAAGTCGCAGGAAGTCATTTTCAATGAAAGATTTGGGATGTTTGGCTTTTAACTTGTGCGAACTTCAGATATCACTACTTCGCCGATCTGCCGGGAATATCTACGCAGATTTTCATTGGTCCATTTCCAAATCAAACCTTTTTTTATATATAGAAGGATTTCTTATTGGTTCACTAAATATTTCCAATATATTAAACAATGTATTAGTTTTTTTTAATATTTTGTAATTGGTGGTCTTCCTTTTAAAATTCGAGTCTTTTAAAATCCATTTCTTGAAAAGCGTTTAAATCCTGATAGTAGCATGAGCGCAAATTAAATGGAATGATCGGCTATGATCGGTCTCTTTTCCTAGTAGATTTTTCCTCTAAAAACGGTACTTATTGGTTACATATCGACATAAAATGGTTTAAAAATGGTGTACACTGTAAAAAAATCCGATCAGTATTCCTGTAGGAATCGGAAAAATAGTTGCCCTTATCGTACCGGAAAATTTTCCGACCCAGCTCAGAATAAAATCCGTAAAAGAAGGAAACATTCATTAAAACGGTACTGTACGGATTTTATTCCAATTTTACGGATTTTATTCCGATTTTACTGATTTTATTCCGAGCTGGGTCGGAAATTTTTCCGGTACGATAAGGGCAAGTATTTTTCCGATTCCTACAGGAAATCTGGTCCTATTAGGTAGCTTTCTTTACAAAAAGCTACCTATTGCAGTCGTTCGGAGGAAAGCGATTTCAAAAAAGTTTGGTATATTTTCATCGATCATGACCCCCAGACCCCGAAACCACCCTCCGTTCAAAATTGATATATATATATATATATATATATATATATATATATATATATATATATCTGACCTATGTCACACTGTAACTCTCGTATTTATGAACCGATTTGGATGTAATTCAGTGTGTACATAGTACATACCAATGTCTCGACCGAGTTCGTTGGCCAGCTTCATCCGCCATTTTGTTTCAAAATGGCGGCCATTTAAATTTTTTTTAAAAATTTAAAATTTGAAATGTGGTACCAAAAAATGAAAAATGGAAAAATATTTTTTTCTTATGTATTTGACATTTATACAAAGACTCCGTAGCAGTTTTTGTTTCGTCTATATCTTAAAAAATGGCTGAGTTATAGCATTTTGAATTTCTAGCGAAGCTGACATTTTGAAACGTACTGAATTTTGTCACGCGATAAAAGGCGTATTTATGAACCGATTTGGATGCAACTTCGTTTATACATAGTACAGACCAATGTCTCGAACGAGTTCGTTGGCCAGCTTCATCCGCCATCTTGTTTAAAAATGGCGGCCATTTAAAATTTTAAGAAAAATTTAAATTTGAAATGTGGTAGCAAAAAATTGAAAATTGAAAAAATATTTTTTTCTTATGTGTTTGACCTTGATAAAAAGATTCGGGAGCAGTTTTTGTTTCGTCTATATCTTAAAAAATGGCTGAGTTATAGCATTTTGAATTTCTAGCGTGGCTGACATTTTGAAACGTCCTGATTTTTGCCACGTGATAACAGACGTATTTACCCGTAAGGCATGGTGACGTCACGTCGACGTCGTTGTGACGTCACGCTGTGACATTGTGACCGTCGATGTGACGTCACGTGACGTCGATGTGAAGTCACTGTGACTAGAATGTGAGGTCGTTATGGCCGTTTTAGAGCTCTTTTGTGACGTCACATTGTGACGACTTTGTGAAGTCACGGTGTGACAAATTTGTGAAGAGTGTGTCATTTGTGACTATTTTGGTATTAACTTTGTGACGAATTTGTGACGAATGTGACAATGTTTTAAAGTCACTTGAGATCAATTTGTGAAATATGTGTCATTTTTGACGAAATTGTCTTTAACACTGTGATGATTCTGTGACGACAGCGACACTGCTTTGAAGTCACATTGTGACAATTTTGTGAAAATTGTGTGATTTGTGACAATTTTGTCATTAACGTTGTGACGAATATGGGACTAGCGGCAATGTTGTGAAGTCACACTATGACATACTTGTACAGTTGTAAACACGTATGCATGTCACACATAGTCATAATTATGCATGTTGTAAAATCATTTACATCTATAACGTTAATATACTTCGGCGATACATCGCAATTAAAACTTGGGGGCCGATATAACAAGGGTATACCAAAAGAATTTTATTGAATCAAAATGCAATGCCCCGCAGACTTCAATTTTTTTGCACCTTTCTTTCCTATTGCAATAAATGAGAATATTGAAGACAACTGAATGATCGATCTATCACATTTTTTTTTTTCAAAATTAGCTATTTGTTAAAAGCATTAAAATTACCAAAGAAACAATTTGTTTAAATTTTCAAATCTTTATCAAGATAAAATTTGTGTTGAAAATATAATATTTTATAATATATACAGTACTTTTTATATTCTTTAAACTATAGAAAATACTGAATGAAATTAATTTATTTCATTTAATACGCATTATAAACTCGAAGTCACTGGTGAGGTTGAATTTTTTTCGATTACACAACATTTATAATAAAAAAAAATGAAAGATAAAAAGAAATACCGATATTAAGTAATTAAATTTTATATGTTTTATGATATTGATTACCATAAAATATATATACATATGATTGTAATTCAAACAAGTTGGGGCTGAGAAAATAGGAAACTTCTTTGTTATAGAGGCCCCTATAAATTTGATTATGCAAAAATTGCAGTAACGACATTGCTAAGATCATTGTGAAGTTTATGCATGCGTTATATACATATATATACACTCGAAACGCTCATCATGTGCCATATAGTAATTATATATGTATTGTTTACGTCTTTTATGCCTCATACATGCATTACAAAATTTCCGAAGTACATTTTAGCAATAACCATTTGAAACTACTCAAACGAAAAATACAGCTTTGGTATAGAAAATTAACTGAGTATCACCAGTATCATTATGTTGAGAATTCTAAGAACAGTTTCGGCAATAATCGTTATGTTGGAAGATAGCAGCAATAAATAAAATCGTATTTTTATGCTCACTGTAAAAGTAAATAAAACTTTTAGGTATGCATAGAACGGTGATACAAAGGGTTAATTTATTTTACATCAGGGTTTGCTTGGAGTAAAATCCATATATAAAACAACTTTTTGATTATTAAAAAATAACTTTAATAATTGATTGCCAAAATTACATTTTTATTTATGAAATTATATATTATAAAAATAACTCTTACTATCTATGATTTTTTAAAACAATAATATCTTATTGTATATAAAACACAGCACCGCAGTTCTATTTTGCACTATTTAGCACTCTATTTTGCGTCTAATGTGAAAGTTTTTATGTTTTGCCAAAGATCTATCTGGCTGGATATATGTTGCCATGACATCTATAACTCTGATAGTGTCATAAATAGTACAAACAGATTAGAATCTACAACGAAATTTTTAGAATAAAGTCTGGTGAAAGTTTTATAAATACAGTAGAACGCCGATTATTGGAACTCCAATTAACCGAACTTCCAATTATCCGAACAGCATATTTCTCTCAAAGAATTCTTTTTAACCGAATTTTCAATTATCCAAATATTTGTCTCTCTAAAAAAGAAAAAAAAACACCTCACTTCCAATTTATTTTTTGCTTAAATTATAATCTCTGAAGTTTAGAAAATGATAAAAGAAAAAAAAAATAAATAATAAGTAAACAAAAAACAATTAAAAAAAACAAAACAATTTTTAAGTACTCCAGTACTAACTGGTGCTGTCAGTCCTAAACATAGATAAAGTGTGAAGGTTTTAGAATAGTCAGGAACATCCCTTAAACTGTCTGCCCATTTATCCGAACTTTTCTTTATCCGAACTAGGGTCGGTCCCGACTTGTTCGGACAATCGGCGTTCTACTGTATATATTGTATTAGAATTACAAATAATCATATTTATTTTTATATGACACAATAAAAAAAAATAATGAACTCAGTATCAAATGGTTAACTACTTTTTAATGTAAATGAAGTATAAAAATTGAGCCCATAAACACAAAATAGAGCCACACATAGGTTCATTATTATTATTAATATTTTATTTACAAGATTATGGTAATTATAAATAAGAAATCCATTTTAATCACGCTGTTTATAAAGAGTGTATAATATCGATACTTTGAAATTTATCTCGATAAAATCATTCAGGAGATAAAATGATAAAATTATCCAGAAAAAAAAGTAAATAATAAAAGATGATTATTACATTTTAGATTCATACCGTTCAAGTATTTGCGTTATTTTTAAAGTAAAATCATATTTAAACACTTACTGATTGCGTAACTTCTATATTTTCATTTGCCAACAGACTTCTAGTTCACTTTGAAAACATTTCAGTAAGAATGTTTAACAACTGAAAAGCTTTCACCCGCTATGACTATTTCTTTATAGATTTTAAAACATTTCTCAGGTTGAATAATACATTAAATAATCATTTTTTTTTCTTAACATTACATATCTACGATCTCTTTTAATAGTATACGTTTCCGTTGTGTCTTATTTTTTATAAATTCCTCTTCTGAGCAGATGCAATTTTTTTTAAATAAAAACATGCAATTCAAATTGTTTAAGACCATCACTTAATACAAAATTAAAAAATTATGTTTGCCAATAATTTTATTCCATAAAAAGACATTTTTTTAAAATAACTTAATTATCTTTAAATGTTTATTAATTATATTAATGACTGATTATAATACTTATTCATATACTTTCATATTTAGGACACTATGTGGTTTTAATCAAATATTTAAATAAGAATATAAACCAGATTAAAATGCAATTTAAATCACTAATTTTAATAATCTGTAGATATTTTAACAAAATAAAAAATAAATGTAATGAAATATTTGTGTTCTATAACATAGTTATTAGAAGATAACTAAAATCATTGTAATTAAAAAAAAAAGCAAACAGGGAAAATAATATTTTAGATATTTCAACAAAATAAAAAATAAATGTAGTGAAATATTTATGTTCTACAGCATGTTTATGAGAAGCTAACTAAAATTGTTGCGGTTAAAAGAAAGCAAGCAGGGAAAATAATATATTTACTTACCTAATTTCATTGACGTTGTACGTGATACTTTGATTTTGGGGAACCAATTAAATCCGATAATAAGTACCATAGCAATGACTTGAATCATCTTCAACAAGTCAAAGCTACCGTAATTTTCTCGGGTTTATATTTTGTTAGCTGAACTAACTTGGATCCTGAGAACGTTCTTGTTTCACTTTTTAAATCCGTGTCAACACGTCTATGCTGTCCAGTGTCCACATAACTTCCCGCGTTTATTCTAAAAAGCTTCACTGTTACTTTTATCCGTTATTCTGCGGTGAGTCCTAACAACTGAAATAGTTGAGATGCAGACGATTTTTAAGTTTCGAAGTTCGAAGCAGATGTTTTTTCGGTTTTATTTGTTTTTCTATACAACAGTTTCGGAAGGAAATTAAATGCGTAATAATTTTATCAAATTGTCTCTAATTCAATTTCCTGTTTGAAAATGTTTTATTGTATTTCACCTTTTATTTTTATCAGTTTTATTGAATTGTAAAATTTCATTTACGTAAATTATAACAATAATATTATCCATAATTAGAGTTTACTAGATAAAATATTGCTTAATTTTTCAAAATGTGTATAAATTAATTTAATGGTAATAATGATGACCCCCTCCTTTTTTAAAAAGTAAAATTTATATCACAGGTAATATATACAAATATCTTCTTAAAAAATACAACAAGATTATCGAGAAGAGATGAGTTTTTCTTTGCCAATCTGTCATTATCTTAATATTAATTTTCTGTAAAATAAAACATCTTGTAAAATAATTTTTAAAGATATATTTTGAAAACAAAAAATAAAATATGAATAATTAATTATGTCATGGGCTTTGCCTAAATTTTGTACATTAATTTTACATTCGGAAAATGTCAATTTTATTTTAAACGTCTGAAAGAAGTAGAATTAAAAAAAGAAGTTACTTAAAATAGTGAAACACTAAGAGGAAAAAAAATGACTTGAATGCAAATTATAAAGCAAGAAATGCATATATGACTAAACTTTGAAGACGCTTTCTGCGTGCTCATTAAAAGCTGCAGACTTAACTGTAATAGAAAGTTTTTAGTTTGAAACCACAGAAATGTTTCGACTACTCTTCTACTATAAACTTCTACTAATAGAAACTTCTACTATAACAGATGATCATTTACAAAAATCTTTATAAAAGATAAGTTGGGGTCTGTTTACCTAAACCATTTTTTTAATAATATGAAATTCGCATAATTAGGAAATATTTTTGTGTCGCTGATGAATTAATTACATTTTATGTTATATGAAAATAAAAAGTTTTGGTTAGAGGCACAGAGGCAACTTGGACCACGGTTTAAAAAAATTTTAAATCCGGCAGAAAAATATTTTTTACAGTAAATAACATGATTTAATAATTTTTGTAATTTTTTTAAGTTTTCTAAGAAGTTCACATCTCAGTCACAATGTGACATCACTGAGTGGTGGCATTTTGGTCACAGATGTGACGTGACCACAGTGACTTACAGTGACGTCACAATGACGTCACTGTGACCATGCATGCTATGAGGGTATGAACCGATTTGGATGTACCTTGGTGTGTACATAGTACATACAAATAACTCAACCGAGTTCGTTGACCAGCTTCATTCGCCATCTTGTTTCAAAATGGTGGCCATTTAAAAAAAATTTAAAAAAATTAAATTTAAAATGAGATACCAAAAAATTAGAAAATGAAAAAGATTTTTTTTGTATGTGTTTGACCTTAATACAAAGATTCCGGAACAGGTTTTGTTTCGTCTACATCTAAAAAAATGGCTGAGTTATAACATTTTGAATTTCTATTGTGGCTGACATTTTAAAACGACCTGATTTTTGTCACGCGATAACAGGCGTATTTATGAACCGATTTGAATGTAACTTGGTCTGTACATAGTACATACCAATGTCTCGACCGAGTTCGTTGGCAAGCTTCATTCGCCATCTTGTTTCAAAAGGGTTGCCATTTTTTTTAATGTAATTTAAAATTTAAAATGAGGTATTAAAAAATTGGAAAATGAAAAAGATTTTTTTTATGTGTTTGGCCTTGATACAAAGATTCTGGAGCAGTTTTTGTTTCTGAAAATTTGTTCTTTTGTTTATATCATAAAAAGTGGTTGAATTATAGCACTTTGAATTTCTATCATGGCTAACACTTTGAAACGATCTTGTATTTGTCACGCGATACCACACGTATTCGCCTATTTCGATGGAAGAAGGCATGTGGATAGTATACATCAATATCTCGACCAAGTTCGCTGGCCAGCTTCATCAGCCATCTTGTTTCAAAATGGCGGCCATTAAATTAAAAAAAATTATATTTAAAGTGAGGTGCAAAAAAATTAGAAATTGAAAAAGGTTCCTTTCTTAAGTATTTGACCTTGATATAAGGATTCAGGAGCATTTTTTGTTTGTCTTTTGGCTTTTGGCTGGTCAAAAAATGGCTCAGATATAGCAGTTTCAATTTCTAAAGTGGGTGACATTTTGAAAAATCTGATTTTTTATCTGCGACAGCACTCGTATATATCAACCGATTCCGATATGAGTGAGCATGTGCACAGCAATTACTAAGGTCTCGACCAAGTTCACTGGTTAGCCTCATCTACCATGTTGTCTTAAAATGGCAGGCACTATAAGAAATCGCCGAATTTGGCAGCCAAATATAAGTGACTTTAAATAAAAGCAGCTTGGATAAAGCTGACTAATTTCGCGAAATTCTCATTCATAATGATTTAGTATTGATAAAAATTAGTATTGAATCTCCATCATTCGGTTTCCACTTAATTGAGCTTCGTGTGTTTGAATAATATAAGTTGGCTTTTTAAAAATAAGGAATATGAAAGCTACCTCTTCCTCCCGGCACTGGCCGGAAGGACTTTTTTTTCACAGTGTACATGCCGGAAATTTGTCCGAAAATCTGTATAGTTCTTGAGGCAGTGGCTAATAACATTACCTGCCACGTTGAGTTCATCGATAACAGCGGTCATTCATTCACATACAGTTACACATTCTCAGAAAACATATAATATACACTGTAAGAAAAATACTGCCAGTTTTCCGGTAGGAATCGGAAAAATAGTTGCCCTTATCGTACCGGAATAATTTCCAACCCAGCTCGGAATAAAATCCGTAAAAATAAGGAAATAGTCAGTAAAACGGTATTTTACGGATTTTATTCCGATTTTACTGATTTTATTCCGAGCTGGATCGGAAAATTTTCCGGTACGATAAGGGCAACTATTTTTCCGATTCCTACAGGAAATCTGGTCCTATTTTTTTTTTTTTTTTTTTTTTTTTACAGTGTAGATGCCGGAAATTTGTCCGAAAATCTTTATAGTTCTTGAGGCAGTGGCCAATAACATTACCTGCCACGTTGAGTTCATCGATAATAGCGGTCATTCATTCACATACAGTTACACATGCTCAGAAAACATATAATATACACTGTAAGAAAAATACTGCCAGTTTTCCGGTAGGAATGGGAAAAATAGTTGCCCTTATCGTACCGGAATAATTTCCAACCCAGCTTGGAATAAAATCCGTAAAAATAAGGAAATAGTCAGTAAAACGGTATTTTACGGATTTTATTCCGATTTTACTGATTTTATTCCGAGCTGGATCGGAAATTTTTCCGGTACGATAAGGGCAACTATTTTTCCGATTCCTACAGGAAACCTGGACCTATTTTTTTTTTTTTTTTTTTTTTTTTTTACAGTGTAGATGCCTGAAATTTGTCCGAAAATTTGTATAGTTCTCGAGGCAGTGGCCAATAACATTACCTGCCACGTTGAGTTCATCGATAATAGCGGTCATTCATTCACATACAGTTATACATGCTCAGAAAACATATAATATACACTGTAAGAAAAATACTGCCAGTTTTCCGGTAGGAATCGGAAAAATATTTGCTCTTATCTTACCGGGATAATTTCCAACCCAGCTCGGAATAAAATCCGTAAAAATAAGGAAATAGTCAGTAAAACGGTATTTTACGGATTTTATTCCGATTTTACAAATTTTATTCCGAGCTGGGTTGGAAATTATTCCGGTACGATAAGGGCAACTATTTTTCCGATTCCTAACGGAATACTGGCATTATTTTTTTACAGTGTAGATTCTAGGAACCTGAAAACAAAAGAATACTACAGCACACATACAGCAATACATGAAGAATTATTATAAAAATATCGAAAACGTATTCAAGGGATCACAAAAGTTAAATACCAAAATTTAACAGTTGGTTATTTATCATGATTACAATATTTGCCTTAAAATATACGGATGTGTGTAGGAAATGAAAAATAAGACGAAATACATTTTAAATTTTATCAGGAATGCTGCGCCACTCTGAAAATATTTAATTATATGCCACTCCGAAAACATTTAATTATAAAATATTTCAGTCATAAAAGTGAAAAAAATGTATATTTACTGAATTTTAAACATTTCTTTCAGAAATTCTATAGCTTTATTTTTTTAGTTATTCTGTTTAGTTTTTTCTCAATTCAATACATTAAATTGAGTATAATAATGTATGCGATGGCATGGTCAGGGCTCCCAAATGGTCCTCCAACTGAATACCAATATTATTTTAGAGAAATTTTCCTTTTAGAATTTTCTTACAAACCGCCCCAGAATGACCTTTGAAAGTTAATTCTAGCGCAAACCTACCATAAAATTTTCTGTTAAAATTTATTGGTATTCAGTTGGCGGACCATTTGGGAGCCCTGCATGGTGTAAATATATTTGTTTCTCACAAACCATTCCCTAAAAAAAACTCTTACCTATATTTAAAAAATCCAATAATTATTCAGTTTTTGTGCAAAGCACCTTGGAAATTTACCATGAGTGATAGATATTGTCATAACGAGAATAATCCACTGATGTTCTGTAGATTTCTTCTCGTGAAACATGAAATTCCATAAATACTGCAAGTATCTATATAACTTTGGAAAATAACAATGTTTTCTTGTTCTTGGATTTGCAAATTAAAATAATTATATCTTTCTGGTATACATATTTTTAAAGATGGAATAAAAATAGGTGTCCTTTCGAATTTGAAAAGAGAAATAATGAAATAATCTGGAAATAAAAGTTAAAAAGATACAAGCGAGAAAGATGTAGTAGATTACGAAACAGAAGGAACAAGAAGACGCAAGAATATTGGAAGTATATACATTCACTACGGGCAAGAGTCTATTTTTTATGTTTTAGTTTTTAATATTTAAAATTATATTTATTTCAAGTATAGATATTTTTAAAAGATAGGGTTTCGTGTTTTTAAATGAGCTGATTAAAATCATAATTGACGGTTTCGTTGTAAATGTAAAAGCTTGCGGGTATGCATGTTAACATATGGTACATTCTTAATTTTGTTTTCATTACAGAAAAAATAATATTTAATCTTTATGACTATTTACTGATAGAAGATATATTCATATAATCCCCTTATCAAGATTTTTGGATACCCATTTTCTCCCTCTTTGTACTGCAAAAAACATCATTAGAGTTCATAGCGAAAAAGAAACACTTAGTAGTCGACAGATGTAATATGCAGAGAAACTGCATCTCTTCATCTTTCTTCGCCTTATGTGAGATATATTTTAAACCAGACTCGCAAGCACTTATGTTCTATTCTGGTTCGCGTTATAAACTTATAAACATTATAATTGACTGTTACACTGAACACTAGTTTATCAGACTTTACTTCCTTGTAACTTTCATAAATATCCAATTATGTATAATTGGTTGATTACCTCAAAGTGCCGAAAATACATCCATATGGTTATCAATTTTAATGATGTAACACGCGCGGAAAAACATATGTAATATTCACTTTTAAAACGTCCTCACACAAGTGAAGACGTACAAAATGTAATCTCTTTCTTAGTATCTCTAATTAAACTTCTACTTTTTTCCTTTCCTACAATATGAATAGTTTCAATGAAGCACACACACAATACGCCGTCTGTTACATGATTCCTTTTTTAAGCCTGATGCACTGTGACCTGAAGGAGTAAGGATAAACAAATATATGATGATACGGGATACTCCATAATTCTTAGACGCCCTGACTAACCGCGAGCTGAAAAACGGATATCTATACATAGAAGGTAAGGCCTTTAATTATTCTTTTATTGTTGTGATGAGGCATCGCGCAGTTTGCGTTTATAGTAAATGAATTAGTGAGGAGCATGTGGATTCACGCCAAAAACTGTTAGACTCACAAATTTTTCTAACATATTTTGATTATGGAGACTGATTTAATGTCTCATTTAGTAAATTAAACAAATACAGATATCCATTTAGGCAAATTAAGCCAGATAAATAAATCCGGTAGTCAGGTGAAGGAAAAAGCATGACTTTAAGGAAAGAAAAATTATGGCTTACGCAAAAGATAGTGCAGCCATTGAAAAACTTAACGCCAATAACTATTCTTGTTGGCGGTTTAAATTAGAAATGCTTTTAATTAGAGAGGAGCTATTTGATGTCATTACCGATCAAGCTCCAGACCCTTTGACTGAAAATTGGAATAAGAAAGACAGGAAAGCACGGGCACTAATCAACCTCAGTATTGAAGATGGGCAGATAATTAACATCAAACATTTAAACACGGCTCGAGAGACTTGGGACACTTTGAAAAATATTCACGAACGGTCCAATCTCTCAAGCAAATTACACCTCCTTCGAAAATTGTATAGCACAAAGCTAAACGAAGGAGGGAACTTAATCGCACACATCACGAAATTAATGGAACTTATCGACAAATTAGCTGCGATCGGAGAAAATGTTACCGACTCTCATATATCTGCACTCTTTTTGTGCTCATTACCGCCGTCATATGACACATTGATTACGGCGTTAGAGTCGAGAAATGAAGATGAATTGACGCCCAGCTTTATTAAAAGCAAATTATTTGATGAGTATACTCGTAGAGTTGAAAATTCCGAAAACTCGGAACATAGTACTAAAGCATACAAGGCTCGAGAAAAATTAGTTAACACAGACCGCAAGAGAGGTAACAAATTTTGTTCCTATTGCAAAATGAAGAACCATTCGTACAACGATTGCTGGTTCCTGAAACGGAAAAAAAAAATAATAATCCAGTACAAAATAATAAATTTTACAAAAATAAAAATCACACCACCTCTCTATGTTTTGAAGAAAATGCCCCGGCTAAAACTGCGAAACCGCAAGATACAAGACAGATAGGAAATGAAAATGTTGCGTTGTTAATTGAACGACCTGCAAATAAACAAACTTTTATTATCGATAGCGGAAGCTCTAGCCGTATTACCAACTCCAAAGAAATGTTTTCAAATATGACTAGTGACACAGAAACTAACGTAACAGTCGCGAATTGCAATAAACTAATTTCATATGGCTCAGGGGAAATTATAATTCACACAGGAAAAAACAACAGGCAGATTATACTTCGTGACGTACTGTTTGTACCTGAAATCGAAACTAACCTGCTGTCTGTAAGCAGGGCAACGAAAAACGGATGTCAAGTTAAATTTGAAAAAGATACATGCGACATTATACATAACGGTGAAGTAATTCTTCAAGGTAGATTAAAGGACAACTTATATGAAGTGCAAGTAAACAATGATAATCAATTTGATAGCAATCATGTAAACATTACGCATAAGTGTTCAAACACAAAATGTATTGAGTTGTGGCACAGGCGGTTAGGTCACAGAAGCTACGAAACAATTAAAACCATTGTACAAAAACAACTAGTGAACGGAATTACCATAAACTGCCGACACGACAAAGAATGTGAGGTATGCATAAAGTCCAAAACCAACGAAGCCCCATTTCCCAAATTGGGCGCACATAGAGCCACAAAAAGGCTAGAATTAATCCACAGTGACGTATGTGGGCCGATAAATACACCCACCATAGGGGGAAAGCGGTACTTCATAACATTCATTGACGACTATGCCAAATTTTGTGTTATCTACTTAATGTCGAAAAAGAGCGAAGCATATGAAAAATTGAGGGAATACATCTCAACCGTCAAAAATAAGTTCGGAAAATTCCCAACCGCCATCAAATCTCACAATAGCGGGGAATATGTCAACGATGAATTAGAAAACTATCTTAAATGTAACGGAATCGAACACCAGCTCACCGTACCATACTGTCCAAGTCAAAATGGCATTGCTGAGAGGAGAAACAGGACACTGTTAGACATGACTAGAAGCATGTTAAGCGAAGCTAACCTCCCACATAAATTATGGGGAGAAGCAATCTGCACCGCAAATCATTTGCAGAATCGCTTGCCTTCCAAATCTATTAGCACTACGCCATATGAGCTTTGGCTAAACAGAAAACCAAATTTAAGATATCTTAAAGTATTCGGCTGTACCGCGTACGCATACATCCACAAATCTAAACGCGGCAAACTAGATGATAAAGCAGAGAAAGGCATTTTTGTAGGCTACAACAACCGATCGAAAGCGTACAGAATATTTACTAGTGACGGAAGAGTCATTTTAGCTAGAACTGTAAAATTCGCGGAAAATAACATGGGTAATATAAATGCTGATGAAAGTTCAAACACGAATGAGTTAATCTCAGAAACAAACAAACACACACGACAGACTGACACAAGCGTAATCGAATTTGATCTAACACAAAACCAAAATTCTTCAGATACACCATCCGCGCCTCAACATACACAAGAATTGAGAAGATCGGAAAGGCATAATAGAGGCGTGCCACCGGACAGGTTTGCCTATGCAGTCCGGCATGATCCTGTATATGAACCGAAAGGTTGGCACGACATGCTAAACATTGAAAACCCACAAGAAAAATGAATTGGATTGAAGCGACACGCGACGAAATAAACTCGCTTATGAAAAATGAAACATGGTCTTTGGTAAAACCACCACAGGGAGCCAAAGTAATTGGATCCAAATGGACCTACAAGGCTAAATATGATGAATCTGGGAAAGTAAAGCGTTACAAGGCGAAATTAGTAGTTCAGGGATTTAAACAAAAATACGGGGTCGACTTTGACGTGACATACGCCCCAGTAGTATCCCACACCACCTTAAGATGTTTCCTCACTGCCGCAGCCTATCACAACCTTAGTGTCAGGCACATCGACATAAAAACCGCGTTCCTGCACGGTGACCTAGAAGAAGAGGTATACATGTCACAACCGGAAGGGTACGTGAACACAAACGAACCCGATAAAGTCTGTAAACTCCCAAAGGCCATATACGGGCTTAAACAGGCAGCCCGGGCCTGGTACACAAAAATTACTGAATATCTTAGAGAACTAAATTTTATGCAAAGCAAGGCAGACACCTGACTATTTACACAAGGACAGGGGGAAAATACAGTCTACGTAGTTGTGTACGTAGATGACATTCTCATAGCGGGAAACAATGCGCAAATTGAAGAACTAATAAATAAGTTGAAAACACAATATACACTTGAAGATTTGGGGGAAATTAGTAATTATCTTGGAATAAAAATTAAGAAAACACATAACGGCTTTAACCTTAACCAAACAACAAAAATAAAGGAAATCGTTAAAAGGTTTAACTTAGAGGAATCAAAACCTTACGGAACACCCATGGAAACGGGCTTCTTAAGATCAGAAAAGGATGAAAATCCAATGCCAAACAACATAAATTATCGTAAAGCGATAGGCGCGTTATTATACATTGCAACTATAACTAGGCCAGACATACTACTGGCTGTAAACGTTCTTAGCAGAAAGAACGAAAATCCGTCGGAAAAAGACTGGAAAGGTGTTAAACGACTGATCAGGTACCTCTACCACAGAAAGGACCTAAATCTCATAATCAGCACTGAATGTACACCAATTTTGGAAGTGTACACCGATGCCGATTGGGCCGGTGATACGCAAACACGAAGATCAACATCAGGGAATTTATTCCTTCTTGGGAAAAATCCGATACAATGGATAACCAAACGCCAAACTTGCATTGCGCAATCGTCAGCAGAAGCTGAATACGTAGCCGCAGCAAACGCTGCACAAGAACTTATGTGGATAATAAAACTTTTACAATATTTGAATTTACCACAAAACTTACCCGTAACTATCTATGAAGATAACATTTCCTGCATAAAAATGATAGAATCTGAAAAATACACCAACAAGACAAAATACATCGATCTAAAATATCACATGATTAAGTATATGAAAGAAAATGATAACATAGAATTACGTTATTGTCCGAGCAAATCTATGCTGGCAGACATTTTGACGAAGCCAGAACCCAAGCCTGAATTTCAAGAGAACAGAGACAAATTAAAATTACAGAACAGTCTTGATTAAGGGCTTAAGGGGGAACTTGATAGAAGATATATTCATATAATCCCCTTATCAAGATTTTTGGATACCCATTTTCTCCCTCTTTGTACTGCAAAAAACATCATTAGAGTTCATAGCGAAAAAGAAACACTTAGTAGTCGACAGATGTAATATGCAGAGAAACTGCATCTCTTCATCTTTCTTCGCCTTATGTGAGATATGTTTTAAACCAGACTCGCAAGCACTTGTGTTCTATTCTGGTTCGCGTTATAAACTTATAAACATTATAATTGACTGTTACACTGAACACTATTTTATCAGACTTTACTTACTTGTAACTTTCATAAATATCCAATTATGTATAATTGGTTGATTACCTCAAAGTGCCGAAAATACATCCATATGGTTATCAATTTTAATGATGTAACACGCGCGGAAAAACATATGTAATATTCACTTTTAAAACGTCCTCACACAAGTGAAGACGTACAAAATGTAATCTCTTTCTTAGTATCTCTAATTAAACTTCTACTTTTTTCCTTTCCTACAATATGAATAGTTTCAATGAAGCACACACACAATACGCCGTCTGTTACATGATTCCTTTTTTAAGCCTGATGCACTGTGACCTGAAGGAGTAAGGATAAACAAATATATGATGATACGGGATACTCCATAATTCTTAGACGCCCTGACTAACCGCGAGCTGAAAAACGGATATCTATACATAGAAGGTAAGGCCTTTAATTATTCTTTTATTGTTGCGATGAGGCATCGCGCAGTTTGCGTTTATAGTAAATGAATTAGTGAGGAGCATGTGGATTCACGCCAAAAACTGTTAGACTCACAAATTTTTCCAACATTTACAACAATATAACAGCGTATATTCCGAGTGGTATAAGTTAAACAATGAATAAAACAATGACACAATAATGAATGTTTGCTATAACAATGAATTAATTAGATTCATGTTAACGAATAAGGAAAGTTTTTTTTAAGAATGAATTTCGCTTGCATGCGTCATTAAGAAACGGAAATTAATGAAGGATATGAAATTAGAACTCTTGGAAAAAAGAAAACTCACAGGATAGTTATATTAGTTTATTTTACAAGTTATAGATCACGAGCAAGTATTTTATTATATCAACATTAATATTTAAACATTATAACTTTGACTACAGCAAGTTCATCACAAGTTGTCAGCGTTTGGCAAGTATTTATTACCTATCTATAGTAGAAAGATTCCTTAATATAAGTTGATGTACACGAATAAGGTATTTTTATGTGCAGTACTTATTTACTAATGTGTCTTTCCATTTTATTTTGGTATGTACAGGAAAAAAGTTTATTTCGAATTCGCTGCTTTAAAATTCGGGTTTTTAAAAATATATTTCTTGAGCAACGTTTGTCTCTTAAAAGTATCATTCGTACACATTAAAAAGAATATTTATCGGTATGATCGATCATATTTCCTAGATGAATTTTACTAAAAAACGATACTTATTGGTTACCTGTCGACCTAAAATTGGTTTAAAATTGGTTTAGATGCCAAATTCGATGGACAATATATCCGGAAATCTATATTGAGCCGATAAAATATCTGCTACATCTGAGCTTAACCGATGATACCCTCTCCCTCACACAGTGGGGTAAAATCCCTAAAAGCTGGTCAAAATATGAAAATGTTATTTAAATGCCACGAAACTTCGTACACAGATGTTTTTCAGAATACTGATTGCGATTATAAAGTTAAAATTCCAAAAAACAAAATTACCTATCCAATATGGCGGACTTAAAATTAAAATGCTTTGAAAGTTATTCAGTTTCTGTGAAATTTCGTATACAGGTGCTTTGTAGGATGCTAAGTTTGATTCAAAAGTTAAATTTAAAAAATGGCCAATTAAAAATAAAAACAATTAGTTTTAAATAAAATATAAATTTTCGAGGTTAAACGCTACATGGTATTTTCAAAGAACTCAACTATTTTTAATCGAAATTAAACGATGAATTTTTATTTATGAAATACAATTAAGCACATTAATGAAAAGTAAAATATTACAAGGTTTAATTTTTATATTATTAAAATAAAACGAATGGATATTCTAAAATTAATCGTCTGAATCATCTGTAGTACATTAAGCAGATTCTTCAGAAGGGGTAGTGTCGAAATATTTACAGAAGTTTCTGCGCTTCTAGGGCTAAGGATATTAATTTCTTCTATGGTAATTTAAGTAAGCTTAAAAGGAAGGAATCTGATAACATTAAAAGCCTTAAAAAATCTTCCATTGTTTATGGAAGCATTTTAGCGAGAAATCTTCTCGATACCTTTCGATCAATTTGTTGCACTGTTCTTGAGCGTCTTCCGATATTTGCTCAACTGGCAAAATAGTCCAGGGGAAATGTACATTTTGCCTTGCAAAAGGTCGGTTAAAAGATTTAAAAAAATTGTTTATAATGAGGCCAACATGGAAACACCAAATTTTCTAACAAAATTTCTTAAGGCTAAATTTTCTGTGGCCGAAAAACAACAAAATTTTGGGACATTTTTTATTTTTTAGAAATATCTTGAGACTCGTTGCCGTAGCATATTATTTGTCAATTACAATATTAAAGAAGATAAAATGCTGTACAAATTTCATATTTACAACTTTTTTATACACTCAATAGCAAGCGCAGTACGCTATTTCAAAAAGGGGAGATTTTTTTCAATTTTCTTAAAAACCGTGAAAAACGCAGTTTTGCCGCGATTATTCCAATGTTCCCCGAAGATTTAATTGTGTATGTCGACTTCTAAAAATTAGTAGCAGTAATTTATCTATTATTTGCACACTCACGTCTTTATTTTCATCTCAACAGACATTTTATATGCAATAAATTTATATAATTTTAAAAGTAGGGCAGAGTGTAGATGAATGAGACAATTTTCATATTTAGACAGTAACTTTAAGTTATACAATGTTAACTTCAAAGCATTGTTTAAAAGAATTTTTCAATCTATAGTAACTTATTGTCACTATAGTTTCAATTAAAAAAGATTTCTTGCTTAATTTTAATATATTTATAATTTTTATAATTTTTATAATGCATACATATTTTTTCTGGTATCAATGGAATAGGTGGGTCATTTTAAAAATCTGTCCATGTTTTTGAATAACAAAATCAAATTTTTAGAAATAATCAGAAAGTTTGAATTGCTTATAAATAATTACCTTACCTCATAAACATTAATATACAAGCATCAGCAGAGACCAAATTACTAATTTAACATTTTAAAACTAATTTTAAAATTTTAATACACTTGGTATAATGACAAATTAGCCAACATATTTTTATTTTTCCTCAGGCATAAATGGCAGCCATTATATCTTCTGGCCCATACAATGATTTTCCATTTCTCATATAATGAAAGCAGATTAAGAAATAAAAGTTCATTTAATTATCATTTAGAATTGGGTACGGTAATGACTTACAAAAGAATACTCACCAAAACATTCAAAGTCTTTGCTTGTTTTATTGAAACTATAAAACTATTTACTCTGTTCACCTAAACCTGATAACAAGTTGACTTTTAAGGAGTACTTTTGCCTTGATAAAAAGGCATGTGATGTCCTCTAATTTAGTGAAATTTTCCTTTTACACTGACAAGTAATACAAAAAAATCCCGTTATTCTACGATTAAAATTGACAGAGTAATAGCTGTTTAAAGTTGGAGTATAATTTTTGCTGCAAATCGGGGGTCATTCACAAATTTAGTCGAAATGTAATTTCGTCAGATATAAAAAAATGTTTGGGAGTAAAATTAACATTGCAATATAAATTTGAAATCTTTAATCATTCTGGCATATTAATGGAAAATATACAATTTGTAATAAACATTTAAGAAGAAAGAAAAAACAGAATTTTTGTTAAATAAAATGATTCTAAATTAACAGCCTCAATTCTTTACAAAATAATACGTATTTTAAAATATTATTAGATTGCACAAGCCTGCAAAAGTTGGGTTATGTCATGTTTTTTAGCTTTTGATAATTGATTCTTATATATTCTGTACCGCTGAATCCGAAATTGACCTCCATTTCCAACTATCATATCAGGATTTTTCGCAAATTGCAAATTTCAAAGTTAAGAAGTTCAATGTTAAAATTGAATTTCCTCCCCATCTCATCGGACCACTCAGCTGTTTAGCTGTAAGAATCCCAGGATAAGCAAAAATATCGAATAAATTTTATAATAAAATAAAATAAAATAACAAATATTTTACATATGTTTTATAGTATGAGATTTTCGCTATATTTTAACTTACACATTTGCGATTTGCAAAACAATTCTAACGTGATGGTTAAAAATGAAAGTAATTTTCAGATTCAGTGCTAAAAAGTGAGTAAAAATCAATTATCAAAAGTTAAAAAACACAACCATCTCCTCTACTTTATAGTATTCGATTTTTGTTATTCTTTAAATTTGAAAATTTATGATTTGCGAAATATCCTGACATGATGGTTAAAAATTAAGGTAATTTTCGGATTCAGTGCTAAAAAGTACCTAAAAGTTAAAAACCCCAACAATCGCAGTCTTGTATTATCTAATGTAAAACTTTTTCTTAAACTCCTTGGCAGAAATCTATCCGAAATTTTTTGTGTTATCCTGTAAAATAAGTATACATGGTAATCACCGAAAATCTTAATAATATTAGATTGTCATCGGATTTGCGCCAGTATGTAAAATGCAATCTCGATCGGATATTTAAAAGTGGGTTAAAGTTCGAGTACAAATTTTGAACTGGAAAAACATACATACGATTGTTGAAGTAACATAAAAACTTATAAAAAAACATAATTTTTGTTAAAAGATATCATAAGAGAAACAGTCTCAAATCCTGACAAAATAAAACATATGTTATTTTAGCCAATTTGAGACTTAATCATAATACTAGATTAATATTAGCACAATTATTCTAATTGGTAAACAAACCATATTAGATGTAAATTTCCAACTGGGCGAAAAATCCTGGTCCGGACATTTTTCGCCCAGTTGGAAATTTACATTTAATCATAATACTTGTAGGATTTTTTTTCAAAGCGCAGATACACATGAAGTAAGATCTTCGAATACTTTAAACACTTGGTATATGATCCCTCAAATCCAAGCCGAACTCATTTGTTTTCAGAGTAGAAAAGTGGCATAAGTCATGCATTTTTAAAGTTTCATAACTCGCTCAATTTTAGCGTTATATGAATGGGACTTTTGTTTGTCTTACTTGTCAGTGTAATAGGAAAAAATTACTAAATATAACTTATAGGACCGGGGGACCGTGCAAAAATTTAAATTTCGTAATTTTTTAAGAACTGTTTTTATTGACCCAAATCGCTTTTAAAATGTTTCTTTACCTAAATTAAAACTATTTTGTAATTGGAACTATATGTCTGTGACTAACGGTTTAGGAATTAGGCATTGGACACCGTTGAGACCGGACACCCTGTATATGCATGTAACGGGAAATCCCGAATTGTAAATTATCTTCACTTTTAGATTGAAAATGTCATCCAGGTTATTAAACTGTTTTGAAGTTGCCTGACATAGGTATCAACGTTGAGTTGACAAATTACTAGTAATGGCATTAAAACTTTTACCGCCAATCATTGTTAAAGCTATAGTTTGTAACTAATGCCTACTTATTTTCTATCAATGATTGTTTTAAAAAGAATAAGTTTACTGTTCTGATCTGTAATATAGTCCATTTCACTGACAGTAGCTTCCGTATTTTCGTGCAAAAAATGGATTCGGATGGGCCTAAAAAATCGAAGAGGTGAAGGTCTAGAATTTTTACAGATTACGATTTCTGAATTCTTCTCAACACTTCTAGTGAAACTAGAGAAGTGAAAAAAGCTATTTGAACCAGATTTCTATCATCATCATCGCTAAATTTTTGTTTAAAAGTACTTTGACCAGATGTGCCATCACATCCTCATTTGAAAATCGAATTCAGATTGCTAATGTTCTCAGAAGTAAGATTCTTAATAATTTCCGTTAGCATTAATAAAATACATTCATCAGTAGTGATCTAGAAAACATTGCAGTTGACAAGATAATTGTTCTAATTACAATAGAATAAACAAAATTATTAGCTATAAAGATAAGAAAATATATTTCTATCGGATCAATGATGGAAAATTATTTTAATTTTTTGTTACTAATCGTGCTTTTAAATTCATTTATGCTTATGATTATAATACTTAGTTGTACTATAATACAGAATAATCCATCACAAATCTGAATAATCTAAAAATTAAAAAAAAATATTTTCCAGCTAAATTACTGTGAAAGATAATAAATTTCAGAGTTTTTGAAGTGACTAAAAAAATGACATTTTTACTTGTGGTTGTAAAAACCTGCACGGAATGCTGAATGGAGTTTATGGCAGCTTATTTTTTCATTATTCATTAGATAATAGTTTAGGATTTATTTCCGGAACACTGTGGAGCTAACAAACTTTTTGATGTTTGAACGCAAAAAAATAATATATTTTTTAAATGTTTTTATCAAACCTAATTATGAAATTATTAATGTTTATGTGCTTAATGTAATTTTTGTAACGTGCGCAAATAATTTACACACTACCATCGTGTGGATCTATTTTAAAGTATTAAAATCGGATAATATGGGAAAATGTAGCACGTGTAGAGGAACCATCGTTTTCTCTTTTTGTTCGTCTCAGATGATAATCCTTCAAGGGTCACATTTGAAATGATACAGGTTGCCAAGGAAAAACGAAAACCTTTTTATAAATATAGATTCTGACCCTCAAAACATTATTCAAACATTATTATAGTCAAAATTCCTTTAGTAACTTTATTTTTCTACTTTTGGCCAGCTTTTCGGGATTTTGCTCCACTGTGCATCGTGGTCATTCAATCACACACATATGAACAAAATCACATAATGTGGACCCTAGAAACCTGAAAACAAATGTCCACAACAATATACGCTAATACATACAGAATTATGGTAAAATTACAAAAACGTATTCAAGGGAACACAAAAGTTAAATACGAACATTTAATAGTCAGTTATCATAATTACGATATTTGCCTTACACTATACGGATGTGTGCGAAAAATAAAAATAAGTGAAATTTTTTTTTTAATTTTAAATTTAAAATTTTGCTTTATTACATTAATGATGCTGTCTTAATTTTTTTAATTAAACACATTAAATTAAGTAAAATAATGTGCGTGATGGAGTAAAGCTATTTGTTTCTCACAAATCATTGCCTAACAACAATTCTTGCCGATATTAAAAATAAAAGAGAATAATAATAATTATATAGGTATGGCAAGTAGAAAACTTAAAACCAGAATCAAAAAACATATAGCAGACATCAAATACAACAGAAGAACCACAGCTTTGGCCAGATTATGCAGCGAAGAATCTTTACAGATCGATTTTTAAAATAGTAAGTTAATTTATGCATCAAGATTTTATTTACCATCCATTATCCGAGAATCAATAGAGATATTTTTACGCAACAAGAATATTTGCAATGATTCAGTGTCCCTTGATTTACCTAAAATTTGGAAAGAGATGCTATGTAATTTTAGTAACAATAGAAAAAAATTAATCCACGCCTGCAACTAGCCAAGATAATTTTATTTTTATTTTATGTTTTGCAATGTTTTTCATTATGCATGTTGTCTCGTGATATTGTTCACCATGTTATTGTTTTTTTTAAATTGTATGAAAATTAATCCACTCTCGCAAATGGGTAATTTAATTTAAATTTAATTTTATGTTTGCAATGTTTTTCGTTATGCATCATGTCTCGTGACATAGGTTACTATGTTTATTGTTTTTAAATTATGTTAAAATATTTTCTATCGTGAATGATTTTGAAAATGTCGCCGTTTGTGCAACGAAACGACCGTAAATCTTAATAAAGATATTTTATCACTTTTTATAGCATTATTTAACTTAATCTGTTTATAAGTGATTATTATATATGGTTTTATGGCACAGATGTCATATTCGCCCCATATTGGCGCGATTTTTTTCTGACGCCAATGCCATATACGCAACGGGTACATAACTGGCGCCAAAGTATCGTTATTTTGCTTGATGTGGTAACCCGGATTACGTTGTTTATGCTGTTTATATTTTCGCCAAATTGGCAACCGAAAAAAATCTCGCCAATATGGGGCGAATATGACATCTGTGCCGTTTTTATAATAAATCCAAAGTTTATACTTTTGATTTATTTATTACATTGTTTTTTTTAATCTCTGCTACTCAGACTTACAGGGGAAAATATGTGCTATTTGCGTAAAAATGATACCAGCCTATAAATATCGTGTATTTATAGGCTGTATTTATACCTTTTTATATTTTTTAGTATTTTGAAAAAATTGGAAGTGGCACGCGTATTTTTTTTTCTTGAGATAGTGGCCGTGAAAATATAAGTATAAAAATATAGTATGTGAAAATATTTTCTATCGTGAATGATTTTGAAAATGTCACCGTTAGTGCGACGAAATGATCGTCAATCTTAATAAAGATATTTTATCACTTTTTATAGCTTTATTTTACTTAATCTAATAATTATACAGTTTTTGTGTAACGCACCCATAAGTTCCTCTACGTGATATATTTTGTCACAACGAGAATAATCTATTGCTGTTGTGTACATTTCTCGTCGAGCACAAAACGAAGAAACATGGCGTCGACAAATATCGGAAGTAGAGTAAACTCTGTCTAAGGCGGAATCGGTCGGGACTGAAAAATTTTTCCGTGGTAGACAATATTCCGGCTTATGCAAAAGAACTCCCTCCCCTTCCAAAAAATGCGCAAATTGTATATTTTTTCACGTTCGTAACTTTTAGTAATGTTCTTTAAAGCGAAATTTTTAATGAAAATAGATTATTAAATTTATTGTTTTTAATAATTTGAAACACATTATTTGAACACAAAAATAAATATTACCGATAAGAAATTGCTCTAATTCTGAAATTTAATGAAAATCATTTAATTTAATCAATACAATTACATACTTTGTATTTCGCATGGTAGTTAAAAAATCAAAAAAATAATCCTTTATCGATGCTTTTTTTCTTTCGGTTTACCATGCATTCTACACTAACGCGTAAGTCTGTTATTATCGGTATTATTTTTTTTAATTTCTCTGAACAAGTAAAATAATTTCAAGGTACCTAATTCTTCTCAAGCCATCCTGTTTGAATTGCACCGCTGTCTTCAACGTTTTCAGAAGCGTGGTCATCCTCATTTGCTTTCCTAAGACAACGGTTAGTCTTTTTAGGCGGCATTTCCGAGCAAAGTTTAGCAATCCATTTAACAGCACCGAAAACACTGATGTTTTTTTTTTTTCGGTGGCTGAAGAACAATCATCAAAAGACGAAATAATCGAACGCAACAAATATCTTTTGTAGTAGGTTTCAGCATTTTAATAACTCATTTATCCTTTAGTTTTGTCACTGCAGTAGTATCTGCCGCAAGAAGTAGTAAATTTATATTCAACAGTTTGATATCGGTATGGCAAGGTGCATTATCGAGGAACAAGTTTCATTTTTTAGTTTCTTTAATAATTCGTCTATTGAACTCCTCCAGCCACCCCTACATTAAAACAATCGACAACCAGTATTTTTTCTGAGCTCTCCAGGTCACAGGCAGTTTAACAATATTTACATTCTTAAAACATAACGTCGTTTTCAATTTCCAAACCACTAACTTTTTTTATAAACTGCCCTACAAATTCGCAAAAAGCGAACAGTGACACGCTCGTTGGAGGTTTTACCTTAGCGCATTAGCTTCATCTTTTTACAAGGGACTTATTTGGCACACACGATAAAATAGTACAGTCTCATCGCAATGATATATGTCCTTTTCTTGATACCTTTCAATCAGTAGATGAAAGTTTCCTTTCTATTAACGGATTTCATGCTGTGGGACAATCCATTTTGCCTATTTTTTCGCAACATAATCCAGATGTCCGCAAAGTTTTCACTTTAGCAATCGAAAAACATTCAAAAGTTAATGCATTAATGTCTTCATCTTTCACAGCATGTTTCCTCTTCCTATTGGATGTTTTCAACTCTTTCTTTTTAAGCATCATAAATTTGAGTTTTACCATAATTAAACCCAATACAAAGATCTCCCACAGAATAATTATTTTTCTTTTAATTTGGTAACTCCGGCTTTATCCTGCAGCGATTGAATATTGAGTTTAGATTTTGAAGCCACTTTTACGATGCACTCACTAATATTCTTAGACAAGAAAAAACGACGAAGAACAAATAACCCGTGCAATGATCGAGTTTTCTGAACACGCGATTTATTGGAATGAAGCATACGTCAATCGAATAACGTTTTATGTTTTCAATAAAAAGGTTGTAATAAACTGCTCAACGATGACGATATTTGATTGATTGTCTTGACTTGAAAATCGGTTGAAAACTGAAATTCTGAAAGTCTTTACAGATAAATGAGAAATGCTATTCAATTTCTTAGTACTGCTGTAATACCTGCGAATTTTAAGTTTACACTCAAACACGCACACACAGACAAAATAACTTCGGGAAAGAGACATTAAGCTATCACTTTGAATTTGAGTACAACCTTAAAGCATAATATATTGTACTTAGAAAATACTTATTTTCATAAATGTGCATCCTTCTAATAATAATAATTTTTACATGCAAATTTATATAGGGAAAAGTGATTATTTGATTTTTTAAATGCAAGAATTCGTTAAAATTTAAGCAGTTTCTAGTTATTTAAATTAACTTTTTTAAACTATTACGGAATTTAATTATAATTCTCGGCATTGAGTATACAACGTATGTATATCGGTTTTAAAGTTTCATAAACGGAATACTTTTTATGTTTAAAATATCCTTTTTTCTGCCTTATGCAAAATTTTGGTTTTGGTGGGACCTGAAAAACATTTCCGTTTCCGCATTAGACAGATTCCGGCTTATGCAATAAGAATTAATTTTATTTTCTATGGGTTCGCCAGGACTTGAAAAATTTTCCGGGGTAGACAGATTTCCGGCTTGCACAGAGTCCGCCTTAGACAGAATTTACTCCATATTTATAACTTTTAGGAAGAACTAAATTTTCTCGTGCTTGTAAATTAAAATAATCATTTTATTCAGCATGCATATTTTTTAAACATGGAATAAAACTATGTATCCTTCCAAATTTGGTAAGAGAAATAATGAAATAATTTAGAAGTTAAAAGATAAAAAGATACAAGCGAGAACGACAAATTAAACTTCGAAAGTGAAGGAACAAGAGAACGTAAGAATATTGGAGGTATGTAATGCACTATATTTACTCTGGTTAAGAGTATAATTTTTTATGTGTTGGTTTTTATTATTTAAAATATATATTTATTTCAAGTGCAGTAGAGCAAAATACCCGGATGTTTATTTCTAAGGGATAGATACTTAGGGTATACACCCGTGTAAATGTCTATTTTGGGTATTTACCTAGGTATTTATTTTGCAATTAAATATAATTGTAGAAAAGTTTTATATTGGTATCAGTTATGATTGATTACCGAAAAAGAAAGAAAAACTTACAATTTTAAACTTTTTACAACTCTTACATTTTAAAAAAACTCGACATTTCACATTTAAATATTAAATTAAATGTCATTTTATAAATATTTTGAAGAATGTAAAAAATCTAATGAATTTATTCAAAATTTTATTAAAATGATAATTCTAATTAAATTTATGTAACACGTGTACTTGATATATGGTATATCACTTCAAATAACATACATATAAGCTATTTCAATAAAGGAGGCATACTCTCTAATTCTTCTCACATGACTTTTCTTTCCCGGATACACTCTTTTTCCCCTGAAAATAACTACATTCGTCTTAATTCGAGTTCTATCTAATGTCATACGATGGCCACAATAAATATTATGTATATCTGGCGGTTTTAAGATGCAGTCGGTCAAATGCAAAAATGAACACCCCATGCATTTTAATCACCAATTTTTTCCAGAAAAATACTAAAATAGCCCTTTGACTGGAAATTGTGTATTCTTTCGTTTTACATAAAAAATGCTTAGGGCTTTTCTTCATACTGAAATTGTATCAAACTCTGAAATTTTTTATACAAACAGCTAATTTTGACAGCATATTTGGTTTTGTAAATTGCACTGATGTTAGTTTTTTAAACATAATTATAGACCTAATTTGCAGAATAAGCTATAATTTTATAATTCATATATTTGAAGCCTTTAGAAATCTATTTTTGTTAAAAAGAGTTTGTTTTTCATATACTAAATGCATCTGATGGTCATTTGATTGAAAAGATTCAGTTAGTTCTACAACTGGTTTAAAAGTGGAGACTTTTTTCTTTTCAATAAAAATCCAAAAAACAGTGTCTGAAAGTTTTCGGTTTTATGCTGTTAACCCTTTATAGTTCTTTCGGGATACTAGTTTCGTACTATAGTTTAATTTTATCATTACTGCTTTCTTAAGGGTTAATGCGTCTTATTGCTTCTTTTGTGGGCGTTAACGCATCCCAGCATTGCAACTTATTCTTCCATACGGCTGAGTACTAGTATATTATATTTTTTTCGTATGCAGTTGGAGCATGAACACCAACATTTCTATGCTTTTGTAGTAAATTTCTGTTTCCCTTTACAAAGTGCATTAATTGATATGATGCACATCCTACTTGTATTCCATACTACCTTTACGAGCACAGAATAACAAAACCTTCTTCTGATCTCATACTGGTGCGTAGGATGGTCTTTTTGAGAGCGATAAAGAAAGATTTTTCTACTGGCATTATGGAAAAAAAAAACTTTAGAAACTCTTATTTTCTTATGTTCAAAAATATTTAAAAAAAAAATTTGATTAAAAAAAACTTTAAGAATGCTTGAACGTTAAAGGTATTAAGGCAATTAAAGTTAACTTCTCCATTTAGTTTTTCTTTGCAATTTAAGGAAATAATTTTTATTTTCCTTTTTCATATTGAATTTTTCAGAACATTGCATGCAGACTTACTGAACATTGCATTTACTTCGTTTGATGGTCCCACTATAGCATTTCATTTCTTAAAAAAAAATTTACAATTTCTGGCGTTTTATAATATCAGAACATTGTAAAAGGGAAGGATTAGTAAGACCAATCAATCGGAAAACATGCTGGTATTTTTCTTTAATTAAACTAAAAGCTGCTATCATATTTGAAACATTCTAATCTAAGGTTTCAAAATGTTTCTCAAGAATATGATATTTTACAGTAAAATATGAAAATACCCAATTTTTGGGTATTTAGGCTTGGGTAAGTACCACGGTATATGTCTATTTACAATTATAAGACAGTAGTTTTTTATTGTACGGGCTTTTATTATTCACAATATTTATTTATTACAGGTATAAATATCTTTAAAAGATGGATGTAAGATATGTATCCCTCTAAACGGAGATGAGAAAAGATGCACAGAACCAGACGCAAATGAATGTAACGATTCAATCTAGGAGGTCCCAGAGAATTATGAAGTAGAAAATCGACAGAGAGGAAAAATATCGCTGGTATGTATATTTACTATGTTTAAGAAATTAATTTTTATTCTGCTGACTTTTGGTATAGAAAATGTTTATTTAATTCAGGTATAGATACTTTTAAAAGATGGATTAACAATATGTATCGCTCCGATTTTGAGATGATAAAAGATACAGAGAAACGGATCTAAATGGATGTAATGATTCAAACGAACAGTACCAACATCATTATGGAGTGAAAAATCAGCAGAACGACAGAATATCGGCGGTATGAATATTAACTATGGGTAAGAAAGTAATTTTTTATATTGCTGATGTTTATTATTTAAATTATTTATTTATTTCAAGTATAGATATTTTTTAAAGATGGATTAAAGATATGTATCTCTCCGATACTGAGATGGTAAAAGATACAGAGACTCGGATCCAAATGAATGCAACGATTGAAATAAAGAGTGCCAACAGCATTATGGAGTGAAAAATCAGCAGAATGACAGAATATCGGAGGTAGGCATATTAACTATGGGTACGAAAGTATTTTTTTATTTTGTTGATGTTTATTATGTAAATTATTTATTTATTTCAGGTATAGATATTTTTAAAGGATGGATTAAAGATATGTATCTCTCCGATACTGAGATGGGAAAAGATACAGAGACTCGGATCCAAATGACTGTAACTATTCACATGAAGAGTACTAACAGCATTATGGTGTGAAAAATCAGCAGAATGACAGAATATTGGAGGTATGCATATTAACTATGGGTAAGAAAGTAATTTTTTATTTTGCTGATGTTTATTCTGTAAATTATTTATTTATTTCAGGCATAGATATTTTTAAAAGATGGATTAAAGATATGTGTCTCTCCGATACTTAGATGGGAAAAGATACAGAGACTCGGATCCAAATGAATGTAACTATTCAAATGAAGAGTACCAACAGCATTATGGAGTGAAAAATCAGCACAAAGGCAGAATATCGGAGGTATGCACATTAACTATGGGTAAGAAAGTAATTTTTTATTTTGCTGATGTTAATTATTTCAATAATTTATTTATTTCAGGTATAGATATTTTTAAAAATGGATTAACAATATGTATCTCTCCGATACTGAGATGGGAAAAGATATAGAGAATCAGATCCAAATGAATGTAACGATTAAAATGAAGAGTACCAACAGCATTATTGAGTGAAAAATCAGCAGAATGACAGAATATCGGAGGTATGCATATTAACTATTGGAAAGAATGTAATTTTTTATTTTGCTGATGTTTATTATGTAAATTATTTAGTTATTTCAGGTATAGATATTTTTAAAAGATGGATTAAAAATATGTATCTCTCCGATACTGAGATGGGAAAAGATACAGCGACTCGGATACAAATGAATGCAACTATTCAAATGAAGAGTACCAACAGCATTATGGAGAGAAAAATCAGCACAATGGCAGAATATCGGAGGTATGCATATTAACTATGGGTAAAAAAGTAATTTTTTATTTTGCTGATGTTTATTCTGTAAATTATTTATTAATTTCTGGTATAGATATTTTTGAAAGATGGATTAAATATATGTATCTCTCCGATACTGAGATGGGAAAAGATACAGAGACTCGGATCCAAATGAATGTAATTATTCAAATGAAGTGTACCAACAGCATTATGGAGTGAAAAGTCCGCAGAATGATAGAGTATCGGAAGTATGCATATTAACTATGGGTAAGAAAGTAATTTTTTATTTTGTTGATGTTTATTCTGTAAATTATTTATTTAATTCAGGTATAGATATTTTTAAAAGATGGATTAAAGATATGTATCTCTCCGATACTGAGATGGGAAAAGATACAGAGAATCAGATCCAAATGAATGTAACGATTAAAATGAAGAGTACCAACAGCATTATTGAGTGAAAAATCAGCAGAATGGCAGAATATCGGAGGTATGCATATTAACTATGGGTAAGAAAGTAATTTTTTGTTTTGCTGATGTTTATTATTTCAACAATTTATTCATTTCAGGTATAGACATTTTTAAAAGATGGATCAACAGTATGTATCTCTCCGATACTGAGATGGGAAAAAATACAGAGAATCAGATCCAAATGTATGTAACTATTCAAATGAAGAGTACCAACAGCATTATGAAGTGAAAAATCAGCACAATTGCAGAATATCGGAGGTATGCATATTAACTATGGGTAAGAAAGTAATTTTTTATTTTGCTGATGTTTAGTATTTAAATTATTTATTTATTTCAGGTATAGATATTTTTAAAAGATGGATTAACAATATGTATCTCTCCGATACTGAGATGGGAAAAGATACAGTGACTCGGATCCAAATGAATGTAACGATTCAAATGAAGAGTACCAACAGCATTATTTTGTGAAAAATCAGCTGTATGGACGAATATTAGAAGTATGTTTATTTACTACTAGTAAGAAAGTATAATTTTTATTGTGCTGGCTTTTAAGATTTAAAATATATATTTTTTTAAATTTCAGGTTAATGTGTTGTAAAAGGATGGATTAAAGATACGTATCCTTCCGATACTGAGACGAAGAAAAATACAAAAACGCTGATGCAAATGTGTGTAACCATTCAATTATGAAGAGGACCGAGAGATTTACGAAGTGGAAAACCAACAGAATGGAAGAATATCGGAAGTATGTATATTTACTATGGGTAAGAAAGTAATTTTTCATTTTGATGACGTTTATTATTTAAAATATTTATTTATTTCAGGTATAGATATTTTTAAAAGAGGGATTAAAGATATGTATCTCTCCGATACTCATATGAGGGCAGATACAGAGACTCGGATCCACCTGAAAGTAACGATGATGTAAATGAAGAGTACCGAGAACATTACGAAGTGAAAAAGCTGCAGAACGGACGAATATTAGAAGTAAGTGTATTTACTACGAATAGGAAACTATTACTTTTTTTGTGGTGGCTTTTATGACTTAAAAGATTTTTGTTATATCAGGTATAGATATTTTTAAAGATGGATTTTTTTAAAGATACGTATCCTTCCGATACTGAGACGAGAAAAATTGCGAAGACCCGGATCTACATGAAAGTAACATTTCAATTGAAGACGAACGAGAGCATAAAGAATTGAAAAAGTAGCAGAGTGGAATAATATTGGAGGTATCTAATTTTACTATTGGTAAAGAGCTAACTTTTTAATGTGCTGACTTTCAATATATAAAATATTTAATTATTTAAGGTATAGATTTTTTTTAAAGTTTGATTAAACACATATATTCCTCCGATACTGAGACGAGAAAAGACGCAGAGACTTGAATGGAAAATGAAAGTAGCGATTCAATTGAGGAATACCAAGCGCATTAGGAAGTAAGAAACCAGCAGAATGGAAGAATATCGGAGATATGTTCTATAGTTACTATGGGTAAGAAACTATTTTTTTATTATGCTGACTTCTACTATTTAAAATATTTTTTAACCATTTGGAAAGGGTTGTTGTTTTCGATCGAGGATGAGGCCAAATGATGCTCGCATTTTATTTTTTTTAGCGAAATTCAACGATGTTCTATACTTTTAGAAGAATTTTTATTTGAATAGGTAATAGAAAGGCACAAAATCGTTAAAAATTGTTTGAATAGGTAATCGAAAGGCGTAAAACCGTTAAAAATTGAAAAAGTTACAAAATGGGTAGGCGCAAATTATCAGATATGGAAAAATCCTAATCCAAAGAGCGACGCCGAAATGAAAATCGTCTTGAAAAGCAAAAATCGAGGTCTTCAACTCATTATGTAGGCCATGGAAATCGAGGTCTTCAACTAATTATGTAGCCCATGAAAATCGAAGTCTTCAACTGATTATGTAGCCCATGAAAATCGATTACAGAATAAAAGACGAACGCGAAAAAGGAAACAACTAATGTTTAATCGATTGATAGTAAAAGGCCATGTCTCGAGGGGCTAAAATACACTGGTCTCGGCGTTTAACAATCGGTTGATTCTAACCCGGAAAAATTGAGCTCAACGTAGGTAATTTGTCGCAATCTGTGGATGATTCGATGGAACTGCTTTCGATTTGTAAACTGTTTTTCTTCTCGAAACGGGACTTGGAGAGTTTATCGTTGAAGGTTTTGGTCGTCTGAAGTTTGATCTTTGCAAAAAAGAAAAATTTCAAATGGTCGTTATAATCTATTAAAGGACAATTTTTATTTTTGATTTAGGCATAGGTATTTTCAAAAGATGGAATAAAGAGACGTATACCTCCGATACTGAGATGAGAAAAGATGTAAAAACTCCGATCCATATGAAATTAACGATTCAACTGAGGAGTACCGAGAGAATTGCGGAGAGTAAAAGCAGCAGAATGGAAGAACTTCGGAGGTATGTATATTTTCTATGGACAAGAGGTAAATTGTTCGAACTTATAGTATTTAAAATATTTATTTCTTTCAGGTACAGATATTTTTAAAAGATGGATTAAAGATATGTATTCCTCCGACATTGAGATGAGAAAAGATGCACAGACATACAGTGGCGGTCAAAAGTTTCCGGCAAGTTAGTTTTTTTTTTGATTTGTTTGCCAGAATGTTTCAGCGCAGAAGAAACACAATTGGTACAAATGTTAGGGGTAAACAAATGACCTCTGATGATGTGATCATTTTGATTGGATACTGAAAGTACTTGATGCAAAGGGGAGGAAATCAAAATCCTCGTGTGCAAAAGTGTCCGGCCATTCGTCTTTCGTTAGTTTTTGCTAACGGTAAAGTGTTTTTTTGACCGTGTTTGTTAATTAATCAATATGTATAACGCATTTGAAATTCAAAAATTAAAAGTTCAACAAGTATTGTTCGTAAACGAGTGGTTTGTTTGTCGCTAAAGGGCCAATCCTCTCGTGAGATTGCGGCAAAGTTATCGATCAGAAAATTTACTGTGAACGATATTTAAAAAATATATAAAGATGGCCATGGCCTTCAGGACTTGCCACGGTCCGGGAGACCTCAGAAAACGACTATTCGTGTGAACAGATTTATCAGGAGAGAAGCAGTTGATGACCCGCATAAAAATGCCGTTGCAATTCCCCTCGATTTACGGTGTTAAAATATGTTGGTATGCCGTGTCAAGACGCTTACGTCACGCAGAACTTTATGGAAGTGTCTGTGTTAAAAAATCTTTCATAAATAAAAAAAATCAGAGGGCCCGACTGGCGTTTGCCAAGAAACACAAAGACTGGTTAAACGTAAACTGGAAAAAAGTGCTATTTTCCGATGAATCGAAATTCAACCTTTTTGGGAATGATGGCAGACACTACGTCCGACGACCTAAAAACAAAAGGTAAGATTCGGGATATGTTATTCCTACAATGAAGCATGGCGGAGTACACGTTATGCTGTGGGGAGCATATTCTGGAAAATGTGGCGGTCCGTTAGATGAAATTCGCTGCAAGATGAATGATGCAATGTATAAAGAAATCTTGCAAGATCATTCGCTGTCTTATTGGACGAAAAATAATGGTCACAACAATTTGTTTCAGCATGATAACGACCCAAATCATACATGCAAGCTCATCAAGCAGTGGCTTTAGCACAAAAAAATTCCGCTTTTGAAATGAACAGCCCAATCACCCGACCAGAAAACAAAGAAAATCTTTGGAAGGAACTTAAAAACGTGTGCGGAATTATAAAATTCCAATTCAGCATTATTTTCCCCCAAATTATAAAAACCGTGGAAAAAACTTACCATAGACGATTTTCAACCGTTCCCTGAACCGATGGCACGTCGCTGCGCCGCAGTACGTATTCTTAAATGTACGAAGACAAAATACTGATTGTAAATGTTGTTGATCACTGTCATTTTCTGTTATAACACCATTTTTTTTCCAAACTTGCCAAGGTGGCCGGAAACTTTCGAGAACATGCGTTTTCTTTTGCAATTGATTTTGTCAACTAAATTTATGGATATTTATTTTTTATTCCACAAATATGTTCCTAACTATTATGTCAATAAAGTCCATAAGTATCACTTTGAGATTCATCTTCAAATGGGCATACTTACAGATTAACCAGAAATTTTATGCTGACCGCCACTTTTGACCGCCACTGTAGATTCAAATGAAATCAACGATTCAATTGAGTAGTACCGAGAGCATTACGAAGGGAAAAAGCAACAGAATAGAAGAAGTTTGGAGGCATGTATATTTATTATGGGAATTAAATTTTTATCGTGCTGGCATTTATAATTTAAGATATTTTTTATTTCCGGCATATATATTAAAAAAAAAGGTATTAAAGATATGCACCCACCCGATTTTCAGAAGAAAAAAGATGTTGATACCCGGTTACAATTAAAGGTAAATGATTAACTGGATTAGGAGAGAGAGATTACGAAAAGAAAATGCAGCAGAATGGAAGAATATCAGAGTTTGTGTGTTTTTACTATAAGTACGAATTGAAACTTTTATTGTTACGTCATTTATTTATTTCAGGTATAGATATTTTTAAGAGGTAGTTTAAACATACTGGTATGTGTCCCTCGGATTTTTATAAATGAAAAGATTCAGACACTTGAATACAAACGGGAGCACCGATTTAATTGAGGAAGACCATAAGGATTAGGAAGTGAAAAACACCAGAATGCACGAACATTGGATGAATGTATATTTGCAATACATAAGAATCTACTTTTTAATTACCCATCATACGTAGTCATAGGTTCCATAGTACCATCATAGGTTAGTCTTGTAATAGTTTTAAAAATCGAAAAATTTTTTTTGAAGGATTTACACGTTTCAGACACTGTACACATATTTTTAGAAAAAAAAAATTGCTGTCCGTCTGGGTGGGGGGGGCGGGGTGTCTGTGTGTCTGTAAACACTCTATCTCCCGAACAAATATAGATAGAGACATGAAATTTGGTGTGTACTTAGAAAGTAATAATGGAAAGAAGCGTATTAAATATAAGTAACCTCGATTATCCGGAACTATTTTTTTGTCGGACTCTCCAAATTTTCGTTCTGATAAAAGGTATACAAAAATTTTCGAAATTGTTTATTTGAAGGAGCGAATATAAAAAACAATAAAAAAAACACAAATTTTGTATAAATAATGAAGTCGATCGGATAATTAGTTGCCGAAATATTTGTAATCATATTTTTCACACTCTTCGATTTTTCATGACCCTGTATTTCATTCAAATTTCAATTCAAAGATATATTTAAATTTGAAATGAGACGCTTAATCCGAAGCAGTAAACTGTTAGTGAATATGATTATAATTTTTCGAGTTATAAGAATGTTTCTTTTACGCAATTCTGTACTACTCGATCATCCCGCCGACCAAAAAACTATCGCCAAACTATAAGATTAATTGCCAATAATGACTTATCATAAATATCAAGCATTTAATACATCTCCATACCTATAAGGGGGGTTGCCATAAGGGGGACCCTGTAACGTCGCCAAATGCCGCCAAATTTGACCAAAATTAGTCACCCAAAGTGACTTTGCTTATTTCAACTAATTTTTTATAAGAATTATTGTGAATCACATCATAATGATGATCTTTTAAAGATTAATTTTTAGATTTTCCATTGACTTCTTTCGCCTGGTCAACCACTGGGAAAATGGTAATTTAAAAAGCTATTTATAATTTTGGTGTTATTCAATTTCAGCGGATTTCATTTTTGTCCATTATAGGACATTCATTAAGGGTTGTATTAATCATGTTAGTTTCCTACTGAAACTTAAAAGGAAGGAAATATAATAAAACCCCAGTAGCACTGACTTTATTTGGTCAACTACTGGCGGGGTCAACCCTATATGCTATTTTTAGGTTGATCAGATGAATGTAAGCATTTAAGATAGATGGGTGTAAGTAAATAAATAATGAAAGGTCAATTTAAGAATGGAAAGAATGTATTAAGCACGGAATAATTAGGAGAAAGTTAATATAAAATTAAAAAAGTTCTTATTCACCTTTTTTACCTATTTAACTACTCAGGCGCTTAACTATCGTCTATTAGTAAGGTAGCTTTTTGAATATCTTTTCTTTACTTTAAATCGTATATAATATTTTTTCTGTAAATATTTAAGTATTGCGCGGCAGCGCAATACTTATTTATTTCCAGTGTCACTTCTCAATGTTAATTTAACATGAAAAAGCCTATGGAGATCATAACTTTTTCATTTTTTCTTCCCACCTTTTTGTCCCTGATGCCACTCATTTTTTATTCTTTACTAATTTTAATGATATTATAAATTTAAAGTGTAAAAAAGATTGCCTGACGTCGGGGTCAAAACAAATGGGAAAATGCCTTTGCATATGGGTGAATTATAACCCAGAGAGAAACATGGGCCAATTTTTGTTTACATTATTCAATTATTTTTGTTAATAATTCCAATTTTCGCTTTTTTTCCATTGAAAATCAACGGACATTTTTTCATAGAAAATGTAACATTTTTACTTCATTGTTGCAAAAATCTCAAAAGCCGTAATAATAATTTATTTCTTTTTAGTTGAAAGATTTTCACGTGACATATTAAATTGAGCAAGTGTTTTTTTTTCAAAAATTAAAAAGGTGAATATGGCGTCATAGGGGAAATAAAACGGATGTTTTCAGAATAAGTTTTTGCTTTGGTCAAGTTTATATTTTAGTAAAAAGTTTCTAATGGATAGCTATTTTTACGCAAGGTGGCGAACTTAGTGGGGAATTACATAACTTAAAGTTTAAAATGTATTTTTTTCCGAGATGAGAACTATTTATACACCAAGTTAAACTTAGGTAATAATTTTCTGATGTGTTTACATCACCCCTTGGGAGAGAATAGTGTGGTGTCTGAATAATGACATTTACTCCATGGTTTCTATTAACTGACTGAACGAGCTAAATTATATATATATATATACTGTGAACGAGATTATGGAATAAGTATTGTTTATAAATGGCTATGTTTAGGTGGTATGCCGATTGAACATATAGTGAAGTATGTTATATTTATTCGTGTAATTTATGTCCGTGTTGTCTTAGTAAACTGATGTGCATCCGTGTTAAAACCTTGTCTTCATTTATAAGTAGATTGATACCCACGCAAACAAGATAGGACAGCTGGCGACGATAAATAAAAAATAGATCTGCACGAAGATGGCTAAAGGTAAAAGTTTCATTTTCATCTTTTAATTAAATTGAATTATGGAACAACAAATACAAGAATTGTTGAAACAGAATCGAGAATTGATTCTTGCTCTTCAAAATAAAGAGAGCGTTTCTCATAAATTAACTGTTCAATTTGAAAAAATTAATGAAGAATATGAAAATTTCGATTGTTTTTTCGAAAGATTTCTCACATACTTAGATGTACAAAAAGTACCGGAAGATGTTAGGGCTAAAGTGTTTATTTCTTCTCTAAGCCCTAAATTGTATCAGTTACTAAAAAATTTGTTGTCTCCAGAAATTCCTTCTGCGCAAAGCTTAGATAAATTGAAAGATATTTTGAAAAAGCATTTGACCCCAAAGCCATTGATTATACCTTCCCGACATAAGTTTCTGAATCGTAAACAGCATGAAGGGGAGAGTATTAATAATTATATAGCGGAACTCCGAGCACTAGCAATTAATTGCGATTATGAAAGTAATATGTTAAATATCATGTTACGTGATGTTTTTGTTAGTGGATTACGCGATAAAATAATTCTAGATAGATTATTTGAAGAAGGTAATATAGATCTGGATAAAACTTTGCAAATTGCTTTAGCTATGGAAAAGGCATTTAAGGGGGCAAATGATATTATGGGCCGTGAAATAAATGCAGTCCATGCAGTAAAGAAACAATGGTATAGAAAAACAAACTTTGCGGAAAAGCAGCGGAAATCTTTATTTTGCACGTGATGTACAGGCACGGATCATGTCAAAGAAAAATGTAGATTTATTTCGAGTAAGTGCAAACTTTTGTTCAAAAATTGGGCACATAAAAAAAGCGTGTTTCGCAGCAAAAAAGACGAATGCCAGACCAGTTAAACAAAAACAAGTAAATTTAAAGGAAAATAATGTCCAGGTTCCATTATTTGGTTTAAATACCACTGATTGTACATTACGCGAGGAAGAACCGAAACGACCTCCGATAATGATTACTTTGAAACTTGACGGAAAGATTTGTTCTATGGAATTAGATACTGGTGGAGCAGTCAGTGTTATGAGTATAAGTAATTTTAGAAAAATTTCAAAGAAACAGATTCAACCCACTGATATAGTTTTTAAAACTTATAATGGTGAATCATTAGTACCTATGGGGTATGTTACAGTTAGAGTTCAATATAAAAACCAGATTTCGTATTTGAACTTATACATTGTTAAGGAGAACTTGGATATCATTTTTGGCTTCACAAAATTAGTCTAGACTGTAATGCTATTAAGGCATTAAGAGCTACGACTAAACTGAACTTAAAAGATCTGTTGGAACAATATAAAGATATTTCTGATGATAAACTGGGGGAAATAATTAATTATGAAGCTAAGCTCGAACTTAAACCGGATGGTAAACCCATATTTTGCAAAGTTAGAACAGTTCCATTTGCGATAAAGAGCAGAGTTGAAGATGAAATAGATAGATTAGAGAAAGAAGGTATTTTAGAAAGGGTTGAAAGCTCTGAATGGGCAACACCAGTAGTACCAGTCGTAAAATCGGATGGCAGTATACGATTATGTGCCGATTATTCCGTAACCTTAAATCCTAATTTAATCGTACCACAACACCCTTTGCCGCGATTAAAGGAGATATTCGCAAGTTTGAATGGGGGAAAACAATTCTCAAAATTAGATTTCAAACATGCATATTTGCAAATGAAGGTAGATCCGGAAAGTCAGAAACTGTTAGCAATAAATACCCATAAAGGATTGTATATTTGCAAGAGACTAATGTTTGGGTTAAATGGAGCGCCTGCAATTTGGCAGCGGTACGTAGATGGCTTGTTCCAAGGTATGGAATGGGTTAAAGTATTCATGGATGATGCTAGAATAACAGGAAATGACGAAATGTCACATCTTAAAGCTTTAGAGCTGTTTTTCAAAAAATGTAAAGAGCATGGTCTAAAACTTAATCTAAGTAAGAGTCAGTTCTTTCAAAATGAAATAAAATTTCTAGGTCATAAAATAGATGCAAATGGGATACATAAAACCGACGAGAAGGTTTCAGCAATCTTAAAAGCTCCTGTACCTAAGAATGTACAAGAAGTGAAGAGTTTCCTTGGATTAGTAACGTTTTATGGAAAATTCTGTAAAAATTTGGCAACTATAGCAAATCCTCTTAATAATTTGACAAGAAAAGATGTGAAATTTAAATGGTCAAGAAGTTGTCAAGTTGCCTTTGAGCAAATAAAAAAGGAAATCTGTTCAGAAAAAGTTTTAGTTCACTATGACCCGAAACTTCGCTTAACGCTGGCAAGTGATGCATCTCCAGTAGGTGTTGGTTGCGTCTTGTCTCATCGATATCCAGATGGGTCTGAACGGCCAATAGCTTTTGCATCCAAAACCTTAACGAGGACTGAACAGAAATATTCTCAAATCGCCAAAGAAGCCTTAGCAATTGTATGGGCAGTAAAAAAGTTTTACCTGTATCTAAAAGGAAGAAGGTTTACGTTAATAACTTACCACAAACCTCTAGTAGCAATTTTTGGATCGAAACGAGGATTACCCGTATTAACAGCTACCAGATTACTACTTTATGCATTAATTTTGCAATCCTTCCAATTTGACATAGTTTTCCGAAAAACTAATGATCATGGAAATGCAGACTTTTTGTCAAGATTGCCTAAAACTTCGGAAGAACTGGAAGTGAAAGAAGACATTACCATATTACAGATGTCACAAATTGAAACGTTACCAGTTACTTCAAAGGAATTACGAGAAGAAACGTGGAGAGATGAAGAATTGGGTCCACTTTTACAAGCCTTACGGAAAGGTCAGAATTTGCAGGGAAGAGAAGCACAATATACCATTGAAGATGGATGTATCATGTACGGACAAAGAGTGTGTGTTCCGAAGGAATATCAAAAGCGTGTTCTGGAAGAACTGCATCAAGGACACTTAGGCATTGTTAAAATGAAAGCAATCGCAAGATCATTCGTCTATTGGAAAGGGATTGACAACGATATAGAAAAAGCAGCTAGAAATTGCGCTGATTATGCCAGACACAAGACTGATCCAACAAAGGCGAAAGTTCATTACTGGGAGTATCCCAGCAGGCCATAGGAACGTATACATGTTGATTTTGCCGGTCCTTTATTTGAGCACATGTTTTTGGTGATAGTTGATGCTCACTCTAAGTGGTTAGAAGTATATCCGATGAAGATTACCACAGCGAAGAAATCAATTGAATGTCTACGAGACAGTTTTGCGAGATTTGGATTGCCATTAGTTCTTGTCATTGACAACGGACCACAATTCTCGTCTGATGAATTTCAGAGATTCATGCGAAGGAATGGTATCAAGCACAAAACTTCCGCACCATTTAAACCATCAAGTAATGGCCCAGCGGAACGCTATGTCCATATGGTAAAACAGTCGCTGCGAGCCATGCAGAGTTATGAAGGAAATATACAACAAAAATTGAGTACATTTTTGCTTCAATACAGAAAAGCACCAAATGCAACAACAAATCACAGCCCAGCTATGTTATTTTAAAAAGAGATATCCGAAGTAGGATTCATTTACTATTACCTGAACTACAATCGAGGATTCAAGAAAAAGTACGAAAGGGAGTATATGAATTTAGAGATAGAAATTTTGACATCGGTGATTCTGTAGCAGTACGAGATTATAAATCGGCAAATTCGAAATGGAAATTTGGAAGAATAATTAATAAAGATGGTGCTATTCATTATACAATCGATGTTCAAGGTACACCCGTAAGACGCCATGTTGACCAAATCCGTCCAGTAGGTGAACAAGTGCACAAGAATAATTCTACATCGAATGAATATCGAAGATCTCCATCAGCAAAGGTTAAAGAGACTTCTTCAGAACCGGAACACATGAATGCTGAAAGTATTATTGTTCCGATCTCCAGTGACAAACCTGTAGCGTCACCTTCAACTGCTGATGTCCCGAGTAAGGATCTGACTTCCCCAACCCATCAGTCAAATAGTTCATCACCAGTACCTGCTACGACAGATGCTCCACCGATTCAAGCAAGCCCGACTATGATACCCAGACATTTTCAGAGAGTTCGCAGACCACCCAAGAAGCTTGACCTGTAAAGGGGGAGGAGATGTGGTGTCTGAATAATGACATTTACTCCATGGTTTCTATTAACTGACTGAACGAGCTAAATTATATATATATACTGTGAACGAGATTATGAAATAAGTATTGTTTATAGATGGCTATGTTTAGGTGGTATGCCGATAGAGCATATAGTGAAATATGCATTAATAAGTTGTTCACAGATAAATCTGTTTATTTAACACCTGTATTTTACATATAATCTATAACTTTAAGTTATTTACCTTATTATTAGGTTTTACTTTATTAATAATAAAGAAAACATTAACAAAATGAAAATGCTTTTAAATACATGAAGGATGTATACAAAATAAAGTATTGCTGCACATGGAAAATAAAGTAAAACCTGATAATAAGGTAAATAACTTAAAGTTATAGATTATATGTAGTGAAATATGTTATATTTATTCGTGTAATTTATGTCCGTGTTGTCTTAGTAAAGTGATGTGCATCCGTGTTAAAACCTTGTCTTCATTTATAAGTAGTAGATTGATACCCACGCAAACAAGATAGGACAAATAGGGCTTAAAAATTTAAGTAAAACTTTTATTTTTTATTTTTTACTGCATCACAGCTATAATATTGTTAAATATTAACAGTAAGGATTCAACACAATTTACATTTATATTCATAGCGTTCCTGAGTGAAATAGAGTATCTAAATTTAAATTAAGTTAATTTTTTATGTTTTGATTATAGATTTTTTACGTTCAGATTGGAAGTTTTTGTCCAAACTACCGTAACCTGCATTACTACAGTGGTGAAATATTTTGAATTACACATTGGTAAACTGCATCCCACATTGTGATGCAATACCGCATACATCAACGCCTGATGATGATACTCTCCATTAATTTTGAAATGCGTTCGTCTGAGTGCAGTAGTTATTAAAAACTTGACATATTAAACAAAAACATAATTTGAAGAACAAATTTAAAAAAAACAAAATTTATTTCCTACATTGTTTAAGCCAGAGAAAGGACAGATATTAAGATATTTCATTCAATTAGTTTTACATTTAATGTTAAATTTTTGTAACAAATTAGTTAAGCCAATTGAACATTAAAAAATAAAAATAAAATTCATACAATATGATACTTAAAACACCCTAAAAAATTAGATTCCGTTCAAATGAAATCGAAATAAATGTTAGACTTTTTTTTAAAGTTTTGTACTTTGCATGCACCTTATCATTTTATGCACATTTGTCATAAACATAATGCAAAATCTGCAATACAAATATTTTCAATTAAAAATGGAAGAAGTCTAAGATTTATTTCGATTTCATTTGAACGGAATCTAATTTTTTAGGGTGTTTTAAGTATCATATTGTATGAATTTTATTTTTATTTTTTAATCTTCAATTGGCTTAACTAATTTGTTACAAAAATTTAACATTAAATGTAAAACTAATTGAATGAAATATCTTAATATCTGTCCCTTCTCTGGCTTAAACAATGTAGGAAATAAATTTTGTTTTTATTAAATTTGTTCTTCAAATTATGTTTTTGTTTAATTTATGTTTATGCCATTGACAGTTTTGTTAATGGTAAAAATACATTCCAAATTTGAAGAAAAAAATAAGTCCATAAGTCCACACCATAATTCTATGTTTGATATTTTTATTTTATCTCATCATAGAGAAAAAACACGACCCAAGTAAATAATATTAAATTATCGATAATTTAATTATTCACGATTTTTATCTCTACTTCCTCTTGTAAAATGCTTTAATCGAGAACAAAATCTTCAATTTCCGCTTAGAAATGCTCTTGTAGTTTAATGTAAAGTCAATTTAATCGTTTGAATGATTTACTGCAAAGAAGATGTTCTCATTAGAGATCCAATTAAAATGGATCATCTAAGCGTCTCTAAAGACACGGGCCTGTTTGATCCAGATGTCAGGATTGCCGTTGGGGGCTATTTTTTCTTTTATTTCTTCTACTACTATTTCAAGACAAAAATTTTCGTAGTTTATTACCACTAACGTTCCAGGTATATTGTTATTACATAAGAAACTAGTCATATATGGCAAATCTTTCTTCTATCTCATATATGTTACTAATTTAAAATTCGCTATCACAGTACCAAAATTAAATAACAATTTACGCCCATCGTGAGGATTCAGAAATTCCGTGCATTAGTTCTTGAAATAGAACTATTGCGGATATCGAAAAAAATGCAGCATAAAAGCGCCACCTATTAGGCGATTTACACCAAAACATAATCAGCAAAAATATTTATCAAGGTATACCTGAATCTGGTGTTTTATGAAAATTCGCGCATCAGTTCTTGAGCTAAAGCTATTGCGGGAATCCGAAAAATCCAGCATAGCAACGCCACATGTTGGGTAATTGACACCAAAACGGAATCAGAACCAATTCATATCAAGGATTAATGAATCTGAAGTTTGATGAAAATCCGTGCATTAATTCTTGAGATAGAGCTATTGCGGAAATCGTGAAAAATGCAGCATAGCAGCGCCACCTGTCGAGCGATTTTCACCAAAATTTAAAAATCATCAATTCATGTTAAGAACTAACGGAATCTGAAGTTTGATGGAAATCCGTGCATAAGTTCTTGAGATAGAGCTGTTCCAGAAATCGTAAAAAATTTAGCATAGCAACGACACCTGTTGAGCGATTTACACCAAGAACTAATCAGCATCAATTTATATCAGAGACTACCTGAATATAAATTTTTATTACATTCGGTGCATTAATTCTTGAGATAGAATTTTATAGACAAATTTTATGTCACATACAGACAGATGTTGTATTTTTTTTCTAAACTTTAATTCCCACATTATAATAAAACTAGTATAGAACCCCCTCCAAAAACGACGGAATGATGATCTGCGTTTCATTTTCATAGGACTTCACACAGCCAAACAGGATGAAGATTTTACAATTGAAGGGTTTGTATTTTAGAAAAGTACATTTTAAAAATCACAAATGATTTCTACAAATACAAATGATGAGGATATTGTTTTATAGTCCAGTCAAATTGTCAAAAATAGATGCAAAAATTCTGCTAGAAGATTTTATGTTTTTAAACTGTTTATGGGGATGCTAATGACAGGAATTAATTGTTTCCCTACAAAATATCTCGAGGCTAAACTTTGTTGAGCCAAAAAAACACGAAATTTTCGGACTTTTTTCAGTTTTTTGCCTATAACTCGAAAATTATAAAATTTTTGTGTACCATACTCAATTACAAAAAGAAAGAACATTAAATTCTCTACAAATTTTATTGTAAAAGTCTTTTTCTAAATCCATTATTAAGCGCGCTACAGCTTCCTGAAAATGATACTTTTTTTCTAACTTTGTGAAAAAATCGCAAATACCAACATTTGACACCATTTTTATTTCTTTTATCTTCTTTAATGTAACTTTTTATATTACAGGTATTTGCATGATAGCAATAATGATTAATTACAATGGTAAAACCGTAAAAAATTGACAACATTGTAATTTTTTTTTGTATTTACAACTTAAGGTGAGAACAATAATAGTAGGTATTATGAATGTAGGTAGCATGAATGTAAGTAAAAAAATATTTACAGTAACATCTTTAATGGATTTAGTAACGTCTGGAGCGCTTGCGGGTTGATGAGTTTGGTTCGTCAACCTCAGCTTGAGAAGCAAAGGAGCAGGCTGCATGATCTTCAACAGCTTTGAAATGCTTTGAGCTTGTTGCGACATCATCATCCTGGCTGCGAAAGTCATCGACGTTGCTGGTTTGGTCGATGGTTTCCCATGTATCAGCTTCATAATCCTCTTCTTCTGCATAAATAATATCATCCACATTTTCACAATTGACCCCGTTACAGTTTTTGCAAATTGCCGAGCATTTGAGTCCTGATTTTTGGCAAGAGCATGCCTTGGTGCACCCTTTTTTACAGCTGCATGAGACAACATGCAGCAAGCATTCAGGTGCTAGGTTTTGGTACATTTGAACTGGCTGAAAAAGACCGTCAGACCTGCGAACCCACCCCCATTCTTCAGGGGGCATGTTGTTTCCTAGCCAAGCTTGTACCTGATGATAACATCTTAGGAAATGATGCTGCGCAGCCTCTTGCGTCGGTGGCAGCCTTGCAAGATGAACTTTGCTTTTTGTGGCTGATTTAGCAAATAACTGGAACCTCAAACTGTTCAATGTCTGCGTGGTATCTACGCATCCACTGTATAGTGCAATAAGGAAATTTTCTCCAGCCTTAATGATTTCTTGACGGGTAGACTCTGGTTTATTAAAAACACATGATACTTCCTCAAGCTGCTTATGTTTTTTTAAAGTGTTACAAAACTTTGACTTTCCTTGCCCAAAAAGAGCAGATGTTGTATCGCATGCACTGATTGCATGAGTGAAAAGAACATTGTTGTGATTGTATTTGTAAGAATTGGTTGAAAACCACTTTGTTTCGATACTTCCTCTTCCTGGTTTTTGGAAAAACAGATTTTTGTGTTGATATCCCAAGCTTGTCATGATCGCGAGAATATCAATTTCCTCTCCGACAATTACGATACTTTCAAAGGCTTTGGCTCTTGAAATGGCTAAGGTAACAATCATGACATCAGCGTCTTCTTCTGCCTGGTCAACTTGAATTCTGTTATTTTGAAGCTCTGTTTTAAGCAGTGAAATGAAGCGGTTCTTGTTTCTGTCATTGGTTAGAAATTTGTCTTGAGGCACTGTGCTTAACATTTCTGCTGCAACTATGACTTCAGTAGAAGTGTGCATTCTAGATCGACGTGCTCTTTCTGCACTTTTCGTTCCATTCTGTTCTCCCTCAGATGGATATCCACCGAACACAACTGCGACCTGTGATCCAAAATTTTTCTGAATGTAAGAAATATAATTTTTAACAATAAATTTGAAGGAAACATTTCGAGGCCAAGTTACTTTGTGAAGAAGGTACCCTCCGTCAACAACAAAAAACTTATCTTTTCCAATAAGATCCAGATTGTCTAATGGGATAAAAGCACTGTAAAACGAAGATTTTGTGCCCTTTCTCATCCCTTCGTCGGAGAATAAAGACATCGGATAGGGAACAAGTTCATAAGTTAGTAGATTCTGCACGTCTTCATCACTCTGCTTCATTAAACAAACCCTTTGGAATAGAGTCAATGGATAGACAGAAGTAACTGTAACGTTTCCTAATCTTAAATTACTGACAACAGAAGCTAAAGGTACTACCTTATCCTTTTTCTTGAATTTCACACTCTTGAAATTTTCGCCAACAATTCTTCTGACTCCTGCCTGTCCTATTTCTCCAGCCAAATAGCAGTTAACGTTAGTCTTTCCAACAATTCCACTACTGATGGACATTATGTAATCATTTTCGGGGAAAGGATGATGCACTAGCAACCAATCTCGCAGCTTTTTTGAATCATTACTGTCTCTATCAATGCGGGAACTTCTGGCATCCACATGCTGTTCAGAAACTTCAAAGCCTACTTCACAGTATGCCTCTATATCATCGCATATGTTTTGCATATGAATCATTCCCAGAGTCCATCTTGCTAACACGCTGTCTGTCATTCCTCGTCCATGCGTTAATCCTCCAGTGCTCTTCATAGTTTTCATTAATGTTTGTTCAATCGCCATATCAGTCCAATTCTTATCTGATCGCCGCATGGTGAAATAGCCTTCAGCTGTGAAATTTCGGTATTCGGAAGGATCCAGTGTTTCTTCCAGCTTCAGCATGTCTTGCAAGTACAGATGTCCACACTTGGCATATAAGAAATGTCCCGCAGCATGGAAGTAGGGAAGCATTTTTTGCACAGTTCTCAGGTGGAGGTTCCAGTTTCCTGTTCGTTCCACTTCGATAAACTGTTTAATGACTGTGACCATCTTTAGATATAGAATCCATAACTTCGCTGTGGGGCCTTTATTTTCTAGTAAAGTTACAGCTTTTCCATATTTTTTTACACCTTCTTGAACGTAATAAATGGTGTCCTGGCGTGTCGATTGATCCCAGCATGTTATCATGTCTTCCATAGCAGCTCGTTTGTCTTCTGTCAGTTGAGTGTGATCCCACACTAGGCCAGACAAAACAAGATGAGATAACAGGTGTGCTCGTATAGCCCTAGCATATGCATGGCCAGACATTATTTTGTCTACACTATTCTCAGCATAAATTGTGCTGAACAAATCTTTCAGGCCGCTTCCAGCCATGATAAAACCAACTGATCCCATGAAAGACATGAGGAGATGAAAACCTCCAAGCCTCACTGTCACGTTATTTAATTCTGGCTGTTCATTCGCTATTATGTCTCTTGCTTTCAAATAGAGAGGTTGATCATATGTCACAAAGCATGTCTTCTGGTTGAAGTGTCGACATTTTTCGGCAGCGACCAATAGCGAGGTAAAAACGGTATCATAATGTGAAGGAAGGGCGTTAATAAATGGGAGGTACTTTATTTTAGAGCGTTTATACTCTCTGTTGGATGTAACTTGCTCCATGAAACCGTTCCACCCGGGAACGTTTTCAATGTTTGACCATTTCCCATAGAGCCATACTATGTCTGTCGTTGAGGGGACGATTTCATTATTAATTGGAGAAAGTTCTTCCAAATCTTCAATTTTTATATTCTGTAAGCCCCTCATATCTGATCTGTGAAATGTCTCTAGATCAATTTTTTCAGCTTGACTGACTATTTCAGCTGTAGAGTGATGTTTCACTTTTTGAATTCTTTTCTCGGGATGCAAGGCGTCGTGAGGAGTAACACACATTATACCTCCCATTGCATGGAATGTACCAGTCTCATCCAGAGTGTTGACATTAAAGTCCGCATTGTCAAAAATAAATTGGCAGAATGCATCATCTCGTTCTTTTGTTTTCTGAGGCTTCAGAATGGTAGACAATTCAAGAAGGGAAGCATCCTCATAGGACCCTGCAAAGCCAAAAGCGGACATAACTTGGAGCAAATGCTTTGAACCAAACTTTCTGTACAAATATACGCTGATCCCTGTCATGATTGAAGAAAAGAATTACCTTGGTCGAACTGCACTTATTAGGGTATGTGAAAGAGCAACGCACTTTTCTTCCATTTCTCAATTGAACCACGTTTGTGTTTCAAAATTATGGTTTCAAAAAGCAATTTTACTGATTCAGGAATAACGGCCTCAGCGTCAGACAGAAAGTTATCAGATGGGGGGTATTGCGTAACATCATACATTTGTGACCTTATATCTTCCACAATTATGTCACAGGCTGTTTTCACAATACGGAGTCGTTCCTGCTGAGGATCTAAATTCCTGTTCGAATACCAGTGATCAGTGAGTATTTTGTGTCCAACATTTTTGAAACAGAGTACTGTTTTCTTTTTTTTGTTTTCAGAATTAGCACAGCATCCCCATATTTATGAATTATACGGGCCTTGACAGTCCGAAAATCAGGAAGTTCCAATGACTGTGGTATTTGATTCATCAACTCATCTAAAGAGAACTTGCATTCCTCAAATTTTGCTTCAATATAAGTAAATATAGCTTCCATAGCTTCGTCAACGGATGTTGCAGGTCAACGCCCTGTTTTCTCTCCACCTGTTACAGATTGATATACTTTTATGCGACAAAAACTATGATACCATGCATCTGCAGCTACCAAGTCAGGTTCGTGTTGAATACGTTCAATTACTTTCTGGGACCATTCATCCCCACGTTTTTCTGCAGCTTTCAGAAATGTAATTTTCGCTTCTAACTTCATTACTTTATGAATCAAATTTCTTTTTGCGTAGGGCTTTTTTGATTGTTTTTCGTTGAAGTCATCGGGATTACCTTCTCCACATAAGAAGCAATTATCTCGAAACTTGAAATAAGTGCTCGATCGGAGGTACAAATTAGTCTGTGTAGAATCTTCTTCACCCCGACGAACATATGCTGCTATCATTCTCTCATTCACATATTTTTTTCGGCAATCCTCATGCACTCTAACTTCCTTGCCACTTTTCAGTAAACGTTGATGAGTATTATTCTGACGTTGAACGCTACATTCAAAGAGCTTGGCAAGTCCTTTCTGGGTCACAATGCGTGTATCACGATTTGAAGCCGTTTGGCAAACGAAACACAATTTTGGATCGGGCTCGCTCATTTTTCACTACTGCACGAGAAGCAGACGCGCAATAAACTGAATAGTAAGATACCAGACCAGTGTAGAGAGGGAAGGGTGAGTCTTTAAGAAAGAACACCTGCGTCGGAAAGTCACGTGACCGCTATCTTCCAACTGCATTCCTTATTATTATCCCCTGCCACCCCCCCCTCCCTTCGTAACTGTCTTTCTGCTAGGGTTGCCGGATATCGTCCTTCTGCTAAGGTTGCCAGATTTATCTCAGAAAAAACGAGGATTTTGATTGACACTAGTTTGTTTTTATTTTATCGCACTATCGTTCTTTTTCGTACCATGCTAAACTATATTGAATGCGCCAGTAATGTTTTCGTTAACGAATTTCTTTAAAAAGTGGTTATTATTAATTAATCGATCTAATCATTATTCTCTAACTGCATTTGTATTGCATTATTCTGTTAACATTTTAAAACTAATTTTGCAGTCTTATCCAATTATGAATGAAAAAGTAATTAAATTGTAAGAATAAAGATAAACCAGACCATCCTGCAATTTAATAATTAGGAAAATTTTAGCAATGGACGCCCTACAAAAATAAATATTTGTATTTAACCTTGTAATCATCGTGCCCGATACAATCACGGACAAATTGCCCGTGAATGTATCAGGCTCAACGTTTAATGGTTAAGCATAAAAGGTGATAATAAATCAAACAAAATATCTAAACTTATGATACAGTTAGACTAAATAAAATTTTTTATAATGTAGATATTTATCTATAATAAGGTAGAGTTCACTTGATCTATTTCAACCGCAAATGCGCACTTAATATTACACAACTCACCCAAGATTTTTGTATTACTGATCTAAAATAAGCCGTTTTTACATTTGATGCGCATATCCATAACTTATTTTTGGCAAAAGGTGAAATTTTAAAGTAAACTGAAAAAGAATATTTTTTAACTATCAAAAGTGGGATGGGGTAGACAAATGTAAGAAAACGTTGTGCGGACACATTTAAACGTACACCTAATACCTAAAAACGCTATAGACCTAAAAAATACTAAAAACGTATAACGTACGAGAAAAACGTACTATCTGGCAACCCTACCTTCTGCCTAACCTTCTTGAAAATTTGCCTTCTTACTTATTCATCAATAGGTGCATTTCATTTCCACAGTTAGTGATGAAAAGAAATTTTTTTTAGGGATGGGAGGCGAAAAATAGGTCACTTTCTACAAAGTTCAAAAAAATGTGCTATTTCTCAAAAAGTTGTAGCGCGCTTAATAATGGGTTTAGAGAGACGTTTTTAATATGAAATTTGTAGAGAATTTAATTTTCTTTTTTTTTGTAATTAAGTATGGTACACAAATATTTTATAATTTTCGAGTTATAGGCAAAAAACTGAAAAAAGTCCGAAAATTTCGTGGGTTTTTTGGCTCCACAAAGTTTAGCCTCGAGATATTTTGTTGGGAAACAATGAATTCCTGTTATTAGCATCCCCATAAACACTTTAAAAACATAAAATCTTCTAGCAGAATTTTTGCATCTATCGGCCCAATTTTCTGACAATTTGACTGGAGGTTAGCCCGCCCCTCTTAATTTAGATAAATGGGTTTTTCATGCAGAATGATTCGATTTGCTCCGAAGTTGGTATACCGGTTTATTATGTTAAGGAGCTTCCCTGATTCGTTTTGGCGATTAATTGGTTAAGGATAAAGGGGTATTAGTCCACCCCCTTAATTTAGATAAATGTTTTTTTTTTTTTTTGCAAGATTATTCGATTTTCTCCAAATTTGGTATACCGGTTTATTATGATAAGGAGCTTCCCTGATTAGATTTGGAGGTTCACTGATTAAGTATAAAGGGGGAAACGGGGGCTAATTCCCCTTCACTTATTTTTTTGAGTGGCATTATTCTTTAAAATAATAATACTCAATTTTAAATTTCTATAATAGCCAACAATTGGACAAAACAAACAGCAGTATTTATTGTAACAATACAAAGTGAAATACAATTTCTGAAGATTTTATAAAACATTAAAATTAAATATCCAATGCGTTAATATTTTTATTTTTATTTTAATATATATTATTTTTATAAAAATGAATCAATGTCGATAATGAACGGCTGAATAACGCTTTACGTTAGTGTGGATCAAGGCACGGAGTTAAGAGATAGAGATAATGTATTAGAACTCTGTGGGATCAAGGCATCGGTTTTACTGATCTATGGAGCTTTACGTTTAGTTTCCAAATACGGATTTGGCGCCATTTATCGTCAATTAATATGAATATAGGAACTGTTTGTTAAAATTGAAGTTTTTTTACAGGAAATATGCAGGACGTATTAATTTAATGCAAGATAATTTTTTTTAAAGCTTCTGCTATATAACTTTAAAATTTCACTCGGTGTATATAAAATCAAAAGTTATTAACTATCGTTATTTCTTTCGTAAAATTTTAATTTAATTTTATCATTTTAAAGAGATTAGCTTATATCCATTTGAAACTGGCTTGCACTATAAATAAAATTTACATTTCATATCAGATGTAATTAAAATGTAAGGAATATACAATACCATGTTATGTACTACATATATTACATTTCAACTTCGATTATCCGAAGTAATTGGGACCGACCATCTTTCGGAAAATTGAAATTTTCGGTTAATCGAGAATTCTTCAATTTTAAGATTAAGGACAAACATATGTGGTATTTCTTATTATGGTAACAAGTGCTCAATAAAAATAAAACAATAGCAAAATAGAAACAAGAATAAATTACCTGATTTTTAATTTCGAAATCAAGTACCTTTTGCATATTTCAGAATGGATTGAAACAAAGTTTTGTTTGTCGCAGTTTCGATTGCCTTTGCTTTGCAGCTCTATCGCGAAGGTTATTTTAATACTATTAGTTCACCAGCATCACAGTCTTTCTACTATTCCAGCTATGCAAAACCTATTCCAAAACATTCGAAGCTTCAGAATTGCTGATTTACTCGTTTTCTTCGCCTGCTAGACCACATTCACACATTCCGGTTCTCTTTCCTCTTACTGTGTTCGAGTAGTTCATTCCGCAGCTTAGGGAGCTCAAGTTAAATAAATTCTAAGAAATTTTAAGAAAGGGGATCCAAAATATTTATCTGTACTCGTGGTTCTGAAAGAACCGCTTGCACACAAGGAATGTGATAATAAAGAAGCTTTAAAAAGAGATTTCGGTTAACCGAGAGTTTCGGTTAAAAGAGTTTCGGATGAAAGAGATTCTGCTGTAATTATATCAATGCAGATAAAATTTCGATTTTTAGCATAATAACGTTTGAACATAATTTTGGAGTGAAAACAAAATTATAATTCAATAAGTGAAAGAATAATTTTCAGCCATACTAATGCAATGATAACATCTTATATTTCAATTACATCTAGAGGGAAAAAAACCCATTTTATTTGTAATGCAAAAAATTAAAAAAAAAAAAAATAAGCGGATAAATGTTAAGCTCTTAAAAATTAACAAATCTAAATTAAGACTCTATCAAAGAAATAATAATAACAATAATAATATTAATTTTATTTATACTGAATGAAATTTGAAAGTGATATAAACGAAGCTTTTAAAAATTCATCTCGAATTACATCATTACGTCCTGCATTTTTAAAATCAGAAACTCTAATTTCAATCAAAAGTTCTATCATTTATATTGTTTGCCAATGAATGGTGCCAAAACAACGTTTAAAAATAAAGCGTAATCACACATAGAGCCGCTGTCTTGCTTATATAACAGTAGAAAACAATTAACTCTATTTTTCACATAATCATGAGTCGGTATGAAAAAGTGAAAAACGCATTTCACACTATTTAAAGACTTTAATATGCTTTAACAAATATTTTAAAAGCAGTACCAGATGCTTACTGTATTTTTTTAATGAAATGCTTTAAGAATCGTTCATTTGTTTCAAGATTTGGAATTTGTTGTTCTAAACGGCAACAGTCTTCTTTTTTTTTACCCGACTGCTAAGAAGGGTTATGTGTTTCACGTTTATCTGGGTATGTAGATTTTTTTATACCCTCGAAACATCCCAACGATTGGATGGATTTTAACGAATAAAGTCTCTATCGATTCGTCTTAACCGTCCGATGGTTATAGGCTAGGTTTTGTTTTTATAAATTCAAAATGGCAGCCGTAAAATACAAAATGGCGGTAGAGACGAAATTTTTTTTTTACACACGCTATTGAGTGGCATATCATTGCATAGGTCTTTCAAAATGAAGACGATGTTTCATTCACTATTTTACAGTCAGTAGCTCCGTTTAAATATTACACAACCGGGAAGTTGTGTAGGTAGGATCTCTAGCTTTCCTGCAACTCTAACTCTCATAGACATTTATAGGCCTCATCAAAACAATGTTTATAAATAGAAACTAACAATTAAACACAACTTAAAAGTCATCAATACAAGAAAAAAAAAAAAAAATGCAATTTAACAAATTACAACGACCATTTGGAAAATGATTTTTTCAAAGACTAAAATTTAAGACTTAAAAAATCGCACGGAGTTGATCATACATTACTTACGCCATGAATTAAACATTAATAGTGTGTATAACATTAGTGTAATAACATTAATACACGCAAAAATTGCAAGCGACAAAAATCGCCTGCCACTCGCCAGATTTCCAGAAACTTACGTATTATAGACCTGAAACTTTCGTATTATCCAAGCATTTCATTGGCTTTTCGGGAAAAGGCTTTTCCATCGTCAGATTTCCAAGAAATCTGACGACCAATTTTAAATGAAATTTCATTGTTAAACTTCTAAGCATCCCACAATATTACTTTTTACACAGTCGTATAGAGAAAAAAATTTACTTTTAAATGCAATTTGTTTGAAAGCTGTATCTCAATTTGTTTCTGAGTTATTAATTTTTTTCTGCAGTTTTTATTACTTTTTGTCATAGTGGCAACAGAAGTATCCGTCTCTGTTGAAAGTAAAGGTTAATGTATAGACCAATCAGAAAACGAATAAGATGCGGATTAAACCAATAAAACGCTTCAGATATGCTTTTGATTTCCTAACCTGACGAGGAGATTTTTCCAAATGGTTGAAAAAAAAATAGGTAAGTAATATAAAAATAGTTTCACATTGATGAGAAATAATTAATTAGTTCGCTTTTTACGCAGTCGGGTTTTTTGATTTTTTAAATTTAATTACTCATTTATTTACATTTATGTGTTCCAAATTGATCTTAAACGGGTTTCACAGAGCCTCTGTCCCCCACCCCTCTTTGACGAAATAAGAGGACGAATTGAATTGTTTCAATGTTTAAATGTTTCATTTTGTAAAATGGTGGAAGAAACTTATTTTTGAATTTTTAATGCATTTAAGAGTTGAACTTTTATTTTGAATTTCATGTTGATGCGTTTAAAAAGTGTCTTGCACGGGTAGTTAGTTCGGACAAGAAATGTTTAGCTTATTTTATACTGACATTATGCAATAAAAAACAGGAATAGGCTGTGAACCATAGGCATGTCTATTCCAAAGTCTTGCCTATTTTCCAGCGTTTTTTTTTTTTCTTTGCCGGTGCCCATGTATGTACTTAGTATTTGAAGTTATATCTGATTATTTTCAAAGTCGGAGAAAAGGACGCAGACCTTGTATTTTCAGATGGCGTAAACATGTTAACAAACTTGCATGTGTAGTATCTGACTTTACAAAGTTTAACACATTCGTATTAGATAAAGTATAACAAGTTGGAAATTGCCCGTCAAACGTGGCAAATGAGGTGCGTTCGTACTATAACTAGTTTTATAATTATTTTTTGCACCCCATATTGTACTGAATGTATAATTTATTGCACTTCATAAAGTGCATAGTTTGTAACATCATTAAAATGCACTTCCAATAATTTTTTTCCCATTCCCCGTAATGTAACGGAATACTTTTGACTGTCCCTGTAATTAAACTATTCATGCGATTTTCCTAAAATTTGAAATGGCTCGACAAAATTTTGCAACAATTATATCTTTAAAATTTCAGACCATTCGGGAGGCTGTAACATCATTAAAATGGACTTGCAATAATTTTTACAATTGACCGTAATGTAAAGAAAAACTTTTGACTGTCCCTGTAATTAAACTATGCATCCGATTTTCATAAAATTTGAAATGGCTCGACAAAATTTTGCAACAGTCATACATTTGAAATTTCAGACCATTCGGTTGGGTAGTTTTTGCTCTGTTATATGCGGACAGACAGACGGACGGACGGACTGAACGACGACTATAGGTGCTACGTGTTTATATAATTACGAACGCACCTAAAAATGGCTTGACATTATATCTCTGAGTTTGGTAAATTGACTCTACTATATTCATTTTGCATGTTTGAAACTCCGCCAGATTCATTTGTTACAAAATTTTCTATAAGAAGCCGCGTGCTGTTCAAACACTTCAGAAAGTTGAACAGAGTTTGCCTTCTGGTAAGATAGACAGATAGCAAATCTGGAATTTCATATTTTACTTCTTTTTTCAATTTTACTTTTATGGTTTTTAGGATGCAATTTCAAAAATATGAGAGGTGAGACGGTGAGGGTTCTACCTCGTCTAAAAAGTACAATTTAAAAATTAATATGAATTAGTTATCAATTCAGCTATAATCGACATAAGATGCAATTTCTGTTAACACCTGACAAGTAAAGGGTGTTTATTTAACTACTGATTTCTTTTTATTAAGCAAAATAGCATTTTAAAAGTGTTCAGTGTTCATGATTCTTTCACGACACACACAGAGGATTTAGCATGTAAGGTTCATTCAAAAAACATTTATATTTAGAATAGAACTATTTTTTTGTATAAAAATAGAAATTTTGGAAACTAAATCATGCTTGCTATTTTACAAAAGTGCCACATATTGTAGGGGTATTTGAATGTTCATGTGAAAATAATACTTGTGCACTAGCAACATTTGGGATAACAAAAGTCGAGAGGAGAAAATACATTTTTCCTCGACAAGACATACATAATGTCAGTATAAAATAAGCTAAACATTTCTTGTCCGAACTAACTACCCGTGCAAGACGCTTTTTAAACGCATCAACATGAAATTCAAAATAAAAGTTCAACTCTTAAATGCATTAAAAATTCAAAAATAAGTTTCTTCCACCATTTTACAAAATGAAACATTTAAACATTGAAACAATTCAATTCGTCCTCTTATTTCGTCAAAGAGGGGTGGGGGACAGAGGCTCTGTGAAACCCATTTAAGATCAATTTGGAACACATAAATGTAAATAAATGAATAATTAAATTTAAAAAATCAAAAAACCCGACTGCGTAAAAAGCGAACTAATTAATTATTTCTCATCAATGTGAAACTATTTTTATATTACTTACCTATTTTTTTTTTCAACCATTTGAAAAAATCTCCTCGTCAGGTTAGGAAATCAAAAGCATATCTGAAGCGTTTTATTGGTTTAATCCGCATCTTATTCGTTTTCTGATTGGTCTATACATTAACCTTTACTTTCAACAGAGACGGATACTTCTGTTGCCACTATGACAAAAAGTAATAAAAACTGCAGAAAAAAATTAATAACTCAGAAACAAATTGAGATACAGCTTTCAAACAAATTGCATTTAAAAGTAAATTTTTTTCTCTATACGACTGTGTAAAAAGTAATATTGTGGGATGCTTAGAAGTTTAACAATGAAATTTCATTTAAAATTGGTCGTCAGATTTCTTGGAAATCTGACGATGGAAAAGCCTTTTCCCGAAAAGCCAATGAAATGCTTGGATAATACGAAAGTTTCAGGTCTATAATACGTAAGTTTCTGGAAATCTGGCGAGTGGCAGGCGATTTTTGTCGCTTGCAATTTTTGCGTGCATTAATGTTATTACACTAATGTTATACACACTATTAATGTTTAATTCATGGCGTAAGTAATGTATGATCAACTCCGTGCGATTTTTTATGTCTTAAATTTTAGTCTTTGAAAAAATCATTTTCCAAATTGTCGTTGTAATTTGTTAAATTGCTTTTTTATTTTCTTTCTTTCTTTCTTTATTTTTAAAGCATGCTTTCAATTGCATTGAGCCCTCAATCGTCCAAAGCTGTTTGCTCTGTGACTGCCGAGCCTGCAAACTCCTTCAATGAATATTCACATTTTTGTGATAATAAAAATGTCACTTTTGTGCTATCTGTCTAATAAATGGTGATCATCCATGTAGGAATCTTTGAAATTCTGTACAAAAATCTGTATTTTCATATATAGCCAAAGGAAAACTAGTATATCCTGGCTATCACAAAATTTTCGTAAATCACTTGACGTGATTTATATAGAAATTCTATATAAATCACGTCAATTAAATCATTTAAATAGTACAAGAAATTACATCAATTTAGCACCAATTCTTATCAAAGTATATCTGAATTTGAAGTTAGATGAAAATTCGTGCGTTAGTTCTTGAGATAGAGCTATAGTGGAAATTCTGAAAAATGCAGTATAGCAGTGCCACCTGTCAAGCGATTTCAACCAAAACATAATCAGCACTAATTCATATCAAGGTATACCTGAATCTGAAGTAAATTGACAATCCAAGCATTAGTTCTTGAGACAGAGCTATTGCGGAAATGCAAAAAATGCATATAAATGTATAAAAATAATACAAAAAATGTAGCTTAGCAGCGCCCCTGTTGAGCGAATTACACCATAATGTACAAAACGACAATTCATGTCAAGGACTAACTGAATCTGAAGTTTGATGAAAATCCGTGTATTAGTTCTGGAGATTGAGCTATTGTGGAAAGCGTGAAAACGCTGCATAGCAGTGCCACCTGTTGAGCGATTTACACCAAAAACTAATCAGCTTCAATTTACATCAGGGATTAACTGAATATAAATTTTTATTAAATTCCGTGCATTAGTTTTTGAGATAGAGCTACTGCCGAAATCGAAAAAAATGCAGTGTAGCAGGGCCACCTGTTGAGCGATTTACACCAACATGTACGAAACGTCAAATCATGTCAAAGACTAACAGAATTTGAAGTTTGATGAAAATCCGTGCATTAGTTCTGGAGATTGAGCTATGGTGGAAATCGTGAAGAATGCTGCATAGCGGCGCAATCTGTTGAGCGATTTACACCAAAAACTAATCAGCACCAATTCATATCAGGGTCTAACTGAATATAAATTTTTATTAAATTATGTGCATTACTTCTTGAGATAGAGTGCCCGCAAAGTTTGTTACATACATACAGACAGACAGATTCACAGACTAGCAGACAGACATTTTGTAAAAACATGTTTTTCGGAATCTCTGACCCCTAAAACGTGCAAATCCGTCGAAAACCGAAAGTCGAAAATTTTCACAAATCCAATATTTTCTTCTTGTAAAGTTAGAAGAAAGTAAAAAAATATTGGATTTGGTTAGGAGGTGCGAATCTTTCCCTGGTCAGCATTTTTAAAAAATTCTCAACAATATGAAAAAAGAAAAAAAACCATTCAAAAATCTGCATTATTTCTTGAGTATCATTTATAGACGGTGAATACAATTGAAACACCGTTCCTATTGAAACTTTAAAAGGCGTTTTCTCAGATTAGTAAATTTGGAGTTTGCGCCCACTGTTACTTTCAAACTATATACGCTACAGCTTTAAAGAAAATGGCCAAATATGCGATTCTTTAACGTCTTCATGATAAAAAGAAAAAAGTCCTTTCGGCCAGTGCCGGGAGGAAGAGGTAGCTTTCATAATCCTTGTTTAAAAAAAGTCAACTTATATCATGCAAACACACGAAGCTCAATTTAGTGGAAACCGAATATAGGAGATTCAATACTAATTTTTATCAATATAATGAATGAGAATTTCGCGAAATTAGTCAGCTTTATCCAAGCTGCTTTTCTTTAAATTAACTTATATTTGGCTGCCAAATTCGGCAATTTCTTAAAGTGCCTGTCATTTTAAGACAACATGGTGGATGAGGCTAAGCAGTGAACTTGGTCGAGACCTTAGTAATTGCTGTGCACATGCTCACTCACATCGGAATCGGTTAATATATAGGAGTGCTGTCGCATACAAAAAATCAGATTTTTCAAAATCTCACCCACAATAGAAATTGAAACTGCTATATCTGAGCCATTTTTTAAGGTAAAGACAAACAAAAAATGCTCCTGAATCCTTATATCAAGATCAAATACTTAAGAAAGAAACCTTTTTCAATTTCTAATTTTTTTGCACCTCACTTTAAATATATATATATTTTTTAATTTAATGGCCGCCATTTTGAAACAAGATGGCTGATGAATCTGGCCAGCGAACTTGGTCGAGGTGTTGATGTATACTATCCACATGCCTTCTTACATCGAAATAGGCGAATACGTGTGTTATCGCGTGACAAATACAAGATCGTTTCAAAATGTTAGCCATGCTAGAAATTCAAAGTGCTATAAATCAACCATTTTTTAAGATATCAACAAAAGAACAAATTTTCAGAAACAAAAACTGCTCCGGAATCTTTGTATCAAGGCCAAACACATAAAAAAAAAATCTTTTACATTTTTCAATTTTTTAATACCTCATTTTGAATTTTAAATTTAATTTTTTTTAAATGGCAACCCTTTTGAAACAAGATGGCGAATGAAGCTGGCCAACGAACTCGGTCGAGACATTGGTATGTACTATGTACAGACCAAGTTACATCCAAATAGGTTCATAAATACGCCTGTTATCGCGTGACAAAAATGAGGTCGTTTTAAAATGTCAGCCACAAGAGAAATTCAAAATGCTATTACTCAGCCATTTTATTTTTGATATAGACGAAAGAAAAACTGTTCCGGAATCTTTGTATTAAGGTCAAACACATACAAAAAAAATCTTTTTCATTTTCCAATTTTTTGGTATCTCATTTAAATCTTTTTATTTTTTAATTTTTTTAAATGGCCGCCATTTAAAAGCAAGATGGCGGATGAAGCTGGCCAACGAACTCGGTCGAGATATTTGTATGTACTATGTACACACCAAGGTACATCCAAGTCGGTTCATAAATACGCCTGTTATTACGTGAGAAAAATCAGGACGTTTCAAAATGTCAGCCACGCTAGAAATTCAAAATGCTATAACTCAGCCATTTTTTATGATATAGACGAAACAAAAACTGCTCCGAAATCTTTGTATAAAGGTCAAATACATAAGAAAAAAATATTTTTCCATTTTCAATTTTTTGGTACCACATTTCAAATTTTAAATTAAAAAAAAAATTTTAAATGGCCGCAATTTTGAAACAAAATGGCGGATGAAGCTGGCCAACGAACTTGGTCGAGACATTGGTGTGTACATAGTACACACCGAATTACATCGAAATCTGTTCATAATTACGGGAGTTACAGTGTGACATAAGTCAGATATATATATATATATATATATATATCAATTTTGAACGGAGGGTGGTTTCGGGGTCTGGGGGTCATGATCGATGAAAATATACCAAAATTTTTTGAAATCGCTTTCCTCCGAACGGCTGCAATAGGTAGCTTTTTTGTAAAGAAAGCTACCTAAAAAAATCACATATTATGGTTAAATATTTTTTTAATCTTGAAAAACTTGAAAAATTTTTTGAAAATTTTGTATTTTTTTTTATTTTGTGCTGAAATTAAATATGAAAGAAAAGATTTTGTACATAATTTCGTTTTCATTTAGAAGTAAGTGTGTTATGATTCTATTTGTTCAAAAAATGTTTTCTATATGCATAGTTTAGAGATTCATCATGCGCGCAACACTTAATGATTTTAATTCACGCATTAGTGAGATGAATTTTTAAATTTAAAATTGGAATATTAATTTTGTAAATAAATTTCTAGATAATATAGCTAAGATTATATACTTTAGGCAGAAAGGGGAAAAAAGATATTATTTATGTTTATTACATATGTTAATTACATATTATTTATGTTTTGGAATTTTGAAAAAGGAGATGTATTTGATCGTTTCGACAAGCTCAAAGGTCCGGCGCCCCCTTAAAGTATAAAAAAATCTGTAGTTTGCCCCTAGATATCAATTTGTAGTTTAATTAGATGCAAGTAAATATTCTTGAATGATTTGCTGCAAACAAGATGTTCCCACCAGAGATCCAATTATATATTATCCAATTAATATTCGAATATAAAATTATTATAATTTTATATTCGATCGCCTAAGCATCGCCAAAACTTTTGACCACTCTATCCAGATGTAGACTAATCCCTTATACGATTTGGTGACGATTTTAAATTACTTTTGATTTTTTTTAATTTAAGGAAGAATGTGAAATTAGCAGTTAATTCATTATTATTACTATTAGAAATAATAATAGTTCTTGTTACAGTTTTATTTTTATCATAATTTTTAATTACATTGAGAAATTTTTTTTATTTGTTATGTTGATTCATTTCACTACAATGTATAGAAACTATTATTATTATTATTATTATTATTATTATTAGCCCCCGGTATGCTATTTCTTTCTCCCAGCTTATTTTGTCTCCAATAAATAATGTTACCTTGTATACGCCAGCCGTAAAACAAAAGCCGATGTATCATTGTGCGATTAAATACTCCACAGCATTTTTTAAAACTTCTAAGCATCGCATATGTTCAATGTTTATACCGTCGTATTGGGAAAAAAGATGTACTTTTTAATGTTATTTATTTGAAAACTGCATCTCCATTTGATTTTAAAATATTAATTTTTTTGTAGTTTTTAGCGACATTTGTTTCATTTTGGCAATTCAAGTACTCCATTTCTGTAGAAAGTAAAGAAAAAATTGTTGAAAAATTGCAATTATATCTTTTGTTGCCATTTTTTCATAAAAATTGGAAAAAAAAATTAATTAAAATACGTGATATTTTGAAAAAAATATATATGAACGATTTATGATAAAACATGGAGCTATTATAAACTATATTTAATTTTAAGTATCTATATTAATGCAAATGACGTCATTTTACATAAAATAAAAGCATGTGCTTTAAGTCTTAAAATTGAAATATGTTTTGCAGTACAGTCCCGATTATCCGACTCCTGCTTAACCGAGTTATTTTCTTCTGATGGACTGGTGGCTTCTATTATTATGAAACAGCCATTATAAATGAAGCGTTAGGTGAAGATGAAAGAGCAATCGTAAAAAGTTAGAACTCTGATTTTCTGGTCAGAATGGAAAAAAAAAACATGGCCATAATTTAAAAAAAAAAATTATGGCCATGTTTTTTTTTCTGTTTCATAATAACTGTTCAGTCATAATAACTGTTCATAGTGGCTGTTTCATAATAACAGAAGCCACTAGTCCACCAGAAAAAAATGAAGTAATGGAAATGCCGGGGGGGGGGGGCACTAAATTCTGAAAAAGCAGAATTCCTGTTCTCTAGTTATTATTATTATCATTATTATTATTATTATTATATTTATAATTATTATTATTAATGAATTAATATGTGGCTTTATTAATAAATATATATTTGAATTATATTGGTCAAGGTTCTAACTCAATGAAATGACACAAATTTAACTAAAAAAATTTTTTTGTGCGTGTTGGAGGGAAGGTTTTCTCCGACTAAGTTTAAATTGATATAATTTCATAAAAGTAAAAGGGCTTAATCCTAAGTTTGAAATTTCAATTTTATCTCCTTCTGGAAAATGAACAAAACAAGTGTATAGTATGAAATTATCACTAATTAAATTAAATTTTTCAAATTTTCTACCTTTTTGAGTTTTTGCAAATAGTAGAAAATCTTCAATTTCCACATTGCTACGCACTTGTAGTTTAATGTAGAAGTAATTAAATCTTTTGAATTATTTACTGCAAACAAGATGTTTTACCGAGAAATACAATTAAAAATAGATCATCTGAGCGTCCCTAAAGACACGTAACTGCTTGATCCAGATGCAGACTAATCCATTACACGGTAAAAGTTTCTGATATATTACTGTTCTTGCCAAAGTGTTTTTTCTTCTTTTCTTGTACGACACGAATTTAATCACTTGAGAACAATTTTATTTTACGTTCCTAAATTAAGAAAAATACTCCAACTGAATAAGTATTTTACGATATACAGTAAATAAAAGGGAAACTACAAATATGCATGTTAAAGAGCGCACGTTTATATGAACTTTTACACAGGGAAATTCAAAATAAATCGTAAAGAAATGTGCCTGCTTTATCGAGAGTCAGGCTATCCAACTACGTGATAAAATTTACTGATATACTATACTCTTGATTTTGAGTGTACTATTTCTAAACCATTGCGTGACATGAATTTAAAAACTTGGGAGAATAATTTTATGTTATATTCAATCTGAATAAAATATTTTAAGGTATGCAATGAAGAAAATAGAAAACATAAATAAAAAAGAATGTACGCTCATACGCACTCCTACATATTTAAATGGAAGTTTAAAATGAACACTAAAGAAAGATGCCTGCTTACACAGGTAAATTCAAAATGAATCGTAAAGAAATATACCCTACTTTAGAAGACTAATCTGCAAAGTTAATATAATAGTTAATATAAAAGTTTATGATATATACTCTTCTTCACTGAGTGCTTTTTTCTCTTTTTTAAATCATTGTGTGCCATTAATTTAATAACTTGGGAGAATTATTTCATGTTATATTCCAACTGAATAAAATATTTTAAGATATTCAATGAATGAAATAGAAAACATAAATATCCATGAGAAAAAATGTACATTCAAACGCACTCCTTCATATACTGGGTGATTAAAAAAAGATGGGAAAATTTTAAGAGGTGATAGTACACACCCAAACAAACATTTTGTATCAAAGAATGCATGGTCGAAAACTAAACGTAAAAAAGTTAGAGGGCGCCAAAAGTTATGTTCTTATACGAGGCAAAAACACACAATGAACGATTAAGTTAAGTTACGAAAACAAATTTAATGGCATTTGATTACAATAAGTGCTCAAAACATTGACCGGCAGCTGTTATGCACGCAGTACAACGGCGAAGAACAGATTGACGAATTTTCTGAAACACACCAGGCATATCGCGAACTTCCCCTAGAGCAGCCGAAAGCTTGGCGACAAGTTCTTCTGCGGATTCAATGGTAGTCTCATACACAAGAGCCTTTAGCTGTCCCCACAAAAAAAATCGAGACATGAAAAATCTGGCGAGCGCGGTGGTGCCTGGTGTGTTTCAGAAAATTTGCCAATCTGTTCTTTGCCGTTGTACTGCGTCCCTGTACAAACTTGGCGACCCTTAACAAAATGATTTCTAAATTTGACGATAAAAAATAAATCGCATTGATGAAACCAACTAATTTAGTGAAATTTTAATTTAAATTGAGTATTGAAGAACCCCCCCCCCCCGCTAAAGAATGTTCTATACTCCGGTTCATCATATTTTAGCTTCATGTTTTCGAGTAAAATTAGCAAAATTTTAATACCAACAATTACGGAAGCTACTTTTTCCTCGAGGTATAAGACGGAAGGGCTCTTTTCTTGAATGTAATACATTAAAAGTTTTAGAAGACTTCAGGGGAAAAAAAAACTTAAATTAAAACGAGGCTGCTTTTCATTTATAACAACTATTTAGATTTTTCTCAGAATAAAAACTTGAAATTCTACTTCTAAATAAACGAAACAAAACTAAACAAATAATAATAATAAAAAAAAAAAAAAATACAGAATTTCATACATTTTCGGGAAGAATTATTTGCCAAAGCCTATTCAAAAGAAGAAAATTCATAATTTGCAGTTCATATTTGAATACACGGAGATTTTTTTTTTTTTTTTAAGTCTGTAAGTATTTCTGAAAGTTTTGAAAAAAAAAATTATGTTGAAGTCACAAAGAGAGTATTTTGTTCAGAGAAAAGAATACATGCTCGAGTAAAATTAGATGGAAAGTTTTTTTTTTATTTTCAGAACTGCTTTAATTTTTTTTAAACTGCTAGTACCTACACTGTAAAAAAAAAAGCCTGTAATTCTACAGCTGTAAAGTTACAGAAATAAGTATGCTTATTAAAATTTTATCTGTACACTGTAGAAAAAAGATGTAAATCTACAAAACTAGTTTTTGTAAAGCTACAGAAATCTGTAGCTTTAGAAAAGAATCTACCAAAATTGCAGTAATCTTACTAAAATTTTATCTGTCAACCTGCTTGCAGTTACATAAAAATTTTAGGCATCCCAGTTTCCTAAAAAATTCTTAGTAACCTTAAAGATTTTTATATTTACGGTGTAAAAGTGTATCTGTTACATGATTTTTTGTCATTGCCGTTACATAATACGTTCTAGAAATCCCAGTTTCCTAGAAAAATTTTAATAACTTTACAAATATTTTTTTTTTTTTTTTTTTTTTTTTTTTTTTTTTTTTTACAGTGTATTCGTTTCCCAGTTACAACTGTTTTTCTCAAGTTATCTTGAATGCACGAAGATAGTTTTATAAATAAATTAGAAGACCTGATTATGTATTTGAATCACCTGTACGCATATTCTTTAACCCTAGAAAAACTAGACGCTCGTAATTATCACGACTATGATATTTTAACGTTAACGCTAAATACGTCTAGTATTCTAGGGTTAAATATGTTCTTTTATTAAATTATACGGACCCTGTTCTTCCTTTCGGTTCGAGGTTATAAAAGACACCATTTTACCTACTGTGACGTCACGGGAATACTGTCCATTGCACTTACCGCATGCAGACGATTACAGAAATTTTCGTTTACACTTAAAATAATTGAAATAGTTTAGCATTTGTTTCCATCTAATAATCCATAAAGAAAAGGATACTATTCTTCTTTTCGGTTCAAGGCTATAAAAATCGCCCTTTTACCTAATGTGATCTAACAGGAACACAGTCCATTGACTAGTATTTAATTTAGATATCATTTATTTATGTTGAATGATATCAGTAACATCCGATTGCTATTCTTGTGTCAGTAAGATGCAATGTTAGGCTGACGATAAGTTTATGTAAAATTTTTTTATTCATAATCCTTTTTTGATTTTGTTATTAAATGGAAAAGAATACTTATTTCTAATTAATTACTAAATTTTACAGAAAAATGTTGCTGTATAAATTAAATACAAATATGAAAATTACGTCATGTATCTCAAAAGCACAACGAATGAATAACGCAAGTTTTTTGAGGATAGTAATTGAGTGTTTAAAAAACGAGATGCAATTGATAAAATGCCAACAAAATAAACACCGTTATAAGATTTAAATATTTAATAACCATTTTCCTTTCAAACAAAGTTATCATAATCAGAATTTAACTTAGCATGCTTTTTCGTATGCTGTTCTTACATTATTCAGATGTTACAATTTTCATATTACTACTTCCACAACATCCCATTTTTCAGTCGGAAAAACAAATAAACTTTGTAGTCCACGGTTTTACATATAAGTTTAATGTGGCTCTCAGTGACGCCGAGTTTGTCAATTGTTGTTTAAAGTCTTTTCTGGAACATACTTAAAAAAATTGTTTTCTTTTCTATATTCCAACTCTTAGTTGTCGCTTTTTCGAAAAGCCATTCAAAAAGTTTCAACAATGAATGCAGTATTGTATAAAACATAATTCGTGTCAACAATAGATGTTTCTTATAAAAATATAAAATAACGGTTGTATCTTTTTTAATAATGCAACAATAGTGGACAAATCTCTTCAGGCAATAAACTTTTTTTATGCCTGTCAGTTGCAGTGGACGTAAGGTGGGATGTTGGAAAACTATACAGTTATACGCTCTGTTTGACAAGGTACTCGGGATAAGACTTTCTGCACGAACCTACAGCAGCTCGTAACCAAATGATAAGTGTAAGATGGTTATTATTTTAGTTACTAATGGCATAAAAATATATTACTGTATGTAAAGTACATTTATACAAGCGCCCAACAAAACCCACTTCGGATCCTTGTGCTTAGGGGCGAATATTTGACGACATTTTTGTAGCTTCAGATTATAATAATTTAAAAAGGAAAAAAAAATCTTCAAATCGTCTTAAGTAAAGATCTTTTAACGTCTTTGAGGACTTATTAAAACCTGCATATTAAAAAACAATCATTCATGGATTTATGTGCATGATGTTATGCATTAATGTAACTTTCCCAGTCGTTTGCTCACTATTTATTTACGCGAAACAGTAATGGGGTCAATCCATTTCAAGTGGTCCAGCACTGGTTGCTCGACCATTTTTAAAAAATCTGAATTTTTTTGTACAACACCCCTAACATGATGGGAGTTCAAAATGACTATTATTTTAATTTTATTAATTTTTGTTTGTGCATGGCGGCCATCTTTGTTTCATCGTTTACAGTAATTTTCTCGTAGGAAGGGTTTACGGAATTGTAAATAATTCATCGTTTATACCTCCAATTCAAGTGCGATTTACAGCAATTTGTACAGAATACATTGGGCTAAAAATTTGGTAATAGAGTAGTTTCCGAAACTAAATGCTTATTGGTGAAATTTAGGCATAAAATTTCAGTTTTTTCCCAAAATTTGCCCGTTTACAAGAGGAAATTTTTCTAACAAGGAAAACCGTCAATATGACATACTTTTTCTTACAAACAGTCTGAAGGTACTTGTACTCACACGCCAACTTCCAGATCTGGAACATTCTTTCTCTTCGCTAAAAAAATTCCCAAATTTTTCAAAAATGTCAAAAATCGCACTTTTGAGGCTTTGATATCTCTGGTGGGGCACGAGATAAAAATCTGAAATTCGGGTTGCTGAGAGTATTGTATGGTAGTGCTATGCACAAGAAATTTCAGGATGGAGATTTGACTACAAGCTGATATATGGCAAGGGCAACATGTCAAAAGAATACTGCCAAACAATTGTTTGTTGTAGTCACAGCTAAGTGTTTATCTCAGAGTGTCATTTAAATTTATTTTTTTTATTATCTTTAAATATTAGTAACAGAAAATAAAGCCTTTTGCAAAGCTTAGAAGTTAATTTAAAAAATAATTATGCCTAAGGCTTTGTATGGTTTCAGTAATTTTTCTTCTAATTTTAGCAACTAGAAGAAATCTCGACACTTTTATATAAAGAAAAAAAAATATTTTTATACAAGACCTAAGACAAAAACAGAATGGGGAAAGACAAAAGCTGTTAATTTTGTCATACTTGTTGAGACATGATCAAACGTGTCAAAACACGTTCTTGCTTGTTGGTTTAAAAACCGCAATTTTGATCTTTCTCATTGTCATCTCTTAATAACTTGATTGAAGTTCTTGGCCCTGATGGCTCATAGAAATAAACTTTGAAATCACTATGTTCGAGTCTCACTTCATTAATAATTCCTAGCTTACTCCTTATGCAAAAGTGTCATTTTTCTACAGTATGAATTTTGAAAGGGCTCTGAAAATTACTTGAGGCTGGTAATATCGTATAATGTTTCATTTACAGGAATATACTTATGGTAGGACCCTGTTTCAGGGACTGGCAAGCAGCATTAAAATTGTGGTTTTTAAACCAACAAGCAGGAATGTGTTTTGACACGTTTGATCATGTCTCAACAAGCAGGTCAACATTAACAGCTTTTCTCTTTCCCTATTCCGTTTTTTGTCTCAGGTCTTGTATAAAAATATGATTTTTCTTTATGTAAAAGTGCTGAGGTTTTTTTTAGTTACTAAAACTACAACAAAAATTACGGAAACCATAAAAAATGTAAAAATAGCAAATAAAGCCTTTGTGCAACAATATTAAAAAGCAGAAAAACCAACGTTTAAAATGCACAAATAATATATGAAAGCCTTGCTTTTTCTAGCACGCTGTTCCTTTTGCACTGAAGAAGAATCTCGCTAGTAGATTCGAAACAGCTGTTTGCTGCTTTTCATATATTATTTGTGCATTTTAAACGTCGGTTTTTCTGCTTTTTAACATAAAAAATGTATTACTTAGGAATAATTATTTTTTAAGTTAATTGCTAAGCTTTGCAAAAAGGTTTATTTTCTGTTACTATTATTTAAAGATAATAAAAAAATAAATTTAAATGACACTGAGATAAATACTTAGCTGTGACTACAACAAAACAATTGTTTGGCAGTATTCTTTTGACAGGTTGCCCTTGCCATATATCAGCTTGTAGTCAAATCTCCATCCTGAAATTTCTTGTGCATAACACTACCATACAATACTCTCAGCAACCCGAATTTTAGATTTTTATCTCGTGCCCCAACAGAGATATCAAAGCCTCAAAAGTGCGATTTTTGACATTTTTGAAAAATTTGGGAATTTTTTTAGCGAAGAGAAAGAATGTCCCAGATCTGGAAGTTGGCGTGTGAGTACAAGTACTTTCAACCTATTTGTAAAAAAAAGTATGTCATGTTGGCAGTTTTCCTTGCCAGAAAACTTTCCTCTTGTAAACGGGCAAATTTTGGGGAAAAACTGAAAATTTATGCCTAAATTTCACCAATACGCATTTAGTTTCGGAAACTACTCTACTACCAAATTTTTAGCCCAATGTATTCTGTACAAATTGCTGTAAACCGCACATGAATTGGAGAAATAAACGATGAATTATTTACAATTCCGTAAACCCCTCCTGCGAGAAAATTGCTGCAGACGATGAAACAAAGATGGCCGCCATGCACAAACAAAAATTAATAAAATTAAAATAATAGTCATTTTGAACCTCCATCATGTTAGGGTTGTTGTACAAAAAATTTCAGATTTTTTAAAAATGGTCGAGCAACGAATTAATGATTTTCTGGACCACTTGAAATGGATTGACCCAATGCAATTCTATTTTGTATAATATTCTGCAATCATGCATGCTTAAGAAACATTGTAAAAATATATAGGATAAAAAAGTTGGAAAACCTATAGAGATAGTAGGTTGATAGTCTTTAATTTAAATGGATTTCGTCACATTGCTCAGTGGACGAGTTATAGAATTTAATGCTTAAGTAGTGAAATTAATAGAATGTAGTATTTTTTAAATTATAAAATGTATTAATTTGTAGATCTTTAATATTTTGAGTTTTTAAATAAGCGTTTCAAAACCATAATTGTTGGTTCTGTTGTAAATCTGAAAGCAGACAGGTGTGTATAATAATTTATGTTACATTCTTAATTTTGTTTTTATTATAGAGAAAGAACATTTGACCTTTATGAATATTTACAACAATATAACAAAAAATATTTAAAACGATACCAATTAAACGATTATTAAAACAATGACACAACAATGAATGTTTGAATAACAATGTAAAATCACATTCATGTTTAACAATAAGGCAATTTCTTTTTAACACGTTGAATGCCAAGTCTATTTTTTCTGTCTTTCCGTTAGGTCCACGAAATAAGGTTCCCGTTACACAATATATAAGTGTCAGTCACCGATGGTTGACGCGGCCTAAAACGAAGGTTCACTGTCAGTCACCGGTGACTGACGTGGCTCTCAACGTGTTAACAATGAATTTTTCTGGAACGCGTCATTAGGAAAATTGATATCAAATTAGTTTTTTGAAAAAAGAAGAAAACTTACGGGATATTTATATTAGTTTACTTCACGTTAGTACTCGGAGAAAGTATTTTCTAAACATCATAACTTTGTCTCCAACAACTTCGTTGTTAGTGGTAAGCATTTGGCAATTATTCGTTACCAATCTATAGAATAAAGAATCTTTAATATAACTTGATGTATATGTACATAATGTATATTTATGTGCAGTACTTATTTATTAAATGTGTCTTCCCATTATATTTTAATACCTTCCGAAAAATGTATACACACCATTTGCAAAATTGTTTTCTTCGGTCCGGATCATGTTCATTCATAGCATGCACCCTTATTGGAAAGTATACTGTAAAAAACATTCCGCGACGTTCCTGGGAAAAAATGGGCAGCTGAGTTGCCCATTATTTCCAAGAAACATTTCTTGAAAATGACTGGAACTTTACTGTATATGTTAAAAACTTTCTACAGAAATGCCAGTAAGTTTCCTGCGAAATACCATGAATATTTCTGTTGACAGCAAAACATTACTGACATTTCACAGCATGCGGGATCCGCAGACGATTTTTACATTTCCAGTTGACAATTTTCGCTTTATTATCATTATTTGTTAGAATGAAAAAATATTTTGAAATTGACATCAAAATTATTATTTATAATTTACACGAAAAAATAAATTTTCAGTTAAAATTCAATAAAGTAAATATATATATGATATATTGTTTCTGAACTTTGCTTAAAATATAAAAATATATAAATGTAAATAATAATTAGAAAAAAAAATCTAGACATAAAATATTTTGGATTTTCGTCAGTAATTATGTTAGTTTAGAAGTTAGATAAAATACATATAAATTTTCATGAGAAAAAACCTAAACGTAATTGTATATTTTTTCCGAAAATAAAACAAAATTCAAATTTGCAGCAATTCAAAGTGTCAAATATATATCAAATTTAAATGAAATTGTAATAAAGTGTTAAAATATAAAATTAATTAAAAAAAAAAAGTCAAGAGGTAGCATCGAACTCGGGCCGTATGGGTGGCGTGCGAGCTTTCTGCGTTCACACCACGAAAGACACGTTGAGAGCTGCAAACTAATGGGTATTTGAAACGTATGCTAAACCTCGGCATCTAATTTGTGAAAATCTAAGGCCCATTTGAAGAAATCCTTTCACAAGAATAATTAGAGATAAGAACTCTAAAACATACTTTAAATTATTCAAAATCGGTGAGAATCATGTTTGATGGTCTCCTGGTTAATGGCGATCCAAATAATAGGTATATTTTTTTTACACGGTCTGCTCGTTAAACATTCCACCGACAAGTACGAGAGATAATCTCTTAGCGATGTCACAGAGGTATTGTATTTTCATCTGAATTGTCTTGACAATAGAGACGTAAAGGATTATGTCGTCTATTGATTTATTTGCATTCCATATTGATTTTTTTACATTCATTTAAGGAATTCGTTTTCGACACTCGCGCGGGAGCAACGGATTATAGCAAAAAAAAAAATAATAAATGGCAGCCGCAGCGTTTTGCTGTTTCCAAATTTTGTTCAGGAACGTTTCAGATAAGAAAACCAGAATTTCACAGGAAAGAGCTAAATTATTCTGAAAACCTGAGAAAAGGCGAAACGTTCCTGGATTTTACATATAACGTTACCATTTTTTTTACAGTGTAACTTATCCATTTATAACGTCTTAAAACGGGATAGACTTTATTTGCTGATACTAATTTAATGATTTGTTTGTCTTATAGACTTTTGAATGTTTCGCGATAACTTTCCAGAACTGTTTATTGGCTGGCGAAGCTCGTTGATGTTCTTAATTTTCCGGAACGATGTCATATGAACGTGCTGAACAGTTCCATTCGTTTCAAACTTATATTTTATTCGATTAATTGTAAGTCTTGTAGGTGGATATTCTTGAATTTATTACAACATTGTCTTTGTGCTTCTTTCATACTCCTAATAGCATTTTAAAACAATTTTATTTCCTAAAGTTAATCTTGATCCACTGATTAGTTCCTATTAATTACCTTCTCAAAACAACAAAAAAAAAATCTGAAAGTTATGATCCATTTAACAGAGTACTATAAATTTTTTTGGGGTACCTTGTATTTAATGTTCATCCTTTTAAAATTCGAGTTTTTTAAAACTGATTTGGAATGCGTTTGAATCCTAAAACTAGCATTAGTGCAAATTATAAGGAATATTTATCAGTTATGATCGGTCAAATTTCCTAGATCATTTTTCCTCTAAAAAAGGTACTCATTGCTTACCACTCGACATAAAATGCTTTAAAAATGGTTTAGATGCGAAATACGTTGGAGAATCCGTTCGAAAATCTGTATAGTTCATGAGGCAGTGGCCTATAACATACCTGATACATTAGAGTTTCACCGATAATACACTCTCCATCATGTTCATTCACTCATGCACAAATTGCCCAACACATGTATTATGGACTCCAGGAACGTAAAAACGTTTTGTCGAATGGCTACCAACATTATTGGTGAATTGTTCTTGAACTTCTAGGATGTAAAGAACATGTTTGATTTTATATTTCTCGGTGAAGATTTGTCGGGGGGTACAATTAGGGGGATAATAATAAATTTAATAATAAAATAATATTTTCAATCACCTATGTAACAGAAAAGACTGGAAATGGTTTGTCACTGTGATAAATCACTATTTGTGTCCTGTTCAACGTTTGTATGCATTTGTGTAAGCACAGCACTCACATTAGTGAAGATGTTAACGTTTTTGTGAAAAATTCAAAAGTTTTTTGTTTGTAGCATACAGAGTTTTCAACCAAATTTAACACAACTTTCCAAAAACCTGACAAAGAACAGTAGCAACAGTATACTGCAATTAAAACATGAATATATTGAATATTTGATGAGATATGAGCATTTGTATGAAATAATTTTTAACTGCGCATGCGTCCAAGGTCCAAAAATTTTTATTATATAATTTGGTAGTCAGCTATTTAGGGCAACTTATATTAAAATTCCTGTCAAATATTGCAAAAATTCACAAAGATTGGGTCGATATAGTGAGTTGCTTCCTAAAAATAGCTTTATTATAAGGGATTTTCCACAACTTTTCAATCAGCTCGCTATATCTTTTTAAGTTTTCACAGCATTTGACTGGACTTTATCGAAGTTGCCCCAAAATACTGACTACCAAATTATGAAATAAAAATTTCGAAATCTTCCGCGCATGCGCAGTTAAAACTTATCTCATAAAAATGCCCATATCTCATCAAATATTCAATATATTCATGTTTTAATTGCAGTATACTGTTGCTACTATTCTTTGGCAAGTTTTCGGAAAGTTGTGTTAAATTTGGCTGAAAACTCTGTATGCTATAAACAAAAAACTTTTGAATTTTTCACAAAAACGTTAACATCTTCAAGAATATGAGTGCTATGCTTACACAAATGCATAAAAACGTTGAACAGGACCCAAATAGTCATTTGCCACAGTGACAAACAATTTCCAGCCTTTTCTCTTACATAGGTGATCGCAAATATTATTTTATTTTTAAATTTATTATTAGTCCCCTAATTGGTCCCCCTAATTAGTCCCCCTCCGATAAATCTTCACCGATAAATATAAAATCAAACATGTTCTTTACATCCTAGAAGTTCAAGAATAATTCGCCAATAATGTTGGTAGTATTCGACAAAACGTGTGCAATCGAAAGCATCCATTCCCTGTACCTTAACTTTTGGAGGCCAGTGTACATGAAGATTTGTAAACATATCAAAAGCGTATTAAACGGAACAAAGCACTGAAACATCAAAATTTAACTGTCAGTGCTTTATCATGATTACGATAGTTGCCTTACATTATACGTATGTGTATGGGAAATAAAAATAAGTGGAAATATATTTTAAATTTTATCAGGAATACTACGCTACTCTGAATATATTGAATTATAAAATATTTAATTATAAAAGAGAATATATATATATATATATATTGTATTGCATACATTTTTTTCAGAAATTCCATTGCTTTATTTCATTAAATATTCTGTTTTAGTTTTCTGTTAATTAACCCTTTCCGGCGCGGAGTAAGTCTCTTTGTAAAATGACGAAATGATGGACTAACACCAGAATTTACAAACAAATTTGTTAGAAAACAAAAACTTGCTTATTTTCCCGTACTTTATAAAATGAAACTTTTAATTAAATATTCTTCTTGCCGTTTGTCAGTTTTGGAATTAAAATTAGGTGTCCTTTTTAGGGGACACCACCCGCTAAAGGGTTAAACACATTAAATTAAATAAAATAACGTGTGCGAAGACATGGTGCAAATCTGTTTGTTTATCAGAAACCATTGCCTAATAAGGGTCCTTGCAAATATTAAAAACCTCAATAATTATTCAGTTTCTGTGGAAGCACCTGAAAATTACCCTTCGTGATAGATTTTGTCATAACGGGAATAATCCATTGCTGTTGTGTGTATTTCTTCTCGTGAAATATGGCGTTCTAAAAAAATCGCAAATATTTTAATAGCTTTGGGAAAAAACTAATTTTTTTTGTGCTAGGATTTACAAATTATAATATTTATATCTTTCAGGTATACATATTTCTAATAGATGGAATAGGAAAATGAAAACATATATTCAGAAAAGTAAAGATGGAAGATATATATCCATCCAAACTTGAGAAGAGAAATAATAATCTGAAAGTAACAGTTAAAAAGGTACAAGCGAGAACGATGGAGTAGACTACGAAAGAGAAGGAACAAGAGAAAACAAGAATATTGGAGGTATGTATGTTTAGTATGGTTAAGAGACTAATTTTTTTTCTGCTGGTTTTGATTATTTAAAATATATATTTATAATATATATTTATAGAATTAATATTTTGAAAAAGCAGCAGAGTAGAAGAATATCAGAGGTATGCATATTTACTATGTGTAAGAAATTAATATGGAAGCTTTTGTTTCTTCCCGGTATAAGCCGGAATTGCTCTTTTTTTTAAATGTATAATGTTGGAAATATTTCGAAACAACCAACAATATATTTGTGCAAGTTCGGATTTCCTCAATATTTATTTTACTTATTTGTCAACAATAAAATATAGGTAAGTTAAAAATGGCTTTCCTTTTATTAATCCAAGATATCTGTTGTGATTTGGTATTCTTCAGGGGTAATCACATTACTGGAAACGATGTATCCATATTACTATAATAAAATGTAAAAACCAGGGCATTTTCTGCTCATTATGTAAAAACTGTGTGGTTTTTGCAGTGCATATTAGTGCTAGTTTATTTGGTAATAAAAGAACTGAAATTTAATTCTTGAATATATATATATACTAGCAGCATATTATTGCTGCTTCTCTCATATTGAGAGGCTAGGATACAAGTGAAGCATGAAAAATCATATACAGGGTGTCCCAGAAGTAATGGGACAAACTTTAATCGGAGTTAGGGGAAATCACAAGGATTCATATTTGAATAGCAACCCAGGGTCTGAAACGTTTTTCTGGCGCGGTAGTGACGACACAAAACACAAGAAAGACAGGATACGAATAAGAGGAGAAAACATGTTTATTATCCTTAGTACATCAAAAAACTAAGAAGAAAGAACATTAAAGACACAACGATCGTCATCAAAATAGGTGTTCGAAATTATGACCCCGGGCCGTGATGCATGGAAGCGCATCTCCGGCGTATGGAAGATCTAATGTTCTCGAAAATACTGGGAGTGCCCCGGACTTCCCCAACAGTTGCCACGATGCGTGCAACAAGTTCCTCAACACTTTCCAGCATTGTCCCGTCATTTTTGCAGTACTAAGAATAATAAATATGTTTTCTCTCCCTGTTCGTGTCCTTTCTTTCTTGTGTTTTGAGCCGTCACTACCGCGACAGGAAAGCGTTTCTGACCCTGGGTTGCTATGCAAATCTGAATCCTTGTGATGTCCCCTACCTCCCCTTAAAGTTTGTCTTATCACTTCTGGGACACCCTGTATATAATGCATTACTATTATTATAATAGGAAGATAGTGCAATTAAACTTGATTTATTCCTTTTTTATTGAGTCAGTAAATATAGTTCAAATAGTTTACTGAATGTTCAAAATATATTATTGGAAAAACCTCGAGATCTAATGAATTGTTCATATTAAATGTTTCACAAACAAGCGTAATTTCCTTGTGCATTAGTCACGAGTTCTTTCTTAATTGCTTTCTTATGATATATATTGATAAATGAATCGAATTTATGAGTGTGATTAATTATGACAATTTTCATTCGGAGATTACATTTCGTAATGTATTGCAACATGTAATACTTGAATTTCTTGAATGAATAAATTTTTGGGAGACTTTCGAAACAAAAGACAATATAAACTTATATTAAAACGAGGATGCTTTTCATTTATATCTGCCATTTAGATTTATCTCTGAATAAAAACTTGAAATTCTGCTTCTAAATAAATAAAACTAAACTAAACAAGTAGTAAAAAAAAAAAAAAAATTCAGAATTTCACACACATTCCTGAAGAATAATTTTCTCAAACCTCTTCAAATCATAATTTGTACTTCATATTAGAATAAATGGAGAATGTTTTTTTAAAAAATCGGTAAACATTTCTGAAAGTTTTGAAAAAGTATTATTTTGAGCTCACAAAGTGAGCCTTTTCTTCAGAGAAAAGAATAAATGCTCGAGTAAAATTTGATGGAAAGTTTTTTTATTCTGAGAATTTATTTAGAACTTTTTCAAAACTGCTAGTATTTATTCGTTTCCTAGTTACAACTGTTTATCTCAAGTTATGTTGAATGCACGAAGATACTTTTTAAAATAAGTTAGAACACATGATTATGTATTTCAATACCTTATTCGCGTATTCTTTATATATGCTCTTTTATTAAAATATATTGGCTAGAACTTAATTTAGATATAACTTATTAGCGTTGAACGTAGTGAACTGTTAGCGTGAACTACTTCATTTTAAATCCAGATTTCTTGATTGGCACCACTTTTTCGAAATGGTAAAATTACCCTTGTTTTCGCCTTAATTAATATGTTATTAAATAAGGCAAATTTTACCATTTCAAAAAAGTGGTGCCAATCAAGAAATCTGAATTTTTTTTTTAAAGTAGCCCACTGGTAACATTGGTTGAATGACATCATTGACACACGATTACTATCCTTGTATCTTTAAGATACGTACAACTTATCGTAACAAACAACAAATCGTATCGGACAACTTATCGTAAGCCTATCCTTGTATCTTTAAGATACAAGGATAGACTTACGATAAGTTCATTTTAAATTTTAGTGGTCATAATTTTTCATAATTATTTTCATTTTTTTTTTAGATTTTGTGATTAAATGGTAAATAACATACATTTCTAGTTAATTACTAATTTTTACACACAAATTTTGATGATTAAGTTAAGTATAAATATGAAAATTACGTCATGTTCTTAAATATACAACGAATGCAATAACGTAGGTTTTTTGAGGATAGTAAATAACCGTTTAAAGAAAGATACAATTGATAAAATGTAACAAACTAATCAACGTTGTAAGATTAAAAAATTTTACCAGTATTTTCCTTTCAGTCAAAGTTATCATAATCAGAATGTAACTTAACATGCTTTTTCGTTTTTTATATTATTTAGATGTTACAATTGACATAGTACTACTTCCAAAATTGCCCCTTTTCTTCATTCGGAAAAACAAATACACTTTATGGTTCATGGTTTTATGTATAATTTTAATGTGGCTCTCTGTGACGACGAGTTTGTCAAGCGTTGTTTAAAGTGTATTCTAGAAGATGTTTAAAAAATTGTTTTCTTTTTCATATTCTCACTCTCAGTTGTCGCTTTTTCAAAATATCATGCTAAGATTTTCAATGCACGTGTCAACAATGTATTCAGTATGTATCATCCGTATTTAGTGTTAACAATGGATATTTATTATAGAAGCATAAAATAACAAGTGCATCTTTTTTAATGATGCAGCAATGATGGGACACCTTTTTTCTATGAATGAATCTCCTTTATTCGCGCCAGTTGCAGTGGGCGTTAGGTGAGATATTGGAAAAACATACAGTTCGTGAAATACAGTTATACACTCTGCTTGACAAATTATGCCTTGGGACAAGCCCTTTCTCCACAAGCCTCCAGCAGTTCGTTACCAAATGGTAAGATTAACATGGTTATTATTTTAGTTAGTGATGGCATAAAAATATATTCTGTATATAAAGTAAAATTATACAAACGCCCATTTAAACACACTTTGGATCCTTGTGCTTAAGGGCAAATCGTTGACGACATTTTTGTAGCCTGAGTTTATAATAATTTAAAGAGAAAAGCAACAAACCTCAAATGGTCTTAAGAAAAGACCTTTTTACCATTTCAGAGGCAAAGTACTTATGTTGCTAAAATAGTGAAATTACTGACTGACTACATTATTTTCAAACAAATTTATTTGAATATAAATAAGAGGTCTTCTTAATGTACATTATAAATGCAAAAAGTTTGGTATCAATGTGACAATTTCAGATTAAAATTAAGTGGTATATGTAATGTACCGGAGCACCTCGAGGGGTTAAGAGCTTTGAGGCCTCTTTAAAGCCGTCTTATTAAAAAATATTGATGAATGCATTTATGTGCAATAGGTTATATATTAATGTACTTTTACAGCCATTTATTCATTACTTATTTAAGAGAAGTGGCATTGTAATTCTATTTTGTGTAATATTCTGTAAACTTGCGTAATTCAGAAACATTCTAAGAATATATAGCAGAAAAAAATAAGAAAAACCTATAGTGATAGTATGTCCAAACTCTTTAATGTAACTGGATTTTGTTATATTGCTCTGTAGAAATGTTATAGAAGTGTATATTTAATTATAGAATTTGTTAAATTATAAATTGTGTTAATTTGAAGAATTTAATATTTCGCGTTTTTAAATGAGCCTGTTAAAACCATAATTGTCGGTCCCGTTGTAAATTTAAAAGCAGGCTGGTGTATATGATAATTTACGTTACATTCTTAATTTTGCTTTCACTGCAGAAAAATAATATTTAATATTTATGAATATTTACAACAATATAACAAAGAATATTTACAGCGAAACTAATTAAACAATTATTAAAACAATGACACAACAATGAATGTTTCCAATAACAATGTAAAATCACATTCATGTTTAACAATGGGGCAATTTATTTGTAACAATGAATTTTTATTGAGTGATTCATTTGGAAAACGGATTATCAAATTAGTACTTTGAAAAAAAAACTTACGGGATATTTATATTAATTTATTTTACAAATTAGATCTCGGGGAAAGTATTTTCTAAACATTATAACTTTGTCTCCAGCAAGTTTGTTACAAGTGGTAAGAGTTTGGAAGTTATTCTTTACCTATCTATAGTATAAAGAATCTTTAATATAAGTTGATGTACACGTATAAGTAATATTTATGTGCAGTACTTATTTATTAATGTGTATTTCCATTATATTTTAATATCTTCTATAGTAGGAAATTTAAAAGTGTTTCCCAAAAAAATTGTATACACACCATTCGCAAAATTATTTTCTTCGGTTGGGATCATCTTCATTCATAGCATGTAACACTGTTGAAATGTAACGTCCATTTATTGCGTCTTAAAATGCGGTGGACACGTGATTTGCTGATTTCATTCTCATGACTTGTTTTTCTTACAGATTTTTTCCCTATATTTTTCGATATCTTTCAAGTACTCTTTATTGTCTGATGAAGCTCGTAATTTTCTTGGAATTCTGGAACGTTGTCTATGAATATAATGAACAGTTTCATTCATTTCTAACTTATCTTTTATCCGATTACTTGTATGTCCGGTAGGTGGATCTGACTAAAATTCTCAGTGGTATTGTGCTTGTACTTTTGCTATGTTTTCATACTTACAATTACATTTTAAAATATATTTTTCTAAAAATAATCTTGATCCACTCATTTTTTCCAATTAATTACACTCTGAAAAGAAATAAAAACCAGAAAGTTATGACCTGTTAAATAGTGTATTCATACTTTTGAGGCACCCTGTATTTAAAGTTCATTCTTTCAAAATTTAAGTTAAAAAAAAATATATATATTTCTTGAAAAGCGTTTCAATCCTAAAACTAGCATTAGAGCAAATTAAGAGGAATATTTATTGGTTATGATCGGCACATTTGCTAGATGATTTTCCCTCTAAAAACGGTACTTATCGGTTATCTCTCGGCATAAAAGGTTTTAAAATGGTTTAGATGCCAAATACGTTACACAGTTTGTCTGAAGAGGCAGTGGCCTATAACATCCCTGGTACATTTGAGATCATCGTTAATGCATTCTCCATCGAGGTCATTTATTCACATGCAAATGCCCAAAAATATATAATATGGACTCTAGGAACCTGACAACAAAAGTCAACAACAACACGCGCCAATACATACAGAATTACTGTAAAATTACAAAAACGTATTCAAGGGTCGACAAAAGTTAAATACCAAAATTTAATAGTCGGTTATCATAATTACGATGTTTGCCTTACACACAGATGTGCACGAAAAATAAAAATAAGCGGAAATAAATTTTTAATTTTATCAGGAATGTTACACCTCTACGAAGATATTGAAGTGTAAAATATTTAGGCTATAAAAGAGAAAAATATTATACTATATATATATTTGCCATATTTTAACCTTTCCTACAGAAATTCGATTGATTTATTTCATTAATGATAGTAATTTAGTTTTTTTATTTAAATGCATTAAATTAAGTAAAAGTGAGTGAAGACATGGTACAAAGCTATTTATTTCTCTCAAACCGTTGCCTAACAATAATTCTTCCCTATATATATATATATATATTTTTTTTTTAAGTAAGAATAACAATAATTACACTGTTTTTGTGTAACACACCGGAAAATTCCTCTACGTGATATATTTTGTCATAACGAGAATAATCCTTTGCTGTTGTGTACATTTCTTTTCGCGCTCAAAACGAAGAAACATGGCGTTGACAAATGTCGCAAGTATGTTTATAACTTTTAGAAATAACTAATTTTGTTGTGAATGTAAATTAAAATAATTATGTTTTTCAGGTTACATATTTTTGAAACATGGAATAAAAATATGTATCCTTCCAACCTTGGGAAGAGAAATAATGAAATAATCTGGAAATAAAAAGATACAAGCAAAAACGACTAACTACGAAAGTGAGGGAACAAGAGAAAGTAAGAATATTGGAGGTATGTAATGCATATTTACTATGGTTAAGAAACTTATTTTTTAAGTGTTGGTTTTTATTATTTAAAAAATATATTTATTTCAAGTACAGTTATGTAAAATACCCGGATATTTATTTTTAAGGGTGAAGACCCAGGATACATACCCGGGTAAATACCTATTTTGAGTATTTACCTAGGTATTTATTTTTCAATTAAATATAATTATGGAAAAGTTTTATATTGCTACTAGTTATTAGTGCAGTAGAAATAAGGGCCAAAACACCTTTAGGTGGAATTAATTGGAACAAAAATAATTCTTGATGTAAATGGTAGTTAACGCTCTCCTAATGAACATTATAAAAATATACAGTCGTACTGTTGCGCAAAATACGTTTTTTGCCGCATTTTGCGCAAACCTCTTGGAAAAAACATGAAAAATTTTTAAAAATCGCAAACAGCCATGTGGCATCAAATTACATGAAATTTTGAGCTGAAGAAGAATATGATAACTGTTTTTAAAAGTAGTTCTAAATAAAAAAAATAATGGCAAAAAAATGGAGAATTCTGGATTTTTAAAAAACACTATTTTATTAAATAAAATTAAAAAAAATTGAAATAAATGCACAAGAAAACGGATGATAAAATAATGAAGTTGGTAGAATGGATAACTCGTACTTGAAAAATTATCTTGTATCGTGAGCTCTATTATTCAAACAGATACAAGCAACCATTCATCCTCTGTGTTAAAATACGAGAATCTACATGGTGAGTCTCACCAGCAATAATAATTTCTTTTTTCAATACTTTCATGCTTACTGCTTGGTCAGATTTCACCTTTAAAAAGTTTACCGCTAAGTTTATCTTGAATGCTTCTTTTAATGATGTCAGCATTTTCTGCAGTTACTTTGTTTTTACTATCTGTAATTCCATTAAAAATATTCCATAAATCAGTTGAAGTAGCAATAAATGGATCGTGGTTTATAAAAAATTGCATTGCCTTTTTCATATCTTCGAAATCTCTTGCTATCATTGCATCAGTTAAATCAGTATGTTGTTCACTGCCAATACGTGAAACATTGGTCAGCAAACACATTGCACATGCTACTTCATTACACCGAGAATGGCTCAAAATACAAGTTGCACTTTGACTTTTAGTGATACCTCCTCCATGAGTTATACCAGAACGACTTTTAGTGCATTTCATGAGCGTTTGCTCAATGTGCATATCGGTCGAAACACCAGACCACTTCCTGTCCTTTCTTCATATAGTAAAGTGGCCTTCCTTTAGTATTTTGCACACTTCTGGTTGCGTTGTTTTCGGTTCCCGCATTTGTTGAAGATATATTCTTGCGCATTTAGCATAATTGTTATGACCTGAACTCGCAAAAAAGGTAGCATATGCTCAACTGCCTGTAAGTGCATTTCAAAATTTCCTGATCACTCAGCCGAAATAAACGTTTTTACAATATCCACCATGACAGCCAGAAAAAAGCAGTACAGCTTTGTGATTTAAGAAGATTCTTCCTTTCATGTATTAGTGTTGAAAGTTTGTAAAGATCAGGATTCGAAATAACTTTTTCTGCCTTGATATCATCTTTGAGCACTTTTTGGAAAAGGTGAATAAATTTTTCAAGATTAAAATTATCATTTGACTCCACTTCCATTGTGTCGCCGGTAGTGCATTGACTTTTTGATGCAATCTCGCTAAAATCTGAATATGTAGTAACTTCAATTGGTAGGTTGCATTTCAATTAATCAGCTACAATTAAAGCAGTGAGAGATGAAGAGATTAGAAAATGTCCTCGAAGATCTCGTGAATATGCTTTACCTTTTAACATATGCGGTACTGAATTTTCAGCATAATCAGTCTGTAGGGCTTCTTCTGTTCCCGATTCAGCCATTAGTCTTCCAATATCTCCAAGAAAGGACATCAGTGTATGAAACCCACCAACCGGGTTACCACATTGTCACACTCTCTCTTGTGATCAGCGCATTTAATTTCAAGTGCCTTTATCTACAAGCATTGATCAAAGGCTACAATAGGAGTTTCTACATTTAGTCTTTTTGCTCCATTGCTGATGAACATAAGAGTAGTGCATACACAGCTGTAAGAAATTAAATTTAGATCAATCATTGGCAGAAACGAAGTTACTGTTACGACACTGTGATCACCTTCTAAAGCAGTTTGCATGCATCCCAACCATCCTGGTTGAGACGTTTTAAATAACTCACTGGTACTCCAAAGAACACCGAAGAGATTAATTTGAATTGGTTCATAGGATAATTTGATATCTTACCTTGTCGTATTTTGATATTTGACCTTTCGTAATGAATAAATTATTTAGAAATTATAAAAGTTGATTAATATTTATGTGACAATATTGCTATAACAATTAATGTTGCAGTCGAGTTGTCACATAACAGTATCAGGTATAGGTGTAATGTAAAGTAGCGTAGTTACCTTTAAGATTTACATATACAGAGCCACGTAGGTTTCATTTTTCTAAAATTCTCCCCTAGTTGATCTTTATAAACATTTTATTTTTAAAAACCAATATCATACTCTTTTTAGGCATTAAATGCCATGTAATTTGATACCCCACATGATTTTTTAACATTTTTAAAATTTTTCGCATTTTTCCAAGATGGCCGCCAAAAAGCGCATTTTGCGCAACAGTACGAATGTATATTTTTACGATGTTCATTAGGAGCATGTTACCTACCATTTACAACAAGTACAATTTTTGTTCCAATTAGTTCCACCTCTAACGCTATTTCTACTGTACTATATGATTAATTACCGGAAAAGAAAGAAAAACTTACAAATTTAGACTTTTTACAACTCTTAAATTTTAAATAAACTCGACATTTTTCATTTAAATATTAAATTTAAATGTCTTTTTTTAAATATAATGAAGAATGTAAATAAGCAAATGAATGTATTCATAATTTTATTAAAATGATAATTCTAATTAAATTTATGTAAAAGGTGCAGTTGATATATGCAATGTCACTTCAGCTAATGCCATATAAGTTATTTCTTTAAATGCTATAATACTATAATACTCTCTAACTACATTCATCTTAATTCGAGTTCTATCTAATTTCACATGATGGCCACAATAAATATTATGTATATGAGAAGAAAAAAGATTTTAAGGTGCAGTGGGCCAAATGAAAAAATGAACACCTCATGCATTTTAATAACAAAATTTTTCCACAAAAACTATAATAGCTGTTTGACTGGAAATTGTGAATTCTTTCATTTTACATAAAAAAAAAGCTTAGAACCTTTCTTCATACTGAACTTGTATCAAACTCTGAATTTTTCTATATAAACAGCTAATTTTGACCGCATATTTGGCTTTGTCCTTAATTTGTACAACAGGACACAAAACAGGGAGTCAGTCAGTCAAGTAGTTTAGGAATTATGAAGAGTTAGATTTTGGAATCCTAATGTTAAATGCATTTTTAATCACTGCAAAACAGTTTGCACTGCGGGTTGTATATTAAATATAATCATAGACCTAATTTTAGAATAAGCTATAATTTTATAATGCATATATTTGAAGCCTTTAGAAATCTATTTTTTTTTTAAATATACATAAGTTACCATTAATATTTGTTACGAAAATATGTAAATTTTCAATTAATTAAAAAAATGAAAGAAACATGAATATTTTTAGCAGAAATTGATTTCTAGAAGCTTCAGATATGATAATATAAAATTACGGCTCTTTCCTCCTACTAGTTCTTGAGTTATGATAAAAAAATCTACGTGCATTTAATCTGTTTTGCAACAATTACAAATTAATTTAACATTAGGAGTTCCAAATTTTAAACTTTCATAATCCCTACTCTATTTCATGGAATGATTTTCCATTTGTTATTCTAAGGTAAAATTTACAGAGAAAGCCAAATATAATGTCAAAATTAGATGCTCGTATTAAACTTATTTTTTCATAAACATAAATCGAAAAAGTTGTAATTTCCAGTAGAATGACTATTTCTGTTTTATTTTTCATTGACAATTTGGACATTAAAATGTTTCTTTCTTTTTTTTTTTGACCATCTATACCTTTCTGGCATCACTAGATTTAAAATATCTGTTGCAAGATGGAGAGGTCTAATGACAGATTTATTCCGCTTTTTATTTTGTAAATTTTTCTTGAATAAGTTTGACTTTTTCTTTTTTTTTCAATAAAGGCACAGGAAGTAGTTATATTGACAATATATATTCTGTTACATTTTTCATATGTTAAATGCATTTGATGTTCATTTGATTGAAATGATTCAATTAGTTCTGCAACTGGTTTAAAAATGGAGATTTTTTTTTTGTTCAATACAAATCCAAAGAACATCATCTGAAAGTTTTCGGTTTACCTGATAAGCTTCTTTACTAGCTGCCATAATTTGTAGTAAAATTTATTCTCTTTTATGCTCTTAACCCTTTATACTTCTTTCGTACCGTAGTTTAAGTTTATCGTTATTGCTTTCTAAAGGCTTAATGCGCTTACTGCTTCTTTTGTGGTAATTTTTTTTTTTACCTTTTTCATATTGAATTATACTGAACATTGTATGCAAATGCGTACTTCGTTTGATGGTCCCACTATATCATTACATTTGTTAAAAAAAATGTTTAATTTCTGGCAGCTTAAAATATCAGAACATAGTAAAAGGGAAGGATTTGTAAGACCACTCAATCAGAAAACATGCTGATATTTGTCATTAAGAACGCTTAAAGCTGCTATCATATTTGAAACATTCTAACCTAAGATTTCAAAATTTTTTTCAAGATTATGATATTTTACAGTAAAATATGAAAATACCCAATTTTTCAGTATTTAGGCTCTGGTAAGTACCACGGTATATGTCTATTTAAAATTATAACGAAGTAATTTTTTATTGTACTGCCTTTTATTATTCACAATATTTATTTATTTCAGGTATAGATATCTTTAAAAGATGGATTTAAGATATGTATCTCTCCTATACTAAGACGAGAAAAGATACAGAGACTCGGATCCAAGTGAAAGTAACAAATCAAATGAGGATGACGAAGAGAATTACGAAGTGCAAAACCAGAAGAATGGAAGAATATTGGAGGTATGTATATATACTACCCGGACGCAAATGAATGTAACGATTCAATCCAGGAGGATCGAGAGAATTATGAAGTAGAAAATTAGCAGAGTAGAAGACTATCGGAGGTATGTATATTTACTATGAGTAAGAAATTAATTTTAATTGTGCTGACTTTTGGTATAAAAATGTTTATTTATTTTAGGTATAGATATTTTTAAAAGATGGATTAAAGATAAGTATCCCTCCGATTTTGAGATGAGAAAAGATACAGAGACATTGATCCACATGAAAGTAACGATTCAAATGAGGAGTACCAACAGCATTGGGGAATAAAAATCAGCAGAAAGTAATTAGCAGTAAGAAAGTAATTTTTTATTTTGCTGACGTTTATTATTTAAAATATTTATTTATTTCATGTATAGATATTTTTGAAAGATGGATTAAAAATATGTATCTCTACGATACTAAGATGAGAAACGATACAGAGACTAGGATCCACATGAAATTAACGAATGAAATGAGCAGGACCGAGGGAATTACGAAGTGGGGAACCAGCAAAATGGAAGAATATCGGAGGTATGTATATGTACTATGGGTAAAAAAGTAATTTTTTATTTTGCTGTTGTTTATTATTTAAAATATTTATTTATTTTAGGTGTAGATATTTTTAAATGATGGAATAAACATATGTATCTCTCCTACACTAAATTGAGAAAAGATACAGGGACTCTGATTTATACGAAAGTAACGAATAAAATAAGGAGGACCGAGAGAATTACGAAGTGGAAAACCAGCAGAATGCAAGAATATCGGAGATATGAATGTATACTATGGGTAAAAAAGTAATTTTTTATTTTGCTGATGTTTATTACTTAAAATATTTATTTATTTCAGGTATGGGTATTTTAAAAAGATGGATTAAAGATATGTATCTCTCCAATACTAAGATGAGAAAAGATACAGAGACTCGTATCCACATGAAAGTAACAAATCAAATGAGGAGGACCGAGAGAATTACGAAGTGTAAAACCAGCAGAATAGAAGAATTTCGGAGGTATATACTATGGGTAAAAATGTAACTTTTTATTTTGCTGATGTTTATTATTTAAAATATTTATTTATTCCAGGTATAGATATTTTTAAAAGATGGATTAAAGATATTATCTCTCTGATACTAAGATGAGAAAAGATCCAGAGACTTTGATCCACATGAAAGTAACGGTTCAAATGAGGAGTACCGAGGGCATTACGAGGCGAAAAAGCAGCAGAAGGGACGAATATTACAAGTATGTATATTTACTACGAGGATGATACTATTATTTTTATTGTGCAGTCTTTTAAGATTTATAATATATATTTTTTTAATTTTAGGTATAGATATTTTTTAAAGATGGATTAAATATAGGTATCCCTCCGATACTGGGATGAGAAAAAATGCAGAGAGGCGGATGCAAATGAGTGTAGCAATTCAATTGAGCAGGACTGAGCGAATAACGAAGTGAGAAACTAGCAGAATGGTAGAATATCGGTGTTATGTTATATGCTATGGGCAAAAAAGTAATTTTTTATTTTGCTGATGTTTACTATTTAAAATATTTATTTATATCCGGTATAGATATTTTTAAAAGATTGAATAAAAATATGTATATCTCCGATACTAAGATGAGAAAAGGTACAGAGACTTTGATCCACATGAGATCACACACATGATCGACAGACTTTGATTCAAATGAGGAGTATAGAGAGCATTACGAAGCAAAAAAGCAGCAGAATGGACGATTATTAGAAGTATGTATATTTACTACGAGTAAGACACTATTATTTTTATTGTGCTTGCTTTTAAGATGTAAAATATTTTTTTCATTTGAGGTATAGATAATTTTAAAAGATGTATTAAAGATATATATCTCTACTGTACTAAGATGGGAAAAGATACAGAGACACGGATCCACATGAAAGTAACGAATCAAATGAGGAGGACCGAGAGAATTACGAAGTGGACAACCAGCAGAATGGAAGTATATCGAGGGTATGTATATATACTATGGGTAAAAAATATTTTTTTATTTTGCTGATGTTTATTTTTTAAAATATTTATTTATTTCAGGTATAGATATTTTTAAAAGATGGATTAAAGATATGTATCTCTCCTATACTAAGATGAGAAAAATTACAGAGACTCGGATCCAAATGAAAGTAACGAATGAAATGAGGATGATCGAGAGAATTACGAAGTGGAAAACCATCAGAATGGAAGAATACCGGAGGTATGTATATATACTATGGGTAAAATGTAATTTTTTATTTTGCTGATGTTTATTATTTGAAATAGTTATTTATTTCAGGTATGGACATTTTTAAAAGATGGATTAAAGATATGTATCTCTCCTATACTAAGATGAGAAAAGATACAGAGACTCGGATCCAAATGAAAGTAACAAATCAAATGAGGATGACCAAGAGAATTACGAAGTGCAAAACCAGCAGAATGGAAGAATATTGGAGGTATGTATATATACTACTGGTAAAAAAGTAATTCTTTATTTTGCCGATGTTTATTATTTAAAATATTTATTTATTTCAGGTGTAGATATTTTTAAAAGATGGATTAAAGATATGTAACTCTCCTATACTAAGATGAGAAAAGATACAGAGACTAGGATCCAAATGAAAGTAACAAATCAAATGAGGATGACCGAGAGAATTACGAAGTGCAAAACCAGCAGAATGGAAGAATATTGGAGGTATGTATATATACTACTGGTAAAAAAGTAATATTTTATTTTGCCGATGTTTATTATTTAAAATATTTATTTATTTCAGGTGTAGATATTTTTAAAAGATGGATTAAAGATATGTGTCTCTCCTATACTAAGATGAGAAAAGATACAGACTCGGATCCAAATGAAAGTAACAAATCAAATGAGGATGACCGAGAGAATTACGAAGTGCAAAACTAGCAGAATGGAAGAATATTGGAGGTATGTATCTATACTACTGGTAAAAAAGTAATTTTTTATTTTGCCGATGTTTATTATTTAAAATATTTATTTATTTCAGGTGTAGATATTTTAAAAGATGGATTAAAGATATGTATCTCTCCTATACTAAGATGAGAAAAGATACAGAGACTCGGATCCAAATGAAAGTAACAAATCAAATGAGGATGACCGAGAGAATTACGAAGTGCAAAACCAGAAGAATGGAAGAATATTGGAGGTATGTATATATACTACTGGTAAAAAAGTAATTTTTTATTTTGCCGATGTTTATTATTTAAAATATTTATTTATTTCAGGTGTAGATATTTTTAAAAGATGGATTAAAGATATTTATCTCTCCTATACTAAGATGAGAAAAGATACAGAGACTCGGATCCAAATGAAAGTAACAAATCAAATGAGGATGACCGACAGAATTACGAAGTGCAAAACCAGCAGAATTGAAAATTATTGGAGGTATGTATATATACTATGGGTAAAAAAGTAACTTTTTATTTTGCTGATGTTTATTATTTAAAATATTTATTTATTTCAGGTGTAGATATTTTTAAAAGATGGATTAAAGATATGTGTCTCTCCTATACTAAGATGAGAAAAGATACAGACTCGGATCCAAATGAAAGTAACAAATCAAATGAGGATGACCGAGAGAATTACGAAGTGCAAAACTAGCAGAATGGAAGAATATTGGAGGTATGTATATATACTACTGGTAAAAAAGTAATTTTTTATTTTGCCGATGTTTATTATTTAAAATATTTATTTATTTCAGGTGTAGATATTTTTAAAAGATGGATTAAAGAAATGTATCTCTCCTATACTAAGATGAGAAAAGATACAGAGACTCGGATCCAAATGAAAGTAACAAATCAAATGAGGATGACCGAGAGAATTACGAAGTGCAAAACCAGAAGAATGGAAGAATATTGGAGGTATGTATATATACTACTGGTAAAAAAGTAATTTTTTATTTTGCCGATGTTTATTATTTAAAATATTTATTTATTTCAGGTGTAGATATTTTTAAAAGATGGATTCAAGATATTTATCTCTCCTATACTAAGATGAGAAAAGATACAGAGACTCGGATCCAAATGAAAGTAACAAATCAAATGAGGATGACCGACAGAATTACGAAGTGCAAAACCAGCAAAATTGAAAATTATTGGAGGTATGTATATATACTATGGGTAAAAAAGTAACTTTTTATTTTGCCGATGTTTATTATTTAAAATATATATTTATTTCAGGTGTAGATATTTTTAAAAGATGGATTAAAGATATGTGTCTCTCCTATACTAAGATGAGAAAAGATACAGACTCGGATCCAAATAAAAGTAACAAATCAAATGAGGATGACCGAGAGAATTACGAAGTGCAAAACTAGCAGAATGGAAGAATATTGGAGGTATGTATATATACTACTGGTAAAAAAGTAATTTTTTATTTTGCCGATGTTTATTATTTAAAATATTTATTTATTTCAGGTGTAGATATTTTTAAAAGATGGATTAAAGATATGTATCTCTCCTATACTAAGATGAGAAAAGATACAGAGACTCGGATCCAAATGAAAGTAACAAATCAAATGAGGATGACCGAGAGAATTACGAAGTGCAAAACCAGAAGAATGGAAGAATATTGGAGGTATGTATATATACTACTGGTAAAAAAGTAATTTTTTATTTTGCCGATGTTTATTATTTAAAATATTTATTTATTTCAGGTGTAGATATTTTTAAAAGATGGATTAAAGATATTTATCTCTCCTATACTAAGATGAGAAAAGATACAGAGACTCGGATCCAAATGAAAGTAACAAATCAAATAAGGATGACCGAGAGAATTACAAAGTGCAAAACCAGCAGAATGGAAGAATATTGGAGGTATGTATATATACTACTGGTAAAAAAGTAATTTTTTATTTTGCCTATGTTTATTATTTAAAATATTTATTTATTTCAGTTGTAGATATTTTTAAAAATGGATTAAAGATATGTGTCTCTCCTATACTAAGATGAGAAAAGATACAGAGACTTTGATTCACATGAAATTAACGATTCAATTGAGGAGTACCAACAGCTTTACGAAGCGAAAAAGCGGCAGAATGGACGAATATTAGAAGTTTGTATATTTACTACGAGGATGATACTATTAATTTTATTGTGCTGGCTTTTAAGATTTATATATATATTTTTTTAATTTTAGGTATAGATATTTTTTATAGATGGATTAAATATAGGTATCCCTCCGATACTGGGATGAGAAAAAATGCAGAGAGGCGGACGCAAACGAGTGTAAAAATTCAATTGATCAGGACTGTGAGAATTACGAAGTGGAAAACCAGCAGAAAGGAATAATATCGGAATTATGTTATATACTATGTGTAAAAAATTATTTTTTTATTTTGCTGATGTTTATTATTTAAAATATTTATTTATTTCAGGTGTAGATATTTTAAAAAGATGGATTAAAGATATTTATCTCTCCTATACTAAGATGAGAAAAGATACAGAGACTCGGATCCAAATGAAAGTAACAAATCAAATGAGGATGACCGACAGAATTACGAAGTGCAAAACCAGCAGAATTGAAAATTATTGGAGGTATGTATATATACTATGGGTAAAAAAGTAACTTTTTATTTTGCTGATGTTTATTATTTAAAATATTTATTTATTTCAGGTGTAGATATTTTTAAAAGATGGATTAAAGATATGTGTTTCTCCTATACTAAGATGAGAAAAGATACAGACTCGGATCCAAATGAAAGTAACAAATCAAATGAGGATGACCGAGAGAATTACGAAGTGCAAAACTAGCAGAATGGAAGAATATTGGAGGTATGTATATATACTACTGGTAAAAAAGTAATTTTTTATTTTGCCGATGTTTATTATTTAAAATATTTATTTATTTCAGGTGTAGATATTTTTAAAAGATGGATTAAAGATATGTATCTCTCCTATACTAAGATGAGAAAAGATACAGAGACTCGGATCCAAATGAAAGTAACAAATCAAATGAGGATGACCGAGAGAATTACGAAGTGCAAAACCAGAAGAATGGAAGAATATTGGAGGTATGTATATATACTACTGGTAAAAAAGTAATTTTTTATTTTGCCGATGTTTATTATTTAAAATATTTATTTATTTCAGGTGTAGATATTTTTAAAAGATGGATTAAAGATATTTATCTCTCCTATACTAAGATGAGAAAAGATACAGAGACTCGGATCCAAATGAAAGTAACAAATCAAATAAGGATGACCGAGAGAATTACAAAGTGCAAAACCAGCAGAATGGAAGAATATTGGAGGTATGTATATATACTACTGGTAAAAAAGTAATTTTTTATTTTGCCTATGTTTATTATTTAAAATATTTATTTATTTCAGTTGTAGATATTTTTAAAAATGGATTAAAGATATGTGTCTCTCCTATACTAAGATGAGAAAAGATACAGAGACTTTGATTCACATGAAATTAACGATTCAATTGAGGAGTACCAACAGCTTTACGAAGCGAAAAAGCAGCAGAATGGACGAATATTAGAAGTTTGTATATTTACTACGAGGATGATACTATTAATTTTATTGTGCTGGCTTTTAAGATTTATATATATATATTTTTAATTTTAGGTATAGATATTTTTTATAGATGGATTAAATATAGGTATCCCTCCGATACTGGGATGAGAAAAAATGCAGAGAGGCGGACGCAAACGAGTGTAAAAATTCAATTGATCAGGACTGTGAGAATTACGAAGTGGAAAACCAGCAGAAAGGAATAATATTGGAATTATGTTATATACTATGGGTAAAAAATTATTTTTTTATTTTGCTGATGTTTATTTTTTTAAATATTTATTTATTTCCGGTATAGATATTTTTAAAAGATGGATTAAAAATATGTATATCTCTGGTACTAAGATGAGAAAAGGTACAGAGACTTTGATCCACATGAGATCACACACATGATCCACAGACTTTGATTCAAATGAGGAGTACCGAGAGCATTACGAAAAATTATCATTTGTAGACGGCCATGTATCCAATTCTTTGCGTGACCCTGTATATCAATTTATATATGTTCTACAAACATTTCTTAGTAAACTAAATGCAGTTCAGCGTAAAAATGCATAACTCATTTAAAAACCACCTTTAAGCAATTTACGCTCATACCCAGTAACTCTTACGAATTATTTTGTGAATATTACGAATTCTCTAAGATGGGAAAATATGGGACAAGTGATCAAAATTATTTAAACAATCCGTTTTGTTGCCTTGTTCGGATTTTAATGGATCCGCTTCGTCTTTAATTTTTCCCACACCAGTGTATTCCTCTGATTTTGAGGAGTCAAAAGATGCAGACTCTTGGATACAAACAAATGTAACGATTCACTTGAGGAGGACGAAGATTACGAATAGTAGAAGCACCAGAATGAAAGAATACCAGTATGTGTATCTACTATGGGCAGGAAACAACAATTATTTTTAGTGTTGGCATTGATAATTTATGATAGTTATTTATTTTAGGTATGGATATTTTTAAAAGGTGGAATATGGATATGTATCCCTCCTATTCCGATTTTGAGCAGAGATTTTATGCAGATACTTTGATACAACCGGAAGTGACGTTGAATTCAGGAGGTCCGGGGGGATTATGCAGTGAAAAATCAGCAGAATCCAAGACTATTGGAGGTATGTATATTTTCTACGGTTAAGAATGTAATTATTATTATTATTATTATTATTATTATTATTATTATTATTATTTTAGTTTTAGCATAAGCACAACGCTCTCAAGTATAACTACATAAATACCAAAAAATTCGTTTTACGCACAGAAATTTTTTTATTTCATGCGCTCAACTGTGATTCTAATTTTCTGCTCGGTAAGTTTAAGAACCTTTATAAAAACAAAATTTATTTATTATGTTCTGAGAAAAGTGTAAAAAGGGAGAAAAAGAATAAAGAAGATGAATTACTGCCTTTAAAAATTGGATTTTTGTAACGTATATTTTTAAAGGTATAAAATGACAAAAGTGGTCGATTTTTTCCATTTTCGACAGTTTAAGAGCCCCATGTCCCCTTAAAGTTACTCTGAATAAAGAGATATAAATATTTAAAAATAAAACTTACCTATTTCACTAGAAAGTATATGATAATTTATTATCAAAACAATTAATATGATGAAATGAAAATTTACAGAGTTGGTGTGTCCACTGTTTTTAAAAATGCTTTAATGAAAAAAAAAAATTTAAGTCGCCTGTACTGTCGTCATATAATGACTAGCAGACTTTGTTTGTCCATAATTTGTTCGTTTAAAGAATAGATCTTAGAATGGCGTTTTCTTATGTATTGTCTCACTGTGCAACAAAAAAATCTTGACAGCGACATGTGAGGGGGATTTGTGAATTGGACAATCAATTAAAGTGACTTTGCATTATTGGACCAAATTAATGAAATCGCACTACATGAAAGTGACGGGGGCCTTTCACAATTCTGTCCAATAGGAGGTGAGATCATATATCTACTCACTAATGAACGAATGGAAGCTTTATAGACATTTCTTGTCTAGACTACTCTAGACTTTGAAGATGAGGTGAAGAAAATTTAGGGCATTTGAGAGAGTGACTAACTTAGAAATAATTATGAGTTTATTTATTTTACTTTGTTAATTATTTATTTTTTTGTAGAGCTTAATTTCAGGAAGGGGTTAGGCGCCGGCTCTTTATACTAGGCTAAGTGCCTGTGTTAAGTTTTTGTAATCTTTTCAATTTTTTTATTTTTCAATTGTTAAGTTTATATTTGGTTCTAATAAATAGCGTTAGATACAAAATACGGCTATGTTTCTCTCTTACAAGGTGACAATTTTTTGTAATTAAACGTATATTGTGATCTACTAAAAAACAACTTTTCAAAAGTAAAAAAAAGCCAAGCAAAAAAAAAAAAAAAAAAAAAAAAGAAAAGAAAAAAGGTGAAAGTTGTGGCTAAAAAATAGTGTGATATCAAATTTCCAAGCTTATATTACGGTACTTATTTAACATTTTTTTATAAAAATTTACCATATGTAAGTCGAGTACCTAAGTATGCGTTGATAGAAAGCCTTTTATCCTTCACTAAATACATCATAACGTGTTTCTGAAAATTAAAATTTTTTTAATTATGCATGATGGGCTTGGCGGCCATCTTTCCATATTTTACACAAATTTCTAAGCACACAAGTTCATTGTTAAGATTGGAATTTCGAAATTGTTACTAAAGCAAACATTTTATTCTTTTAATTTATGGAAATGAGTGCCTACAAATTTGTGTCTAAAAATAAAGCTGAAGTAACTTCAGGTTTCATCTTATGATTCTCTGTTTTCGGAGGGGGGTTAATTAATTAGTTAAAGCAGTAAAAATCAATTTGTTTTTTCAAACTAAAAAACTTTAATTTATCTGTCTGTAGCTAAAACTAGAAGTTCGAAATTCTTAATAATGCAAATATGTTACGAGCTTGAGTGCTTAGAAATTTGTGTAAAATATGGAAAGATGGCCGCCAAGCCCATCATGCATAATTAAAAAAAAATTTAATTTTCAGAAACACGTTATGATGTATTTAGTAAAGGAGAAAAGGCTTTCTATCAACGCATACTTAGGTACTCGACTTACATATGGTAAAATTTTATCAAAAAAAATGTTAAATAAGTACCGTAATATAAGCTTGGAAATTTGATATCACACTATTTTTTAGCCACAACTTTCACCTTTTTTCTTTTCTTTTTTTTTTTGCTTGGCTTTTTTTTTACTTTTGAAAAGTTGTTTTTTAGTAGATATCAGTTCTTTTTTTAAAACAAATGATATATTATTGAAATAATTCTACTAGCTCAAATTAAAATTAGTCCTTGTATAGCCTTTATAAGCAGGGAGCAAACACAATATTATACATTTTGTTTACCTATCATTCATTTTTTATAGTGATTAATAATTTAAAAGTAAGGAAAGTCAATTTCTTCTTTCAAAGTATCAGTCTTTCTCAATTTATGTCTCCTTAAAATTTTCTACGAAAGATGAAAATTCAGTCAAAAACAGAGTCGAAATAAAATATATATTTACAGTTAGTCTGTCAGTTAATTATTTTTTCTCACTTTTTTTTTGCTGACGGTTTTGCAAAATAAATTTACCTTTACAAATACCTACGGTTAATCCGAGAATGAAACCCCGCAGGCATCTAAAGAATCGAAGATCTGTAAATCTAGCAATTCTAGACATAATAAAGGAACATTTTTGATAAAAAAAATCTAAAAATTTAAAGATATAAACTGTACATATAACTTCATCTTCATTTAGATTGTGTTATAGAGAAGAAAGAATAAATATGTAATTTTACTCAAGTCTGTTTATCCATACCTATTTGCATAAATGTGAGGATATTAATTTACTATAAAATTTCCCCTAAATTGATTATCTTTAATAGTCTATTATTAAAGCCGCATATACATTAGAATTAAATATTTTTCGGTTAAAAATTGCCTGCTCTTATCGTTCGTCAAATTTATTTTTTTTTATGCCCAGACTCTTTTTCTGAACTCTGACAAAAGTTTACAGACATATTGTAGCTATCAAAATTCCTATATCTTTCTATCGTATTTCCTTTTTTGAGGGGGGTGTGAGGAAGAGCCCTTAAGAACTCTGAATTATTCATTCAAAAGATCTACCTACATAAGTCTTGTGCAGAATTTTCATTAGCTAAGAGTTGCATCAAGTTATACATCATGTGAATCTATTAAATTAATTTTGTGAAATTCTAGATGGGAGCCATTGATATTTTCAGACCATTCGCCTACATTTTAAACTTGAGTTATTTACTACTATTCATTAATTTTCTGTACGAATTAAAGAAGTCTATGTTTCCATGCCAACTGTACCTTTCACTATTGCTTGCTTGTTTGTTTGTTTGATTTATTGAACACATACATTATATCACATGCGGATCACGCGGGATTCGAATCTGCTTCCACCTAAGCTCTCAAGCGATTAGCGGCATGGTGTCTTATCCACTCAGCCACGGTGGGCCACTATTGTTTTCTCTAATGCCCAGATACTCAAATTTAAACAACTGCACTTAGAATCATGGTCATAACAGAGAACATTTATATGTTAGAGCAGTGTTGACAGTGGGCTACTTTTTTTTAAATTCAGATTTCTTGATTGCCAGCACTTATTATAAACGGTAAAATTCCCTTTGTTTTCGCCTTAATTAATATGTCATTAAATAAGGCACATTTTTCAATTTCAAAAAAGTGGTGCCAATCAAGTATCTGAATTAAAAAAAGTAGCCCATCTGGCAACACTGTGTTAGAGTGGTGACATATGCAGAAGTAGTGTACTCATATTCAATTTTTTGTCCAAAGTACGGTAACTCAGTTTTCAGTAATAGACGAGGAAGATTTCAATTAAACTAACCAGAAAAGTTAACAAACATTGGCTTCCAGATTTGATTTTATTCAAAATTGTTTTAACCAACCAAAGTTAATGTCCGGCATCCAGATAAATTTTTCTCTGTTAGTAAAATTACATTGACCAATCAGTAGCCTCCATCCTTGCAGGCTTTTCGGTATTTACTGCAAACATCAAAAAGTTCGGAAAAATGCAGACCTCTGATTGATCAATCTCACCCCGCTAATAGCGAAAAGTCTATCTTGATCCCGGCCTATTCAACGCCCTTTAAATATTGGAGAAAACCTTGACACGTGTCAGGAAAACGTCACACAAAGCAGGCAAAACAAATAAGAAAAATCATTCATTGGCTCGTGAATATGAACGAGCCAATGAATGATTTTGTTTCTTTGCTTTGCCTGCTTTGTGTGATGTTTTCGTGACGCGAGTCAAGAATTTCTCAAATATTTAGGAGGCTTTGGCTTATTTCACCACCATGAAGTTATGAAAGGAGAGGAACAGACATGTCAATCTTCCCGTGTGAAAAACTAGTTACCAAAAAAAAAACGAGTTCTTTCCCTCTCTTCTGCCCTTTTCTCTCTTGATTTTGACCGATAGCAGCCCATTTAGCAGTCTCCAGTACAAGGTGCCGCTATATACGGTGGACGCAGGAGGGAGGGTGTTAGCGCGACCAATGACATAATAGGCCAGTTCATGATGTTTAAAAGTCACACGGAGTTGGATCGAGGCTAACGAAAAAGACAGGCTACCGCGGTGGGTCCGATTCTTCTTTTTTTACAAACCACTGGAGTCACGTGATGCTCTTTTCACGCACCTTCTTTGGTGCATTCGAGCATCACGTGACTCCAGCGGTCTGTAAAAAAAGAGGAATCGGACCCACCACGGTAGCCTGTCTTTTTCGTTAGCCTCAGAGTTGGATCATCTTTACACGATGATTAGTACAAAGCTGCGCGCCGATTTTTTTTGTGTCCATTGCCGTGTACAGATAATCAACTCCATGTGACGTTATGAACTGGCCTTATGTGTTGTTGGCCACAGTTTAGGAACAGCTACAAATGACTTCATCTATATCTACTGCGAGGTAAACGAAAAAGACAGGCTACCGCGGTGCTACAGCGCCTAGAATATATAGTGTGGAAATCGGCTATCCCAGTAATACTTTAAAAAGTGCTAAAATATTGGATCTCTTAAATTTCAAATGATGCTGAAATCCAATGAATCGATCACAGCGATATCTGCAGGATATTTCCTAAAACTTCATGACGATTTGGTAACAGCGTCTAGAATACCTAATATAGAAATATTTTATTAAACAACACTAAAAATTTGTATCCCATAAATGATCGACGATACTGCTAAAATCCCAAGTGTCGATCGCAGCGAAATCTGCGGGTTTTTCGTATTACATTGTATAGACTAGCAATATCTTGCAATTATAGAAAATATCCTGCAGATGTCGCTGCGATCTGTATATTTCAACAGCATCGTTGCACATTTAAGGATACAATATTTTAGCCCTTTTTTAAGTGTTACAGGGATAGCCAATTTCCACACTATATATTCTAGGCGCTATAATTTGGTTTAGACGCTGTAGTATGTTTTTTTTTTTACATTTTATTAACATACATCTGACCTGTGTGCTTGGCGTCAAGCCCGCTGTAATAATACGATGTTTACTTTGAAAGTATATCACAGATGTCGCTGCGATCAGCTCCCTGGATTTCAGCGTCACTGCACATTTAAGGGATACAACTTTTTAGCGCTGCTTGGATAGCAAATTTCCACATTATGTATTCTAGACGCTATAGCGGTGCATTACACGTGTCTCTTTCTTCTTAAAAAAATATTCTGCAGATGCCGCTGCAAATGACTGTTTGGAATTCAACATCGTTGTATATTTAAGGGATTCACTATTTCCGCGCTTTTTTAAGTATTGCTGGGATAGTCGATTTCTACAACATATAATCTAGGCCTATAACGGAGCTATAGTATCTAGAAGATATAGTTTAAAAATCGGCTTATTAAAAAGGTGCTAAAAAATTGTATCCCATAAATGTTGAACGAGGCTGAACGATGAATGTCGATCACAGCGACATATGGTAATGGAGGATATTCCATCTGCGTTTTGATCACGTGATCAAGGTAAAAACGTCTAGCGTAAAGAAGGGAAGACTCCGTAGACGTGTAATGTAAATCCCCGCTAGCCAATGAAACAGTTCATCAGGCAAAGCAGCAGCATCTTCCCTTCTTAGCAGTTAGAAGTTCCTCGGGTAAATTACCGGTATCACGTGATTTTTTTCAGCCTCGAACCCATATTTGGAATATCCTCCATTCCAACGTAACTATTTCAAAAGACATCAAATGAGAAAACGTTTCGCTCAGAGAAGATCTAGAAAATGTTCCTGCTATCGACATTTGTCATTCAGTATTTTTAAATATTTATGGGATTCAATTTTTAGCATTTTTAAAAGTATTACTGGAATAGCCGGTTTCCACACCATGACCATGATCATGATCTAGGTAGATTTTTCTTTGTTATCGCAACGAGATTGACCAATTAGAAGCCAGAATTATTGCTAACTTTTCACTGTTTGCACAAATGTACCTGGATCTCGGCCTATATTTCTAGACGTTATAACTGAACTCAGGAATAGTACAGAAAGCAAACTCCGTATTTTGATACATTAAGGCCGGGATCCAATTAGGAACAAGTGTGTCGCTATAACGAAGTAGCGACATATGGCCAATAAAGGTTTTTTGGTAGAAGTGATTAAAACAAATCATTAAAGGTCTTTGCGAGCGTGTCATTATCGTCAGGCTAATGCATATTGAATTATTTCCCTAGTCTAATAAAGCTCGTCCATGCGCGTATCGTCTAATGAAGGATATTCCAAATATGGGTTCAAGGTTGAAAAAGTCACGTGGTACCGGCAATTTACCTAAAGAGCTTCTAACTGATGAGAAGGGAAACAGGAAACTACTACTGCTTTCTCCCGTGAACTGTTTCATTGGCTAGCGGGGATTTACATTACGTCGACGGAGCCTTCCCTTCTTTACGTTGGACGTTTTCGCCTTGACCACGTGAACATAACGGAGATAGAATAGCCTCTATTCAAGAAAGTGGATTGCCGTACTATAGCACCTAGAATATATAGTGTAGAAATTGGCTATCCCTGTAATACTTAAAAAAGTGCTAAAATATTGTACCCCTTAACTGTGCAACGATGCTGCTGAAATATACAGATCACAGCGACATCTGCAGGATATTTTCTCAAACTGCAAGATATTGCTAGTTTATACAATTTAATTCTAAATCCCGCAGATGTCACTGTGATCGATACTTGGGATTTTAGCAGTATCGTCGCACATTTAAGGGATACAAATTTTTAGCGTTGTTTGGATAGCATATTTCCACACAAGGTATTCTAGACGCTCTAGCCATACTTTCGGCAAAAACTTGAAATGAGCATGCTTCCTGTGCATATATCACCACTCTTATGTATAAAGGCTCTCTGTTATGGTGTTGATTCTGAGCGCTCTTTCTTAAATTTCTATATTTGTGTTTTAGAGAAAGCAATACAGAAAAGTACTGTTACTATGGAAACAACAACTTCTTTAATATCGAAATGTATAGCAAAGGAGTTCAGAATCAGTGCCTTAAATAGTTTCGAATATGTATTGTTGTTATGACAATCAATACCCTTCCTGGATGTGGAAATGCAAAATTGTGTTCAACATAATGGAGGATATTCCATCTACATTGTGATCACGTGGTCGAGGTAAAAACTTGTATCGTAAAGAAGGGAAGGCTCCGTAGACGTGTAATGTAAATCCCCGCTAGCCAATGAAATGGTTCATGAGGCAAAGTAGTAGTATCTTCCCTTCTTATCAGTTAAAAGTTCCTTGGATAAATTACCGGTATCACGTGACTTTTTCAGCCTCGAACCCATATTTGGAATATCCTCCATTGGGCGCAATCTAGATAGATTTTTGGCTGTTAGAGAAACGAGATTCATCAATCAGAAGCCTGAATTTTTGTGAACTTTTCGCTGTTTGCAGAAATGCAGGGTATTGATTGGTGATTCTTGTTTCGCTAACAGCGAAAAATCTATCTGAATCTCAGCCATAGTTATCTTCGATGAAATCAATGCAAAAGGATAATAGAAAAGAAAAGTATAAGATTTCTAAAATATTTTGGCGGGTTTATCGCTATTTGGCATAATTTGTAAACTTTTGAACTAATTAACAGTTTTTCGCTAATTATGTATAGAAAATTAATGTTTTTAAAGCTGAATTTTATAAAAGCACGTAGATTGAGTAAATATCTATCCAAAAATTCCATCCTTACTTTTTTCTGTCCATTATTTAAGTCTCTACCTCGATTTAAACATAAGTTGTGACGAAGAAAATAAATCTGTCATTTTCAGTATCTCGACGTTATTTTAAAAAATCTATATCTCTGTTTATAATTAATTTATGAGGATGCATTTGATCTCAAATTGAAGATCTTCTTTATTAGGTCCTTCTGGTGTTGGTTTTATTTTTCTGCGATGATTGCTTCTTTTGATATGGGAAATTTTACGCTGGCATATTTCGTCCATTTAACATGGAGAAGTTGTCTGCAGTATAATAAGCAGTTACGATGTCTTGCCGTTATTCTTGGCGTTTGTTTGTTTGGCGGGGTTTTCATTTTTTTTTCAGCTTGGCTTGGCAGAACGACCGTCCTGCTTGATTCACTACGCCGCACTGTTTTCTCAAGATCCGAAGATCTCCATTCACGTTTGATATTGATTGCTAACTAATAAAATATTATTTTCGCGTGTATAAATAATATAAGCGACAAAAAAAGATAAAAAAAGATTTAAAAAAAAAACTTTGAACTAGCAAAGGTGATGTTATCCTTTAAAAACATGAATAATTTAAAAAATGTAACTTGAAGCAACAGGGTTGCTTTTCATTTCAATTGTAAGGTAATGGTAGATTCATAATTAATCCCTATTACTTTTATTTATGTAAAATAATTTTTTTGTATTTATAGAAAATGGCTGCTATATAGGGCGATCCCGACAGTAGTTGATACCCTTCAAGTAGTTGATCAAATGTTTGAAATATTGCACCATTTTAGGCGGAAATGAGTTTAATACGTGACACTAGATATAATGTTTTTGTTTGAATGTTAGAATACTTGTTGTCACATTGTTGTCAGATTTCTTCTGTAAGAGAAGCCAATTTATGATTTTTTTTTTTTTTTTTTTTTTTTTTTTTTTTTTTTTTTTTTAATTAGAAAGGGTAAAAATTTAACTTTTGATTAGTTTGAGATAAGTACGGTAAGTTAAAATAATCCACTTCTACCCTGCTTATTTCAACTACTTTTTATAAGAATTATTGTGAATCACAGCTCAAGGGTGATATTTTAAAGATGAATTTTTAGATTTTCGATTGACTTCTTTCTCCTGATAAACCACCGGGAAAATGACAATTAAATTAATTATTAACCATTTGGAAAAATGGTTATTGTCCTCGTCAGGGTAGGAAATCAAAAGCATATCTGAAGCTTTTTATTGTTTTAATCCGCATTTTATTCGTTTTCTGGTTGATCTATACAGTAATATGTATTTCCCTTTACATTCAACAGAGATGGATACTTCTGTTGCCACTATGACAAAAAAGTAATAAAAACTACAAAAAAAAATTAATAACTCAGAAACAAATTGAGATACAGCTTTCAAACAAATTGCATTTAAGAGTACATTTTTTTCTCTATACGACGATGTAAAAAGTAATATTGTGGGATGTTTAGAAGTTTAAGAATGAAATTTCATTTAAAATGGGTCGTCAGATTTGTACGATGGAAAAGCATTTTCCCGAACAGCCAATGAAATGCTTGGATAATACGTAAGTTTCAGGTGGATAATAGGTAAGTTTCAGGAAATCTGACGAGTCGCAGGCGATTTTTGTCGCTTGCAATTTTTACGTGTAATAACACTATTAATTTTTAATTCATGGCGTACGTAATGAATGATCAACTCCGGCGATTTTTTATGTCTTAAATTTTAGTCTTTGAAAAAATCATTTTCCAAATGGTCGTTGTAATTTGTCAATTTTTTTTTTTTTTATAATTTTGCTGCTATTTAATTTCAGTGGATTTTGTTTTTGTCCATTATATGACATTGATAAAGGATTGCAGTAATCATGTTAGTGTACTTTTTAAACTTAAAAGGAAGGAAATGTAATAAAAACTCCGTAGCACTGACTTTTTTTGATCAACTTCTGGCGGGTTCACCCTATACGCTATTTATAAGTTGATCAAATGATTATAAGTATTTAAGATCTGTGGGTGACGTGTGAGTGTGATGTGTAGGTATCAGTTTATGAATGGAAAGAATTAATTAACCACTCAAGGGCTTAAAAATCGACTATTAGTAAGGTAGCTTTTTGTATATCTTTTCTTTACTTTAAATCGTATATAATATTTTTTTTTTTGTGTGAATATTTATGTTGATGCCATTGACAGTTGAGTTAATGGTAAAAAGATATTCCAAATTTGAAAAAAAAAAAAAGTCCATTTAAATTTCTTTTTTATTCTATATTTGACAATTTACTTTTATCTCATCACAGAGAAAAAACACGGCCCAAGTAAATAATATTAAATTATCGACAATTCACGAATTTTAACTCTACTTCCTCTTGGAAAAAATCTTTAACTGAGAACAAAATATTCAAATTTCGCTGAGAAATGCCCTTGTAGTTTAGTGTAGAGCCAATTTAATCGTTTGAATGATTTGCTGCTAAGAAGATGTTCTCATTTGAGATTCAATTAAAATGGATCATCTAAGCTTCCCTAAAGACACGGGTCTGTTTGATCCAGATGTCAGGACCGCCGTTGGAGACTATTTAGTCCCCGATATGCTATTTCTTTCTCCCAGCAATTAAAGGTTGTCTCCAAAAAATAACGTTACGTTATATAAGCCTGCCATAAAACAAAGCAGATGTATCATTGTACTGTTAAATTGTCTACTGCAATATTTTAAACTTCCAAGCATCGCACATTTTCAATTTTTATACCGTCGTATTGGAATAAAAAGTATTTTTTAATGCAATTTGCTTGAAAACTGCATCTTAATTTATTTTTGAGATATAAATTCTTTTTGTACTTTTTAACGAAATTTGTTTAATTTTGGCAATTCAAGTACTTCATTTCTGCAAAAAATAAAGGAAAAATTATTAGAAAATAGTAATTATATAGTTTTGTTGCCATTCTCCATAACTACTGAAAAAATGTACTAATTAAAATAGATGCTATTTTGAAAAAATATCAATGAATGATTTCTGATAAAATATGGAGATTATAAACTATATTTAATTTAATTATCTATATTACAAACAAATGAAGGCATATGAATCATTAGATAGCCGATTTCTTTTTGTCGAGTTTCTTGAGTAACATCTTTTTATTTGAATTTGTGTATTATTCAGCGATAGCGACATCATATGAATACTTTACTGTAGCTGTTGCTTAAGACTGGATCGTAAATGAGTAATTCTTCCGAGGATGCGAATGACGTCATTTTATATAAAGAGTGTGTTTTAAGTCTTTAGGGGGTTCCTCCGTGTGACATCCTGTATTTTAAGCATTTTTTGGAATTTTTGTTTATGACAAATGAAAAAAAATAGAACTCTGAGTTTTTTCTTGTACATTTATTGATATTTCAAGATTATGTAAAACAAATTTCCAGCAAAAATCGTTATTAGAACGTAAGTTACACCACTCTGAAGACACCTGTCTCTAAAAAAAGGACGCTCACTTCCTCCACGATTTCGGTTGATTGGCCTATCTGAAAGAGAAAAAAAAAAAACGGCGTTTTAATCTGCAAGCCTAAAAGCATTGAATAAACTAGAATTATTTGTAAATATGGAAAATTGGGTGTTCGGCAGACTTCTGAAAAATTTTTTCAAATTTCATGATTTTTTTTTTTCGTTACCAAAAAAAAAAAAAAAAAAAAAAAAAGAAATATTCGGAATTTTCGGATGATTCGAGTTCACTCCGTGCGTCTACATGTGCTGAGTCTACTCTATAAATGTCAAGTGAATCGGTTCTCCAGATATGATGGAGGAAAGTTTGAAAAACAACGTTTTGATAAAAACGCGTTTAAAGTTTCAAGTACGGTTAAAACTTCAACTTACCATCAATTTGCGGTGCCTGGTCCATAGACCATTCCTTTCTGTTCCACTTGGAAGTCTTTCGATGCGAATTGCTGTGTTCTTGGCTTCCTTTCTGGCATTTTTTGCAACGCCACTCGTGCGCCGTTCGGAGCGAACCCATCGCAAGGGGGAACCCCTTTAAAACTGAAATATGTGTTATATTATCTATATTTTTATACATATATATTTTTTTTCATCGGGGGTGACACTAAATTCTGAAAAAAAAAAAAAAAAAAACAGAATTCCTGTTTTTTAGTTGTATATCTTTTATTTACTTTAAATCGCATATAATATTTTTTCTGTAAATGTTTATTTGTTTATGTCAATGACAGTTGTGTTATTGGAAAAACTTATTCCAAATTTAAAGAAAAAGTAACTCTATTTAAAATTTTTTTTAATTCTATATTTGACATTTTTATTTTATCTCATGATAGAGAAAAAACACGACCAAAGTAAATAGTATTAAATTATCGACAATTCAATTATTCACGATTTTTAACTGTACTTCCTCTTGGAAAAGACTTTAACCGAGAACAAAATCTTCAATTTCTGCTTAGAAATGCCCTTGCAATTTAATGTAGAGCCAATCAAATTGTTTGAATGATTTACTCCATAGAATATGTTCTCATTAGAGATCCAATTAAAATTGATCCTCTAAGCATCCCTAAAGACACGGGCCTTTTTGATCCAGATGTCCGGATCGCCGTTGACGACTATTTTTAGCAGCCGGTATGCTATTTCTTTCTCCCAGCTTATTTTGTTTCGTCTCCAAAAAATAACGTTACGTTGTATAATCTAGGCGTAAAACAAAGCAGATGTATCATTGTATGATTAAGTACTCTACAGAAATTTTTTAAACTTCTAAGCATCGCACATTTTAAATTTTTATGCTGTCGTATTGAGGGGAAAAAGTACTTTTAAATGCAATTTGTTTGTAAACTGTTTTCAAATAAATCTCAATTTATTTTTGAGATATTAATTTTTTTGTAGTTTTTAACGAAATTTGTTTAAGTTTGGCAATTCATGTACTCTCATCATTTCATGTTCATCATTTCTGCAGAAAGTAAAGAAAGAATAGTTGGAAAATAGTAATTATATCGTTTTGTTGCCATTTTCCATAACTACAGAAAACAGGTACTAATTAAAATACGTGCTATTTTGAAAAAATATAAATGAATGATTTCTGGTAAAACGTGGAACTATTATAAACTATATTTAATTTAATTATCTATATTACAAACAAGTTTAGGCATATGAATCATTAGATAGCCGTTAGATCAATGACTGTTGTGTTATTGAAGAACTCATTCCAAATTTAAATAAAAAAAAAGTCCATTTAAATTTCTTTTTTTATTCTATATTTGACATTTTTATTTTATCTGATGATAGATAAATTACCCAAGTAAATAATATTAAATTATCGACAATTCAAATATTCACGATATTTAACTCTACTTCCTCTTGGATAAGACTTTAACCGAGAACAAAATCTTCAATTTCCGCTTAGAAATAAATGCCTTTGTAGTTTAATGTAATGCCAATCAAATCGTTTGAATGATTTACTGCAAAGAAGATGTTCTCATTAGAGGTCCAATTAAAATGGATTATCTAAGCGTCCCTAAAGACAAGCGGCCTGTTTGATCCAGATGTCAGGATCGCCGTTGCGGACTATTTTTAGCCCCCGGTATGCTATTTCTTTCTCCCAGCTTATTTTATGTCGTTTCCAAAAAATAACGTTACGTTGTATAAGCCAGCCGTAAAACTAAGCAGATGTATCATTGTACGATTAAATACTTAACAGCAATTTTTTAAACTTCTAAGCATCGCACATTTTCAATTTTTATACCCTCGTATTGGAAAAAAAAGTATTTTTAAATGCCATTTGTTTGAAAACTGTTTTCAAATAAATCTGAATTTATTTTTTAGATATTATTTATTTTTTGTAGTTTCTAGCGCCATTTGCTTAATATTGGCAACTCTAGTAGTCCATTTCTGTAGAAAGTAAAGAAAAAATAGTTGTAAAATAATAATTATATTTTTTTGCCTCCATTTTCCCATAACTACTGAAAACAAAATGTAATTAAAATACGTGCTATTGAAAAAATATAAATGACTGATTTCTGATAAAATATGGAGCTAGTATAAACTATATTCAATTTAATTATCTATATTACAAACAAATGAAGCATATGAATCATTAGATAGACGATTTTTTTGTCGAGTTTCTTGCTCATTCCTTTTTACTGGATTTGTGTATTATTCTGAGATAATGACGGCCTATGCGTACTTTATTGTAGATATTGTTTATGACTGGATCGTAAATGAGGAATTCTTCAGCGGATTCGGATGATGTCGTTTTATATAAAATAAAATCGCTTGTTCTATGTCTTAAAACTGATCTACAGTAGAGTCCCGATTATCCGAGCCCCGCTTAACCGAGTTTCCGCTTTAACCGTGTTATTTTCTTCTGATGGACTGATGGCTTCTATTATTATGAAACAGGCAGTATAAATGAAGTGATAGGTGAAGATGAAAGAGCAGCCGTAAAAAGTTAGAACTCTGATTTTCTGGTCAGAATGGGGAAAAAATGGCCATAATTTTTTTTTCAAAAAAAATTATGACCATTTTTTTTTCTCTGAAATTTTGAAATATTATATTTTTGAAATGATTAATTTCGCTCCAATAATGCTAATTTTTTTCAAATGCTTTGTTTGGTCCCAACTATTATGCTTGATGACAACGGTGTTGGTATTACTAAAAAATGCTGAAATTTTAGATTGCAGCTTGGAGTCTGTATTATATAACATGGCATGGATAATACACAATAAATTAACTGGTATATAACTTCAAGCTGACTGATGATAAAATACCTTTTCTTTAAATAACTAAAAAAAAAAAAAAGAGAGAGAGAGAGAGAGATTAGGAAAATTCTGTGATCGGTACCCACAACAAATTGGCTCATTTTAACGAAAATATTTTGGTACAGAAGGAAATACAGTTGTTGTAATCACGAACGTAAATCTTAATACTCGCCGACTGAAATGTTTTTAAAAATTATTCATCAGAGACAACGAGAAATAACTCGCAGTTTCATAAATTTTACGCATCATTATTCTTATCTATCTATCTACTTCTACTATATACGATATAAAAAATTGGTGGAACCAGAGAGAAAAGTAAAGCTCGATCTAAAAAAGTTACAGTAAAAAATTGTCAAATAGTTTCAGTTTAAAAAAGTAAGTAGTGCGTAGAAAAGTAATGGAATCAGATTATCTGTAAAGCTCATGAAATTATCCAAATTTTTGTTGATAGCTGAAAATGTGGACTGAGCTTTACTGGTGCTTTAAAATCAATCAGGGAAGTAAAGGCATTTTTAAGTCACTCTGAATTCCAATCATTCATAACCAGTTTAAAAATTTGGGTTCATAAGAATATGTTAGAGGTTGATTTGGAAATGAGCGAGAACATGAGAGGTATCGAGAATATGAGAGATCGTTCAGTACGAAGTATGGACTAAATTCCATTCCAGGGGCCACTGATAAGCCCGGAAGATCAAAGTCTAAAATGAGCCCAAAACCCTAAGCATGTACGATTCAACAATATGCTAACTACTTGTCTGTCTTAAATCCATTGACATAAGGCTCCCTTTCACAGTTATTACATGAAATAAAAATTATTACGCTACATGTGGTATGTCAAAAATGTTAATAACTACAATTCCTCAACAACTTGACTATATTAATGTTATACTTAAAATATTACTTCATGGTTTACACTCTTTCAGCTTTTTGGAATTTAGCTTGACTTGATGCAATCATGTCCACAATTCTGGGACTGGCAGAATTTTTTTTGCACATAACTACACATTCTGTTTACTATACCCAGTACTCATTTTGAGTGGATAATATGATTTTGAATATAAGGCATCAGTAAAGCTCAGTCCACATTTTCATCTATCAACAAAAATTTGGGTAATTTCATGAGCTTTACAGATAATCTGATTCCATTACTTTTCTACGCACTATTTACTTTTTAAAACTGAAACTATTTGACAATTTTTTACTGTAACTTTTTTAGATCGAACATTACTTTTCTCTCTGGTTCCACCAGTTTTTTATATCATTTCACATCTTTTTCAAATCCTTTAAGGAACTTAATCAACCAACCTCAACTAACCAAACAACCGCCCCAATTAACCGACCAATGATCCCAATTAACCGGCCCAACCAATTGTCCCAATCAAAAACTAACAGAAACATTGGTTCACTAGTGTATTTCAAGAGCTCTGATGAATCCATACTTATTACTAAACCCCACATTGGGATATTGACCTATACTTTACTCAGGACTGACCGCCAGACTAGTCCTTAGACTAAGTTTTATACATAGTGTGATCTCTTCAATTTTTGTGCTATGTACCTACGCTCCTCTGGTTACGGGGCTATGCAGTATCCTAAGCCAATCCCTCAAACACACAAAAAGCTAGGGTAAGACACAGTCATAAGAAATGAATTAAAACTGCGATCAAGCTATAAAAAGGAAAAGTTTCTGTCTTTGGAACTTAATGGGAATTTAAAATTAAAATAAAATCTGAAAACGACTGAATGCAGAAAAATGATCAAAAGTGATTGAAAATATTATACAATACAGCAGTAAATAATATCAGAAATATTACTAATATTGGATATTTATAATAATATTTCAGAGGTCAAACTAAAATATCACGATAATGACTAACATATTTACATCTATCTGTAACCATTGATCAAAAAATCAGGAAAATTGGAAAGTATAGGTGTCCTTTGTAAAGTAAGCACTAATTAAGGAGATAAATTACGTAAACGAGGATTTTGAAAATTAGACGTTAATAACAATAGTATTTCTTATATTCCTCTGACGAAGACTATGCTTTTTATAGTTGAAAGTGCTAAGGAATTAAAGTAATTTAACATCTTTTAAATATTGTCATCTTTTAAGTAGTTTTACACATAGTTTAAATTTAAGTAAACGAGTCTATTGACAATTGGCGTATTGGTACGGATAAATTACATAATTGAGCCTACAGACAATTGGCGCATGCTACCGGGCGTCGTTTAGGGCGTAATTAACTGAACCGTAAGCGCACGCACCTATTTTTGTAACGTTAACACACACGTGGGGTAAATGTCACCTCATTTTGTCTCCCATTATATTTTTGGCTAAATGCGTTTTAAAAAAAGTCTACTACTTTATACTGTAAAATGCATCAGTAATACTTCTATTTAGGGAAAAATCAAGCGTTTCATATTTATTTTCCGATTTTATAACAGTTTCTGTAAAAATGGCGGGTTTTTTTCCTTAGAAAATATGTAACGATTTGTTTTACCTCTTAAAACGTGAATTATTTTATAAAATTTACAGTAATTACATTTAATACACTTTCATCAACATATGCAGGTAGCTTTTATTTCACTCTTATATAGCGAGAAAATCTGATTTTCATTTAAAACAAAATACGCGTGTTATCACTTTTTTAGGTGCGTTCGTAATTATATAAATACGTAGCACCTATAGTCGTCGTTCAGTCCGTCCGTCTGTCCGTCTGTCCGCATGTAACAGAGCAAAAACTACCCAACCGAATAGTCTGAAATTTCAAATATGTGATTGCTGCAAAATTTTGTCGAGCCATTTCAAATTTTATGAAAATCGGATGTATAGTTTAATTACAGGGACGGTCAAAAGTTTTTCTTTACATTACGGCCAATGGGAAAAAGTATTGCAAGTGGATTTTAATGATATTAGAGCCTTCCGAATGATCTGAAATTTTAAAGATATAATTGCTGCAAAATTTTGTCGAGCCATTTCAAATTTTAGGAAAATCGGACGTATAGTTTAATTACAGGGACAGTCAAAAGTTTTTCTTTACATTACGGCCAATGGGAAAAATTATTGCAAGTGGATTTTAATGGTATTAGAGCCTTCCGAATGATCTGAAATTTTAAAGATATAATTGTTGCAAAATTTTGTCGAGCCATTTCAAATTTTAGGAAAATCGGATGTATAGTTTAATTACAGGGACAGCCAAAAGTTTTTCTTTACATTACGGCCAATGGGAAAAATTATTGCAAGTGCATTTTAATGATATTACAGCCTTCCGAATGGTCTGAAATTTTAAAGATATAATTGTTGCAAAATTTTGTTGAGCTATTTCAAATTTTAGGAAAATCGGATGTATAGTTTAATTACAGGGACAGTCAAAATTGTTCCGAAAAAATTATTGGAAGTGCATTTTAATGATGTATCAGACTATGCACGTTATGAAGTGCAAAAAATTATACATTCAGTACAATATGGGGTGCAAAAAATAATTTTAAAACTAGTTATAGTACGAACGCACCTCATTTGCCACGTTTGACGAGCAATTTCCAACTTGTTTAAATTATTGTGTCGCTTTATAGCATGTGGCAACAGTAAAGAACAATTGAAGGAGATATTTCTATATTGTTAAATTATGGAACGCTATGTAAAGTTTAAATGGGTGTCATTCCCTTAATATTGGATATTTTTTGAACCGACCTTCGAAAGGCACATTGCTAATTTAAGACCTTTCCAAAAAGCCATTATTCATCACTGAATGTTTTCTGGTTTGGATTGTAATTGAGTTGTTGTCTTTTCATCATGTTTCAAAACGTAAAAGATGAGGCTGAGCTGTACTATACAGCACGATCGTGCTGTATGATATTAAATGCAACTGGGAATTTCGCTCCGGCTGCATATAACTTGCGTTCTACAGAATGGATTTTGATGACACTTAAAATGTTAGTTAGATAATTTTTCTGTGAAGATTTTAGTAAATAACATATCGTTCTACGTTGCTTAGACATAGAATTATGTAGAACTTTTTAAAATTATATTGTAGCGATCTCATCTCACATGATCAGTATAAAGCGAGTTACCAGATTAGAGTAACTGGCTTGGCCTTTTGCTCGACGCTAGCGTTCTCGCCTCCTGATCATGGGATCCGTGGTTCGTATCCCATCGGCGCCACTCGCGCCAAAGTGGTGACCCGGAGCAAACACACAACCTTCAATAACAATCACCTCCCCTCATAACCAACAGATGGCAACAGCAAACAAATCATCTACAGCAATAAGCCTGTGAAACCAACTGGTTAAACGCTCACAGCACTGGCAACCTGAGCATCACTCACGACTCTCGAGTGCACATCGCTCGTCAGACATCGACAAGATGTCTTCCTCACTGGGGAGGGAGTGTGTAGCGTGATCAGTATAAAGCGAGTTACTAGATTAGAGTAACTGGCTTGGCCTTTTGCTCGACGCTAGCGTTCTCGCCTCCTGATCATGGGATCCGTGGTTCGTATCCCATCGGCGCCACTCGCGCCAAAGTGGTGACCCGGAGAAAACACGCAACCGTCAACAACAATCACCTCCCCTCATAACCAACAGATGGCAACAGCAAACAAATCATCTCCAGCAATAAGCCTGTGAAACCAACTGGTTAAACGCTCACAGCACTGGCAACCTGAGCATCACTCACGACTCTCGAGTGCACATCGCTCGTCAGACATCGACAAGATGTCTTCCTCACTGGGGAGGGAGTGTGTAGCGTGATCAGTATAAAGCGAGTTACTAGATTAGAGTAACTGGCTTGGCCTTTTGCTCGACGCTAGCGTTCTCGCCTCCTGATCATGGGATCCGTGGTTCGTATCCCATCGGCGCCACTCGCGCCAAAATATAATTAGACAAACCCGATTATGAAAAATACCCTTTTTAGAAGATTCTTCCGAATGGATTTCGATAGAAATTGCACTGTTTGTCACAAAATTTTTCAGGCAGAATTTTAGTATATACCATACCGTTCTACATTGCTTAATAATAGAAATATGGTGGAAAATTCTCTAATCAGTTTTATCATTCTCTACTAAGTTCTACTGTGATTGATCAATTAAAAGAGTTGGACCTTAATAGCTGAAAATTTGTCTGCACATAAGAAATATAATAGAACAATAGCGTTCATATCGTTTCAGCAATGCGAAAGTTCATTCCAGGTAAAAGTCCATATTGCTTTAAATCAGAAGTTCAAATTCATTAATACATATAGTTGGATTGAATGCTCGTTTGGATGAACAGACCAGCGTAACGGGCAAAGCCTGCTAGTCCCCCCCCCCCCCCCAAAAAAAAAGTCGTGTCTTCTCTATCAGTCTATTGTATTGGTGAACCTGAACCGAAAAAACACAACTGCTTGCAAAAAATAGGTTTCATCCCGTATTTTTTCCATTGTAAAATCTTTGTTTACAATTAAAACTGACGCACAATGATAAAGGTTTTTCGCTATTTCCCAAAAGTTGATTTTCTGGATAAATCGAGTTTTGAAATTTACCTCCTCAAATGTTGAATTGATATTAAACTATAAAAGAATTTTACTTGGTCAAGATTCTAACTCAGTGAAATGAAACAAATTTAACTAGAATTTTTTTTTTGTGAGTGTCGGAGGAAGGATTTTCGGACTAAGTTAAAATTGATACAATTTAATAAAAGTAAAAGGGCTTACATCTTAAGTATGAAATTTCTGTTTTATCTCCTTCATTAGAACGAACAAAAAAGTGTATAGTATTAAATTATCAATAATTAAATTCAATTTTTCAATCTTTTTGAGTTTTTGCAAACAGCAGAAAATCTACAATTTCCAATTTGCTACCCACTTGTAGTTTAATGTAGACGTAATTAAAGTTTTTGAAATATTTACTGTAAACAAGATGTTTTCACGGGAGATCCAATTAAAAATGAATCGCCTGATCGTCCCTAAGACACGTGCCTGCTTGATCCAGATGCAGACTAATCCATTACATGGTAAAAGTTTCTGATATATTACTGTTCTTGCCAAAGTGTTTTTTCTTCTTTTCTTGTACGACATGAATTTAATAGCTTGGGAACAATTTTATTTTATGTTCCCACTTTAAGAAAAATAATCCAACCGAATAAGTATTTACGACATACAGTAAATAAAAGGGAAAATATAAATATGCATGTTAAAGAGCGCACGTTTATATGAACTTTTACACAAGGAAATTCAAAATGAATCGTAAAGAAATGTGCCTGCTTTATCGAGATTCAGACTAACCAAATACGTGCTAAAATTTACTGATATACAATACTCTTGATTTTGAGTACTTTGTTTCTAAACCATTGCGTGACATGAATTTAAAAACTTGGGAGAATAATTTTATGTTATATTCCAACTGAATGAAATATTTTAAGATATGCAATGAAAAAAATATAAAACATAAATAAAGAAAGAATGTACGTTCATACGCACTCCTACATATTTACATGGAAGTTTAATCCTCTGATATTGTAAGCAATTGTGTTTCTGTAATGGTGAATTCCCATCGGAAATTTGAAAAAAAAAATTTTCAATATAAGGAAAAGCAATTTTTCAGCTTTTTTTCACCTAAGTCATACAAGTAAAACTTTATTAAAATTTTCTGGGGGAAATCTTAATTAAAATGAGGCCCCTCCAGGGGTTAAAATGAGCTCTAAAGAAAGGTCACTGCCTGATCCAGATGCAGACTAATCCATTACACGAAAAAGTTTCTGGTATATTACTTTTCTTCCTACAGTGGTTTTTCTTTTTTTACTGTGTGACATGAATTTAATCACTTGGGAACAATTTTGTTTTATGTTCGTAAATTAAGAGAGATACTCCAACTGAATAAGCCTTTCACGACATACAGCATAAATTTGCATAAATTTTTACACAGGGAAATTCAAAATAAATCGTGAAGAAATGTACCTGCTTTATCGAGACTCAGACTAACCAACTACGAGACAAAATTTAATGATATACTATACTCTTGAACTCTTGATCTCCGAGTGTTCTTTTCTAAACCATTGCATGACTTGAATTTAAAAACTTGGGAGAATAATTTTATGTTATATTCCAACTGAATAAAATATTTTCAGATATGCAATGAAGGAAATATAAAACACAAATAAAGAAAGAATGCACGTTTATACGTACTCCTACATATTTACATGGAAGTTTAACCCTTTGAGGGGCAAGCAATTGTGTTTCTGTAATGGTGAATTCCCACCGGATATTATAGAAAAATTTTATTTCAAAATAAGGAAAAGCAATTTTTGAGCCATTTTTTTAAAACAAAGTTCTAAAAGTAAAACTTTATTAAAATTTTCTAGTGGAAATCTTAATTAAAATTAGGTGGGATAAAATATATCCCACCGGTCCTCAAGAGGTTAAAATGAACACTAAAGAAGGTCACTGCTTGATCCGGATGCAGAGTAATCCATTACACGAAAAAGTTTCTGGTATATTACTTTTCTTCAATGGTTATTCTTCTTTTACTCTGTGACATGAATTTAATCACTTGGGAACAATTTTGTTTTACGTTCGTAAATTAAGAGAGATACTCCAACTGAATAAGTCTTTCACGACATACAGTCCGAATAAAAGGGGAAAATGGTGTGATAAAGAACGCACGTTTGCATAATTTTTTACACAGGGAAATTCAAAATAAATCATGAAGAAATGTACCTGCTTTATCGAGTTTCAGACTAACCAACTACGAGACAAAATTGAGTGATATACTATTCTCTTGATCTCCGAGTGTTTTCTTCTAAACCATTGCGTGACATGAATTTAAAAACTTCGGAGAATAATTTTATGTTATATTCCTACTGAATAAAATATTTTAAGATATGCAATGAAGGAAATATAAAACATAAATAAAGAAAGAATGCACGTTTATACGTACTCCTACATATTTACTTGAAAGTTTAACCCTTTTAAGGGCAACCAATTGTGTTTCTGTGATGGTGTGAATACCCACAGGAAATTAAGGAAAAAGTTTCTTTTAAAATAAGAAAAAGCAATTTTTGAGCTGTTTTTTAAAAAAAGTTCTAAAAGTAAAACTTTGTTAAAATTTTCTGGTGGAAATCTTAATTAAAATTTGGTGGGATAAAATACATCCCACCGCCCCCTCCAGGTGTTAAAATGAACACTAAAGAAAGGTCACTGCTTGATCCAGATGCAGACTAATTCATTACACGAAAAAGTTCCTGGTATATTACTTTTCTTCCTACAGTGGTTATTCTTCTTTTACTCTGTGACATGAATTTAATCACTTCGGAACAATTTTGTTTTATGTTCGTAAATTAAGAGAGATACTCCAACTGAATAAGTCTTTCACGACATACGGTACGAGGAAAAGGGGAAAATGGCATGATAAAGAGCGCACGTTTTTATAAACTTTTACACATGGAAATTCAAAATGAATCGTAAAGAAATGTACCTACTTTATTGAGAAGCAGACTAACCTACCATGTTATAAAAGTTTCTGCTATATAGTCTTGTTCGCTGAGTGCTTTTTTTTTTCTTTTAACTGTAGAGTGACATGAATTTAATAACTTGGGAGAATTATTTTGTGTAATTTTCCAACTAAATGAAATATTTAAAGATATTCAATGAATGAAATAGAAAACATAAATATCATGAGAAAGTATTCACGTTCATATGCACTCCTACATATATACATGGAAGTTCAAAATGAACACTAAAGAAAGGTGCCTGCTTGATCCAGATCCAGACTAATCCCTTACACGGGAAAAGTTTCTATCCCACTTTTCTTCCTATAGTGTTTTATCTTCTTTTATTGTGTGACATGAATTTAATCATATGGGAACAATATTATTTTATTCTCCTAAATTAAGAAGTACTTGAACTGAGTAAGTATTTCACGAAATACACTAAATAAAAGGGGAAATATAAATAATGCATGATAAAGAGCGGACGTTTATATGAATTTTTACACGGGAAAATTCAAAATGAATCGTAAAGAAATATGCCTGCTTTATCGACATGCAGACTAACCTACCAAGTGATAAAAGTTTCTGATGTATTACTCTTGTTCTCTGTTTTTTTTTTTTTTTTTTTTTTTTTTTTAAGTAGCCATTCCGTGACATGAACTTAATGGGAGAATTAATTTATGTTATATTCCAACTGAATAAAATATTTTAAAATGTTCAATGAATGAAATAGAAAACATAAATATGCGTGAAAAAAATGCACATTCATACGCATTCCTGCATTTATACATGGAAGTTCAAAATGAACATTGAAGAAAGGTGGCTGCTTAAGCCAAATGTAGAGTAATCCATTACACGAAAAAAGTTTCTGATATATATTACTTTTCTTCCAACAGTGATTTTTCTTCTTTTACTGCGTGACATGAATTTAATTTCTCTGAAACAATCTTTTTTTTTATGTTCGTAAATTAAAGAAAACTTTCCAACTAAATAGAATGATTTAAGGGTTGCAATAAAAAATATAAAATTTAAATATGTATGATAGAAAGCAAACGTTTATGTATACTTATACATATAGAGAGAAGTTCAAAAGGAATGATTAAACAATAACAACAACTAAAATTCTTTATTTCCCAATGATTTTTAGTTATATCTTTACAAATTCGTTTATTATTTGAAAAGCTCAAACTCCGCAAATGTTTGATATTAACACCTTTTATGACGCAGTAGTCTAATTATTACCACTTGTGTTCCAGAATAACTTGATCAATCACTTTGCCTATACGCTGTTTAAAAAAACTAAAATCCACCGAAAGTAAGATTGCAAACACCGAGCCTTTGTTATATACTGCCAGAGAAAAAAAAAATCTTAAATTACTAAGTTCAGTGACTGTATTTATTAAAGCGTACGGGAAAATCCGTCTTTTTTATCCACTTTAAAACCTAACTATGAATTGAACATGTCTCGGTAGTTGCTCTATCAATTACAATGCAATTCATCAGAAACATAGATTTTAGTTGTCTGAGCGAAGCGAAGGCTAATACTCAGCGAAATATTACTGTCCGGACACTTTACTACTACGATGGATATTAACGCCATGTCCTACTAAAAAAAAAGCCTAATAAAAACCTTTCGTCAAGCATAACTCAAAAAATATTTGTCGGATTTCGTTTCTGATTGCACCAGAAGGTACCTATGAGAGTCGCCTACTGAATGCACCTACTATGAAAAATAAGTTCCAAACCGTTTAAAAATTATATAGAAAAAACTCTTTAAAAAGCACAATTTATCTGCATACGTCACAGAAATTTGGTGTGCGTCACTTTCACCGGTTGATGTTTTCGTAGACAACTCGTTTACACAGATGGAGCAAATAAAAAAAAATACGCACGCAGAAATATTGAACAGATCAGTTTCAACCACGTGATCACAAACCTTGCAACAACCCGTGGCAACCAGTTTTGGTGGGCAAACAAATAATAATATAGTATTCCGTACCACGGTGCCCGTTTTTAGCCTGTTGTATAAAATCTGGCATGTTGTATGACATACAATTGTGGATGATTAAAACAAAGGACATGAGTATAATAAAACACGCATACTATAATATATATTAAAACACACATACACACATAAATAACGCCTGCATTCAACAGTTAAAGGTATACATAAATATTTTACAGACATACATACAATAAATACAATAAACCCAACTGGAGTGAAAAATTAGCCAGAGCCAGGAATCGAACCCGGGACCACAGTATACAAGACTGCTGCTCTAACCACTGAGCTACTACGGCCGATGCTTGAGTCTGCAATTTCTCACTAATAAACCATGTTGGGGAAGTCACCAGCCATCTATACGACAGCCTTGGAAGACCGGACAACGATGAATAGATTTTACTATTACATCGATCTACGATAATTATAATAAAACACGCATACTACAATATATATTAAAACACACATACACACATAAATAACGCCTGGATTCAACAGTTAAAGGTATACATAAATATTTTACAGACATACATACAATAAATACAATAAACCCAACTGGAGTGAAAAATTAGCCAGAGCCAGGAATCGAACCCGGGACCACATTATACAAGACTGTTATCGGAAGTCTCATAACTCAGGTATCGGCCGGAGTAGCTCTGTGGTTAGAGCAGCAGTCTTGTATACTGTGGTCCCGGGTTCGATTCCTGGCTCTGGCTAATTTTTCACTCCAGTTGTATTTATTGTATGTATGTCTGTAAAATATTTATGTATACCTTTAAAGGATATGAGTGTTTATTGATCCGGAAGGTTATCTTTCTCTGGATGTCTGTCTATCATACAGCATGCAATTTTCTTGTAAAGGATGATATTATTATGCAGTAAAACCTCCATAACGGACACACCCGATTAGTGGACACCTCTAACCCTTAAATAACTGTACATTTTTTACTCTCAGTAGCGGACACCTCCAAATAGAGGACAAATTCTGCCCTCCCGAGGTGTTCGCTATTCAGAAGTTTTACTGGTAAAACCTCCATAGCGGACACACCCGATTAGCGGATACCTCTATTTAGCGGACATTTTTTCGATTACCAACTCTTAAATAACTGTACATGTTTTACTCTCAGTAGCGGTCACCTCTAAATAGAGGACAAATTCTGCATTCTCGGTGTGTCCGCTATTCAAAGGTTTTACTGTATATAATATTGATAATTATTTTACAGGGCCGCACAAAAGAATAAGAATATATGAAACGAATATAAACTGAATTCGGGATTGGTAGATCGCTGATGGTAATGTAATTTTAGGATGTTGTTACCGCAGCATGTTTTTAGAGTTTCGTTCATCTAACGAAACCCTACCTGTGTCACTCCTTTGTCTGTGTGTTTGTCCGTCTGTCACAGAGCCCGTTCTCAGAAACTATATATGTCGGAGACTTGAAAATTTACACACTTATAGCTGAACACCACACATCAAACGGCAAAAAATAAAATTTTGAAAAAGTCTAATATTTAACCCTCTGGGCTCTAACTTGTGTATTTTAAGCAATTTTTCTAACTCAGCCCCTAATTTAATTAAGTTGGAGACATGAAATTTTGCATACTTATAGCTGAACATCTCACATCAAACGACAAATAATAAAATTTTGAAAAAGGCTTAATATTCAACCCTTTGGGCTCTAAATTGTGTATTTAAAGCAATTTTTCTAACTCAGCCCCTAATTAAGTTGGAGACATGAAAGTTTGCATACTTATAGCTGAACACTTGCGATAACACGATAAATCATAAAATTTTGAAAAAGTCATATTTAACCCTCCAGTCTCTAACTTCTGTATTTTAAGCAATTTTTCTAACTCAGCCCCTAATTAAGTTGGAGACATGAAATTTTGCATACTTATAGCTGAACACCTCACATCAAACGACAAATAATAAAATTTTGAAAAAGGTCTAATATTTAACCCTCTGGATTCTAACTTGTGTATTTTAAGCAATTTTTCTAACTCAGCCCCTAATTACGTTGGAGACATGAAAGTTTGCAAACTTATAGCTGAACACTTGCGATAACACGATAAATCATAAAATTTTGAAAAAGTCATATTTAACCCTCCGGTCTCTAACTTGTGTATTTAAAGCACTTTTTCTAACTCAGCCCCTAATTAAGTTGGAGACATGAAATTTTGCATACTTATAGCTGAACACCTTACATCAAACGACAAATAATAAAATTTTGAAAAAGGTCTAATATTTAACCCTCTGGGCTCTAACTTGTGTATTTTAAGCAATTTTTCTAACTCAGCCCCTAATTAAGTTGGAGACATGAAATTTTGCATACTTATAGCTGAAGACTTGCGATAACACGATAAATCATAAAATTTTGAAAAAGTCATATTTAACCCTCCGGTCTCTAACTTGTGTATTTAAAGCAATTTTTCTAACTCAGCCCCTAATTAAGTTGGAGACATGACTTTTTGTATAATTATAGCTGAACACCTCACATCAAACGACAAATAATAAAATTTTGAAAAAGTCTATTATTTAACCCTCTGGGCACTAACTTGTGTATTTTAAGCAATTTTTCTAACTCAGCCCCTAATTAAGTTGGAGACATGAAATTTTGCATACTTATAGCTGAACGCCTCACATCAAACAGCAAATAATAAAATTTTGAAAAAGTCTAATATTTAACCCTCTGGTCTCTAACTTGTGTATTTAAAGCAATTTTTCTAACTCAGCCCCTAATTATGTTGGAAACATAAAAATTTGCATACTTATAGCTAAACACCTCACATCAAACGACAAATAATAAAATTTTGAAAGAATCTAATATTTAACCTCTAATATTTTGTCTCGCGCAATTTTTAAATTTAAACTGTTTTGCAATACTATTTTTTGTTCATTTTGCATAATAAGTGTAATGTGACGTAATTTGTTCTATTTCGGATTTCTAACGCATGTTAATTTATTTATTTTACAATATCCTTTCTCTTTTAAAATTCACATGTAAATATAGTTTTTATGGCGTAATTTCCAATAAGTACCTGCTTTTTATACCTATTTATTTAATTATAATTTGAAGGTTTTTTTCTATTTATAATAGTAACGTGTAAATAATTTTTTTATTTGAAGCAAACATTATTGTTTGCGCTGTTTATACAGTTGGCAACAGTTTAAATTAATATCATTTTCAAAAATATGTAAAAAATATCTGTCAAAATGCTGAATATTTGAATTTAAAATAGAAATAAAACCTCAAAAAATGAGTCAAATTAAAAAAAAATAATGAAATCTGCAGACCGGGATCTTCTATTGAATAAAATGATCTAAAAATGATTAAATTCCCATGTATAGCTTTTGCTCTTATAAATTTTTTTTAATGGAACGATTTTGTCCAACTTTAGCATTAAATATCTCTTAAAATAATTCTTCGATTTGAAAACTGTATGTATTAGTGTGTTGATCAAACATTTCGCTATAATATACCGATTTTCATATATTTGTATGCAATAGTTTTCTTAATATTAACGAAGAAAGATCTCCGGTCACAAAAAATTCAAAACCGGCGGCGGCGGCGGTGACAGCGTTAGTTACTTTTTATAGGATAGAGAGATATACAAAAATGAAAACTTGTCTATCTGTCTGTTTGTAATTCTATAAAAAATCCACAATTTGGAAGCCAAAATTGTGAAGAGATACGTACATGTGTATTAAAACATGGCCGAGACAACTAAAGTAATCCGGAATCGAAATAACTTATAGTTAATTTTTAATTAATAAAAAACCACCAATTTAACAGCAATTTCTTATCAAATTTAAACATTTTTCGTTATAGCAGTTGCCAACAATTAAAAAACACAATAAAATTATTACTACAACAATTAATTTTCTACTGCAAGATTTCCACGTGAAAAATGAAAATGAAATAAATAGTTTGCCGAATTAAAAAAAAAAGGAGAATATTACGTCATAACTTTTCTATTGCAAGATATTCACGTGAAATATGAAAGTGAATATAACTTCATAACTTTTCTATTTCAAGGTTTCCACGTGAAAGAGGAAAATATTACGTCATATTGGAAATATAAAGGGCATGGTGGATATAGTATAACGTCATATGAGTGTGAAAAATGTATTGAAGCATGATAAAAACCCGATTAGGGAAATATTGGCGTATTTTAACATTATTGCTCCAATTAGAAATTGAAATAAGTTAATTTATAGCTGTATTCTTTTGCGTCTGTTATATACATTTATACATTTTTATATAGCGTTTTCATATGATTCATTCAACAACATTTCGACTGCTTTTTTTAATGTTTGTTTTGTGTTGTATGTTAAATTTTGAAATTGATTTTTCAGAACAAACATCCTTCAAATTCTGGGCAACGCCGGCCCTTTAGTTTGTAACAGATAAATGGCTTTTGTATCTGTACATCTAATGCTAATATTATAAAGCGTTATAATATTATAAAGTATATAATATTATTAATGCTTGTACGTTTGTGAGGTGTTATCTCTGAAACTACATAGCCAACTTAAAAAAATGTTGGTGGCCATCTCTGCTCCTAAAAAAAAGACTATTTTATGTCAGTGCAAGAACCTACAACTCTGCAGGAGCAAAAAAGTTCTAAAATTGTGATTTCTGCGATATATATTGGGTTAGAAACTTTAAATTTGGTGCGGTAGTTACTTTTAAGATGTAAATACTCGTAATGAACGTTCTCTAAAAGATTCAATTTGACGGATAAACGTAAAAATTTCTAGAAAGGTTCTAAACTATGATTTATTTGGAATACTGAAATTTTTGGGATACTGTTGGGGTTAGAAACTAGAACTTTTGCATGGTAGTAATTAATAAGATGTAAATGCTCGTTGTAGAACGAATTCTAAAAAATAGAAAGACTAAACGAAGCGGAAAAAGATCTAAAGATGATCTAAGTAACGAAGAACATGGAACTATTAGGAATATAAACATGAAAATTGACATGGCTGCATTTATCATGACGTAAATTCTCGCAACAGAACAATTTCTAAAAATGTCGCTATATAAAACAGTGCAGAAACAAAAAACTTTCAAAAATTTTCTATTTCTCTGTTACTGCTGAGCCCAAAATCTTGAAATTTTGCTTCGGGTTAGTTTTAAAATTTACAATTGTCTCTATGAATGATTTCTAAAAAATTTAAAATTTAAAAAGATGAAATTAACGGAAAGCGATCTCAATTACCATTAATTAGGAATTATTAGGTACAGCAACTTCAAATATTTCATAATGCTGCAAAAATGCGATTTAAATGCAACAAAACTGATATCTACCCACCTAGCATTAAATAAATTGTGTAAATATTGAATAAAGACCTGTATGAAATAGTGAGTAGGTTGCCCGAAAGTACTTGTTAAAGTGTTCCTTCTCTAGGCTTTTCTCTCTCTCGCCAAGGCCACTAACAGAGGGAAGTGCCGTTTTAAATGTGATATGAATTTTTTATCCGATTCATTTTTCTAGACATTTTATCATAAGGTCATATTCTCAATTACCATTAGTATATTTTTTATATATTAACTTATTCTGGTGAAATTTTGTAATCGGGTTCATATTGGCGTATGTTAGCTTGCATGATTTGTGAATAAATATGTATGGATTTGTAAATTACTTCAAATGACACTTTGACAGCTCAAAAGTTATGCAGACGATATATTCAGATCTTGTGTCATACTTTATGTTGTAATCATTGCCGATTTCTTTTATTTAATACATGCTAAATACAGCTCAACTTGTGCAGAATATGTTTGAAAACAAAACAATACAGCGTATGTAGTGGCCAGCATACACTCATCATTTAAATCCGATCGAGCATATCTAAAACACAATCTAACGAAGCATTGCATACCACTTTTGATGTATTCGGTACTTTGATACTATATTAGATTTTGAGAAGAGAATTCCTTAAATGTTATCGACAACCTCATTGCATTCGTGGAAAACAGATATTGTAATTATTAACTATTCCGGGGGGAGCACACATCATATAAAGTATAGTCCATTCTTTTTAAACATCATATATTCGCCATTTAAAGTTACTCAAATTGGTGCGGAGCGTCTGATTATGCTCTTGACATCATTTTATACAGTTAAAATTCCGATATAAGTAAATTAGTGTCTCATTTTCTATTTTACTTTTAATATATTGCGTACTTTCAATTTTATATCCATGCATGGCTGTCTTGAATGGTTTGATTTCCCATTTTTTTAAACAGTGTATACGAATTTATATATAAGATTTTGTAATTCTATAATTCGTTTATTTTCATCATTTCAATTTTTCGCAGTATATGGACAATTAAAGATAACATCTCATTTTCTTTGCTTGCACATGTTATTATTAAATCTATGTTCTCAGTAATATCGCTCAGACTAATCCCTCTGAGGGAAGTCCTAGTAAGACAAAGGTAATAATGTGTCCAAATTTTGAAAATCCGATCCGTGACCTGAATAATGAAAGGGTAAATTTATAATGCAAACCAGATAGGCGATTTCAAATTAAAAAATTTCTCAAAATTTCGAATTTAGGAATGCCCCGCATACGATACACACACACACACACAATACATTCATACCAAACAATACATGATGTACAATATAGATATGTACAATACAGACAATATAGAAAATGCATATACACATTTCATATACTCCCATTAACTATAAAAGTCATTTTCTTCGAATATATCACAACTTATTTTTTTTTACCTAAACATTAATTTAAAATATACTTTTAAGAATGTACAGATAATTTCTGATGGGGAAATTATGCATATTTTGGGAGCGTGAAATCAAAATTTGGAATGACACAGTATGGCGAGAATAATTAAGGGCCAAACACATTATTTTTGTTACAAAACAGAAAATATTTACGTATCTTTCACGTTACTCTGTGCCACGTGTATTTTCGAATCAAAATATTTCAAATTATGCCTGTTAATTTAACTGTATACGTGAAACATAGCTCTCTTGTGAATATAATTAATCAAGGAATACATTTCTCAGTTGTGAATACATCGACTATTAAATCGCATTCTCCCATGTATGTTTCATGTATGTTTACTCCTATGTTTGTACCATGTTTAAAAAAGGCTTGCTTATCAAAAAAAAAAAAAAAAAAGTTTTAGAAAAAAGGGGATGCTCAATCTTATCGTGCTGTTGCTTTTAAAAACAAAGATTTCATAAAATAACATTTTTGCTGAATAAAGCAAGATAATAATTTTTTTAATACAATTCTAGGGTTCCGTTCTTAAAAAGTAAAAACGGAACCATTATAAGATCACTCCTGTGTCTGTGTGTCTGTCTGTCTATCACAGGCCTTTTACTCGTAAACTATGGAACGTGGACAGTTCAAATTGAGATTTGTAATAAAGACTATGGACTCACATATTTACAAATTACTATTAAACATTCACAAATATATTTAGGAAAAATGTAGAGGGCTAATTAAGTAACTTGAAAAAAAAAAATCCTTTTTTTTTAATATATCGTGTGAAAGTTTTCTTAATCCTGAACTCAAAAATACATTTCTTTTAATTTTAGGTATTATATTTTAAGAAATATCGAAAATGTAGTGCCAAAATATGTTTCCCCCATCTATTTCCGAATCTACTGAAACTAAAATTAGGAAAAAATTAGAGGCAGTAGACGTTAATTTAAAACTTGCAGGAAAATTACAGCGATTACCCTAGGTCGCCTAGTTTTTGAGAAAAACGCTTTTTTCCCTTACATACAAATTTCGATTTACGGGCGTTCAACAACGATGTTGAGAAGCGTTGGAGGAACCTATTGTAACAAAAATATAAAAGCATTGTTGATATTGATTTTCGAAAAAAATCGTCGGTAATTAGCCGAGATATTAATCCTTAAAGACACGGACGGTTTGGACATGCGTAATGAGAATGACGGCGTACTCTATCTACTATCGGCTTTTAAAGTCTAGATAACAACTTTTATTGATATATTTGTGTAATGCAATGCCCAGTAGGAGTATAAAAGCAATACACGTCAAATTGTTAAAAACAGACTGATTTAATTAGAATTAATCACATAAATACTATGGGATTCGCGACTAGTTTGCATAGAATGGATCTCTCAATACTCCTTCAGTTTCTTTAAAAGTTAATTAGAAACGTACCTCGAAAAACGCGGAACGGATCAAGGCGGCGTTGTAACTTTGCGACCTCCTTTCGAAGCGCGCTTAACACAATGTAAAGTTTAAACTTTGAACAAGGGTTTTGTTTTGCGACACTGTAAAAAGAAAAGATTATTACTATGCTGAATTTAGTTTTATGAAATGCCAAATGAAGTTTAAATATGCACTTCTTTTATTGTCAGTACTGAAATAAGTACATCATAAACAGAATAGGATAAGATTAAAAAAAGTGTCGTACAGAACAGCAATATTTGATATTATGCAGGCTTCATATCTCTTTGAACTTTTATGGTATACCCATTCATACTTTTCTAGTATATACATAAAGATATACCCAACCCTATTTTGTATAGTTTTTTACTTGACTTATTATTCCTTTAGCAACTGTTATTTTTAATAATACAGTTAATCCTTCATATATTTATCGTATGGAACCCTCTGAGCGCGAGTAATACTCACACTTGACCGTTTATTTTGTAAAATCGATAAGTTTTCTTTGAAGACAAAACTGGCTACAAAAATTTTTAGTGTGTTCAATATAAACAGTTTTTCTTAAAAAAAAAAAAAAATAGTCTTGATATATTAGAAATTACTATAAAAAATAGTTTCAACATGAATTAAGGTTTTGTTTTACTAATTTCTTTTGTATTTTATAATATAAAACTATTTTCTGAAAATTCCCTTTTTTATATTCTAAATTCAAAATACCAAGTCTCAGTGCTAAAATAATTTCGAAACAAAATGTTTATGTTTCTAGAATTGTGATAAAAATTTGTAACAAACGTAGGGACAGATATTTTTTAAATCCTTCTACAAATTTTATATAAGCTGTTAAACAGGAAAATTATAACAATTTTAAGGAAATTTACCACGTGTAATTTAATTATTTTTTCAAGATAATTAAAAACGAAATTAAAAATATCTCTCCATAGGTCTTTTACATATAATATAACACCATTTAAAAAACTTTATACTAAAATATTGAAAATTGAATGAAAAGTAGTATTTTTAAAAGTGCATATTTCGACAGAAAAAACTCATAAAATTCACAATAAAACTATACTTTTTAATAAAAAGTACATTTTTTTGCTGATTATTCCTTAGAAAACTGTTTTTAAATAGTATATCACAATTCATTACTTTAAAATCAATGATAAAAAATTTTGGGGGCTTTCTTACGACTCTTCTTTTAAATGCTCACAAAACATTTTTTACTGAATAAAATAATTAAGCTAACATCTAAATATCACCTTAATTATAGAAAGACAGTTATCATAAAAAAAATCTCACAGGCAAATCTATATAAAAAAATTAATTATTTTATCTTTATCTTTGCCTTTACTTGTTAAAGATAGCAAAAAGATAGATCTGTCTTAATTTCCGGACAAGAATATGTTGCCACGCGAAATAATGTGGAAGCAATTAACTTCATCGAATAATTTAAGAGATCGAGCTATTCTCTCCAGAGACTTGATTAAAAAAAATGTACAGCTTCTTTATAAAATCTCCTTGATTAAGGGAAGATAATCTATTGTTGAAATAAATTTGTAGATTGATTTAAAAGGTGACATTTTTTTATCTTTTAGCGAATGCTTTTATTGTCAGGCTGATACTATTAATTAAAAAAGAGCTAAAGTAGTTTGAAGGTTTATTTAGATTTCAACCCACGTTCACAGCAAATAGTGGCGTCTTAAATTAGGACGTCTTAAATTAAGAATTTCAAATACTTAAGTGTCTGAATCTGAAATTTCAGTCATAATAGATGTCTTAATTTAAGACACCTAAAGGTTTTACTATTATCATGGTGTAAACGAACTGAGAAAAGTTTCTAAAAAATCCGCAAGCATCTAATTTTAAGACATTTTGTAGCTTCCATTCCGCATTAGCCACCAAGGGGTGCTCATAATTGCGCATGCGCTTTAGATTTCTCACGTTCGAACTTGATTTCGTTTGTAATTCAAACTGAATGTTTGTTTTTATGTACGCGTAGATTTTAATGAATAATTTATTTTGAGTTGATTCGTTTTTCGCAGAATGTGAAGTTCCGTGATTTAATTCGTATCTATCGTCATAGTGGTCATTCGTATTAATTTATATCAATTACAATAATATAGTGTTCGTCGTCTTGTCAAAGCAGGTAAATAGAACTGTTGTCTGGCGGGTTATGTTTTGAGGATAAGAAATTTCAGTCTTTAAATACAGCAAGCCGGATATATAACGGGATTTTCGTTTTAAAATATCCAAGTCTGTTTAACACACGGAAACCGACGTAGCCTAAAATCAGGACTTCGTATCAAGGCGGTGTGCTTTTGGAATGATAAGGCCTTTTTCCAGGTAAGTGGGATCTTCCCTGTGTATTGCAAACTCACTGTGAAAGTTTTCTCTTTAAATGGAGACCTCATACGAGTCTATATCTTCATTAGTTCTTGAGTTACGTCAAAATTTGTTTAAACCATTTTGCCTATGGCATTTCCATGTTAAATTTTTATTTTGGTAATATTTAAATTTCTACTCTTCAAATCATCTGCAATAATGTTTCTGTATTATTTTCTATCCAATGTTATCCTTAAAATAAGTCTTGGTGAATCTGCATGGTGTATTAGCGGTTATTGAGTTTTCACCATCCTAAGCCTTTTCTAGGTACACCATTACTTTAGAAATCGCTATGACAGCGTCTGTTGATTGGCTCGTAACTTCTTAATTATCATTAAGACTACCTTAACAGTGTTTCTTTGGGGTAATTAATACATCGGAGTACCCTTTTTAAGGCTTTATTTGTATATACAATATTTTTATAAGCATTTAATACAGCAGCATTTGTAATGTTTACATCGGTTTTTACATTTCTCATAGGTTTATAAGTGATATGAATTGGAATTCATAAGTCTATATAGTAAACATCCCTATTTAATAGCTGCTTTTAATTATTATGTATGATTTTATTGCCTAATGAAGTTTTCTTCTGTTTTGTGCATCATGATAATTTTAAGAAAGAATATAGTCAGAACATCCTTCCATTCTCCCATATCATTGATTCCTTCATAGATTTAATACAGCGAATTACTTGTGTTCATTTACTTATTTTAAACTATTTGGACAGTAAAACTCATTAAATACGGTCATTCTAATTAAATGAATCTCTGTTTTTCCCTCTGCTATAATTTTGGTGTTTCCGAGCATTTTAGAAATATTTCATTTGCTACACTGAAAATAGTCTACTTCTAAATTTTTTTCACTTACAAGACCGGTGATTCAAAACCACAACTTCTCGATAGGATAGTCTCATCAGAAATTGACGTCACTAAACGTAGAAGCAGAAAAAAATTTGTTGATGTCGCCAATAAATCTTATTTAATGATTTAGAAAATAATTTCGCCTTATCTCTATAGTCACTTTGTTAAGCTTTAATGATTCTGTAGATTTTTAAATTCGTGTAATTATGTGCTGTTAACCTAATTTTTAAAAATACGGTAAAAATATACAGGTATATTTCATTTGAAATCAATTATAATATTGATTTTTTTTATTATTTTTAGTAAAAAAGTAATTTGAAATTTAAAATGAATATCAGTAAAGAGGTAAAATGTTATACTATACAGTGAAACCCCGATCTATCGTTCCCGCATCCATCGCTTTCCGACATTGATCGTTATATTTCGATGGTCCCTGCACAAATTATATTTAAATAATGTTAACGAAACCCGAATGCATATTTCTTCAAAAAGTCGTTTTCCTGCATTCATCATTGTAAATTTTTTCTCTTCAGCCAAATGGAACTGAAGGTGAAGTAGATCCATGTGACATACAAACTGGAAATACTTCTTTTATCCTAAAAAAAAAAAAAAAACTCATTTGTGCGGTTTTAGGGAGGGGGGGGGGGGCAGGGATTGCGCTGATATTGTGACTGTATGTACGTGTAAATAACTGAATGCCTAACAGGTGCTCTTGTTTGGAGAATGGATTAATTCATTCTGTGAAAGGGACGATGGATGCATCCGCTTTGGGCAGCTGCCACATTCTACCACAATCCTGGGTAATCTGTTGGGTGCAGCGCACGTGTTTAATTTCAAGAGTGTGAGCTTTCAATTTAATGCGTTTTGCGCTAAATTTTATGTGTTCTGTGAATTTTAAGACTGCCAAAGCAAATCCTAACCTTAGCAGAAAGGCTTCACATGATAGATGAGATGGAAAATAATCGTTTTGAGAAAAAAAAATAACATCGGTAAACGCTTAGGTATACCGTCATCAACCCTGAATTCCATAATTTCGAAAAAGAAAGAAATTAGAGAGCAGGCAGATAAGTATGAAACTTCAAAAAAAGAGAGAAAAACTAGCAAAATATCTACATACAGTTAGTTAGAAAGACTTATCTTCGTTGGGTATGAGCAGGCGCGTGCGCCAAATATTCTTGTAGATGGGAATATTCTTCAAGAGAAGGCACTTGCAATAGCTGCCTCATATGACTTGGATACTTTTTCTGCATCAAATGGGTGGATTTCACGTTTTAAAATTCACCATGGATTGGTATCCAGAAAATTATGCGCCGAAAGCCATCTTCAGCCTCTTCAGCCATTCAGAATTATTTCTTGAAATGCGGTTTTGTGCGAAAAATGGATGAAAAATGATCAACAGAAGGAAAAGAAAATAATTTATGGTAACGATAATGAAGATGAAGAGTGAATCCGTGTAGCAGAAGGTTTATCTGGTGTGAAATTTGGCGATTATATTTCCATTGATCAAGACATGTGGTGTCCTAAACATATAAGAAATGTGTGATGATGCAAAAAATGAAAATAATGTCGAAGAATCAAGGGGTAATGTTCATGCCGCTGAAGCCTACCCCAGTTCCAAGTCTGATACAACTACGGCATTTGAAACTTTGCGAACTTTTATATAGGCAAATGAAATTAAAGAAAATGACCAAAAAATGTTGTACACATTGAAAATTTGTTGTTTAATTTAAAAAATGAACAAAAAACCCAACATAAAATTACTGATTTTTTTTTAAATAAACACTTATTTTTTACACCTTCAATTTTTTTTTTTTGGAATTTGGTAAGTAACAAATTAGTATTTATTTGTATACTGTATACATTGCATGTATTAGTAATACATAAGCATTGTTTTCTTTTGTATTTTGACGTTAACCCGCTTTCATCGTTTTCCCGCATTCATCGTTTTTTTTTCATGCATCCCTTGAAAACGATGGATCGATGTTTTACTGTATTTACTTGCATAACTAGATTTTTCACGTAAAGCTGACACCTACATTTAACGAAACATATTGCAGGTTGCACTTTTTCCAGAAGGAGGAGTAAAGCATGGGAAAACTGGGTAGCGTCCCCTCCCCCCTCCCCATTCGATTTTAGGTGCTCCAAATTCAATGTGCAATTTTTTCAAAGCTTACATCAAAGCATACACGCGCCACTGTATTGATTAGAATCAGTATTTTGAACTTTAAAAGTAGAATAAAATTTAAAACTAAATACAAAAAAAATTAAATACAGGGTGGGGCATAAAGATCTCCCTAATTTGCCGCTGTCGCTGCGGCGGCGCTAGTGTAGGGGGCGTGCCCAAAGTAGCGCTGTTATATTTTCCTGATTACGCTATTTCAATTGACAGTATGTCCTGGGCTAGTGAACATCGTGCGTTCGTTGTTGAAACTTATTTTAAGAATGCGGATTTTGCTGCATGTGACTTCTTCCTGTGGGATTACCTCAAGGCTAAAGTTTGCACACATAAACCTAAGACACTCTACGAACTGAAGGATGCTATTTGATTCGGAATTGCAGCAATTCCTCCAGCAATGGTGGAAAAGGTTATGCTGAATTTCCGGGAGAGACTTCATAAGTGTATTGAGAACGAAGGAAAACATTTAGACAATATCATTTTTCGTACAAAAAAAGCTCGAAATTAATTAATAGCAAAAAATTTTACAGATTGTAAAAATTAATAAATGACAAACATTATTCTTTCCGAATGTAAACATAAGATATTTGTTTTCAATGTCCTATATATTTTTATTGACCTCATAAAATGGGGAGATCTTTATGCCCCACCCAGTACAATAAAAACTCGCTAATTGCCGGCACATCAGGAACGCTAAATTTGTCTACTGTTTGATCGCGTTCGCTTTTAAGCGGTAAAAGAAAAAAAAACTTTTTATGTTGAAAAAGGTGAGTGTTCGCTAAAGAAAATTATCCCTATGGAAACTTTGTTGTAAAGTCTCCACAATGGACACTCCTAAATACAGAACACCACTATTCAGGAAACACATCTTTTATTTACAACATGCACATTTTTTATATTTTTTTACTTCAGAAAAGCAGACAACTCCAAATGGCGGACAAATTCGGATCCGAGGTGCCCGCTATTGGGAAGTTTTGCTGTATTATGACAAGTATTTTTTGTTTTTATTCTACTCTGTAAATTCAAAATACTGATTGTAATCAGTACAATGTCAAAAAAGATATCATTTATCCGATTTACTAAAATTGCATACCAAATTTTGAGCCCCTAAAATCAGGCTGTGTGGGGGTGGAGGAAGCAAGTTCATGGCCATATATTTTTCCAGGATTCAACGCGGTCAAATATGGCTACGTATAATGCTTAAAAAAATTGAATATTTTAAAAGACATTTGGCAAAGACATTTTAAAATGTCTGAAAATTGAACACTCCGTTTCAGACACTTATGTATCTGAATTTAAAAAATTTCGATTTACAATGTTTTTATTTACTTTTTGCTTTATTCTATATAAAAAAGGAAAAGTATTGGAATCGCTAAATTTATACAGTTTGATGAATGAACTTTTATATTTTTATAGATTTACACATTTTGGGATATTTTGAATACGATTTGACTACTTATGAAAAAGTTGTGACATTTTGCGGCTGCTTAAGAGCCCAGTAAACTCCATTAACCGCCAAAACTATAAGGTTGAAGTTTTCAATTGTTAGGCTGAACGTCGTTTCTTACCACAAATTATGAAAGATAATTTTTGCTTCATTTGATGTTAAAATTTTGTGTTTTAAGTAAGGCTAATTTTTTAATTGAAAAATAGTGGTAGGTAGGTAAATAATTTAAACATGCTCGTTTATTTTGACTGTTGCGTCAACGCAACACCAGCAGGTAATGGGTTAATGAGCAAGAACTTCAAATGCGAAATTCTTGAATTCTTGAGCAAGCTCAAGAACCCTCAAGCTAAAGAGCCGATGCACGGTATTTCATAAAACATCATATTCTGTTAGACTACATTTGTACGGATTGCATTTAGATGTATATTGCTTAAAAGGTGATGCTGCGATGCTGTGATGTTTTCGATTTGCATGACCGCTATATCAAGAAATAATTCACGGTATTTCATAAAACTCCATATTCAGTTGAACCTTGATATAAAATAGTGCTGCGTAGATTCAGAGCTTTGCAGGTGACACTGATATGCTCTGTTTCTTACGATTTCTATAATAGCTATATCTGAAAAGTAATGTATGGAATTTTATAAAAATTTTATATTTACTTAGACACTTGACATACGAGTATATTGGTGCTGATTATACTTTGATGTATATTGCCCGACACGTGGCTCTACTGTACTGTATTTTTTTACGATTTCACTGATGGCTATATCTCAGCATATATTAGAATGAATTGCACCAACATAATCATGTAAGATGCATTTTGTAAGACGCATGTAGTAGACCGGTATTATGTCAAAACTAACAAGCATACAAACTCTTTTGTAATTAAGGGGGAATTACCGTTCATGAAAAAAAATAGATTTTTTTAAACATTTTTTTTAAATCTCAATATCTGTAGAATAAGCCACTAGAACTGATACGTAAAGTGCTAAATATTTAAGAAGTTACAGTCAATTAAGAGAGCTTGCGCCGGCTGAAAAACAGATGGGACCCGGCGGGCGGTCTCGTCTATGAAACAACTGAAAGTGGACTGAATTCTCTGCTTCGTAGGTATCAATCCAGGAATCGTGGAATAACAATACTACGTGGACTAACGTAAGTTGAAAATATAACGATTAAATGTTTTTAAAAAAATGGTATTTTTCTGTACTAAAGCCTTAAACGCTTTTTTGAGACGAGATTTTCTGGGACACTGTGTAAAGCAGGGTAGGGGTCTCAGGACTCTTAAAGCTCTAAAATTTTCGAAATTTAAATTTTTTTACATGCTAAACTTCTATGTTTTCTGAACATTTTGATATAATTGTTATCTTGAAATTCCCATTAGAACAGAAGTTATGGCATTTAGAATTATACTCGCTCAATAGCTGAAGCAGGGTTTCCAAAACTTTGAAGTCATTTTTCTCCAAATGACGTTTTTGGGAATAACGCGCACGATATCTCAAAAACTTCTGAATATTTTTTCATGAAATTTTCAAAACATATGTTTCATGTTAGTCTGTATAAACTGAACCTAAAATTTCCTTTTTATTGTAAAAAGAAAATATTTTTTTAGGGGTTTATATTGTTGAAATTTTCTAACTTTTGCATTAGCTAAATACAACTTTGTATTAAAAATATAAAAATACATTAAATACAAATTTAATTAGATTCAGTGTAATTATTGTAATCTGAGGTATAGGCAGGCACCAAAATTTTCATTCTAATTGCAAAATGTATTTTGTAATCGTGCGCATAAGCTGTTATGTCGATTTTCTGCTCGTCAAATGTCTGACAGTTTTGAGCCCCCTGTAAATGCTAATTCTGCATGTTGCAATTTTTCAAATATTTGAAATGAAAGAACATACTTGTATCTTTCATTCCCATTTAAAATTGAGTTTTAATATCAAATACATTTTAAGATATTAAATGTTGAAAATTGTCCTTTTATTTCATTTTTTCCAATTTTAAGAGTCCTGAGACCCTTTAAACGAATACAAAACTTAACTTTTTTTTTTTTTTTTTTTTTTTTTTTTTTAGTAAAGTTATTTATTTTGTGGACAATGAGCCTTTAATATGTAAAAAAAAATAATATTTTCTAAACCACGTTGGAGTTACAGGAAAAAGGGCAAAATAATGACACGTTTTTGAAACGACTACCATTTTACTAAATTTAGTTCAATTTCACTAAAAGTATTCACACACCCCCTCCTCTAAATTCAATATTTTATCTGAAAAATTTAATTTTGTTTGTTTCAGATGAATTTCACGAGGTGAGTACTGTGGCACTCCGATATCTTGGCATTTCAAGTGGGGAGACTCGGACGATTCTATTCTGGATAATCGGTAAAAGGTTGTAACGTACAAGGGAGAATGGCATCCATAATTGGCGCGTTAGCCTACATAGTGACAATCATGAGCAGAAATGTATTTTGTAAAAAAATATAAATGTATCGTTTAGCTGTGGTCGTTCCTAACAGCAATACTTTTATTAATAATTATGGTATTTGAAAACTGAAGCAATGATTCTGACAATAAAAAAGATGATACTAGTGATCGGAATGAATTGTAAAAGCACATAGCCAATAGCCATATTCTTAATGAAGTCTCTTAATGACGATTTCAAAGCAAGTGAAAGAATTGATGCTCATAGATAAGAAATATTTTACTACAATATTATGAAGAAATTTTCAGAATAAATAAAAGAGAAGGGAGAAGATCTAAAATAGAGTCCTGCATCGGTCAGGTTACCGTCTTTTACCCGAACCCGACCCGACCCGCGGTTCGGGTCGTGTCGGGGCTATATTTTCCCGTTTCGGTTCGGGTCAGGTCGGGTTGACTTTAAATTTTTTTGGTGAGGGTCGGGTTCGGGTCGGGTTGGCTTTTACTGTTTCGGGTTCGGGTCGGTTTCGGGTTGGCTCTTTTACTCTTGCGGGTCGGGTTCGGGTTGACCCGCTTTTTTAAAAGAATGCTGAAAATATTTTTTCCCGTTTAAAGCCTAATTCAAAGTTGAACAGCAGTTAAGTTAAAACCCCAGATCAAAGTTTCAAAAAAGTAAAATGTGTGCCTGTCTGTTTTATCTTTAGTCATCTCATCCTTTCACGAGTCTTCGAAATAACAAACCGCATTATATTTTTACCGTATTTTAAAAATACAATATGCAACAAAACGCTAAATGGTCCTTCCTGCCTAATATATCAAGTTAATAATTAAATTGTGGTGATACGCGATGCACTATGTTAGACGGGAAAATTTTCAAACTAATAACGGCTGATAAACTAAAGACAGATGGTCAATTCTGTAAAACAAGGTGTATCGTTATAAGTGGAACTTTTGAAACAGCAACTAATTTTAAAGCATATTTAAAGATTACAGTTTTAGTTTTGTACCATTTAGAAGTTGAATATTAAAGAATATAGTTTGTTCATTCTTCTATGTAAAACATAAAAATGGTATTAAAGAATTAGAGGTGTACACGGGCCGGAATTTCCATGCCCGGGAACGGCCCGCCCCGTTCCGTTCAGTCCCGTGTAAAACTTAAAAGTTTGGTCCTAGCTTGGCACGGTCCGTATATAATTTTATCGGCTTCGTCTAAATATTTATATTGGGCCGGTAGACCCACTTAATTATAGTTATCGGCCCGGCCTAGCAATGCCATTCAATTTTTTTCCGGTCCGGCCCGTTTATTTTGTTTATCAGCCCGGACCGTTGAAAAAACTGTCCTTAAAGATACGATTGTAGATTATTTTACATAATAGTATTAAAACATGATTTGCTTACATTGCGGGTTCGGGTCGGATTGCGGGTTGAAGTATTGCGGGTTCGGGTCGGGTTGCCTGAAATTATTTTTGCTGGTTCGGGTCGGGTTGCGGGTTGCCGAAAATTATTTTTGCGGGTTCGGATCGGGTTGCGGATTGACTTAAAATGGAATCTGCGGGTTCGAGTCGGGTAGAAACGGACCCGCGCAGGACTCTGATCTAAAATAAATAAATGTGTTTTGTGGTTTTTCTTTCTGTTAATTTTCGCCCTGAATAGGGCTTAGCCCCGAAAGGGCTTTTTTAGTCCTGAAAAGGACTGTTTTTTTTTTTTTTTAGTTCAGAAAGAGATTTATCTTTCTAAAACTTGTATAAAAACTTTTCTTACGACATTTCAGTGTCACTTATGGCAGAATCAGTGTCATAATTTATGTCGGATTCGCCAGTTTCGGTTGAAGTATCAGAGTCATTTTCACCTCCTACAACAAAACTGATATTTTCTATCTTTTGCTCTACTATATTGTCTGTTTTCCAATATTCATTTTCTATGTTAATTACTCGCTGACAATATTTCGACCATTCATTCTTCGTTATGCTCGGAAAAGCTTCGAAAGTTAATTTTTTCATTTCAGTTAAATTAAGTTCTGAATTTACATTTTTGTTTTTGATGTAGCGTTTTGTATCAGCCCATGCAAATTCAATGGCATTTAAATCGCAATGATATGGTGGTATTCTCAATACATCGTGTCCTCTCTCTTTTAAAAATTCATCGACACAGTACCTTTTTGTGGGGGGTGCATTTGCGACTACCAAATCATATAGGTCTACTTTTCTCATTGCAATAGTGTGTGGAATTTGGTTTTCTGTTAACCATAAAGATAGTTCCTTTTTTGTGGCATATTTTGATGGTGTTTTGTTCAGAATTTTTGTATGGTAAGGAGCATTGTCCATACAAATGACACTATTAGCTGGGATGTTCGGGAGCAATTTTTCCTTCAACCACTTTGAAAAATTATCAAAATTCATTTGCCCGTGGTAATCGCCTGAAACGGTTCCAGATTTGAATACCAAGCTTGCGCCTGGTATAAAACCATCTTCGTTACCGGCATGTACTACGATTAACCGGCTTCCTGCATTTTTTTTAATATATGCTCCAGTTTTTCCAAGCTGCCAGCATTTTCCAAAACTCATGTTACTATCAATCCATGTTTCGTCTATATATATAATCGGCCTCTTATTATTCCTATGTTGCCTTATTTCACGTAAATATTTAATTCTCCAGTGTACAATATCTTGCCTTTCCATACTTATTTTTCTTTTGTCTTGACAACGTTTCCACCGAAATCCGATTTTATGCAGTATTCTTCGCAAGGCTTCTCTTTTCCAAGGAAATTTTATTTTTTCTCTTATAGCGAGCAATAGAGCATCCAGATAAGGCATCCTATTATTTTTATAAAACTCATTTACCGTTTGTCGAATAACACAAAGATCAAAATCATCTATATTTAATGATACATTACGATTTTTTTGAGGTCTCCTTCGTTTACCAGGGGATTGTATAATGGGAGAAAGCATAGCCTCTTTCTTAATTCGTGCAATTGTTCGCAATGACACCCCAGTTGCAGCAGCCGCGCCGCTCTCTTCTGAGCCTGTTTAATAGGAATCTTTGGATTTTCCAACTTTGCTTCCTCCTCAAAAAATTTCAAAACTTTCAAAATAACATTTCGCTCATTGGAATGAATAATTTTCTTTTTCTCTTCCATGTTGCCAAGACGAAAATCGATAATAATAATAATAATAATAATAATAATAATAATAATAATAATAATAATAATCTAAAAAGAAAGAGGAGAGATCAGCTTCAAATGCAAGCATGCGCTTCGACCTGAAATACTAAACTCAGAGATAACAGATAAGAGTAAACCTGTACTAAACTAGTAATGCATATGCAAACCCCTATTTCCGGGAATTGGCGAACTGACCGCTCGCCAATTACGCACTTGTACGTGGCAACCTTTGACCCTGAAACTCCCGGTCAGAAATAGATTCTTCCAAAGCCGTCTGCCAAGATACGAGAGCTTAGCAGTACGTACCGCAGGGTGATACGCGCACAGCATACTCACATGCATCTGACAATATCGTCATCAATTCTTCTACTTCTTTAGGAGTTTTTCCACATTTGAGGTTTTTCTCAACCAAAAGCTAAATGTAACTTCCTTCGCCACTCAACTCTGGCCTCCGCCTCAGCCTCTCTCAGTTCATATTTTGTTTAAGGTTATAGCTCCAACGTTTTCTTGGTCTTCCTCTTCTGTTTTTTCCTTCCGGTTGCCATTTCATTAGAGACCTACTACTAATAACCTAACTTACTGCTTTCCATCCTTTTCACATGTCCAAACCATCTCAACCTTTTCTCATCATCTTCTGCATAATATTTGAAGAGCTACGTAGAAGAACATGTTAAGTAACAAAAATTACATTTGAAGTAATTTGATGTGAAAGTTTTTGTTGTTAATTTTAATGATTTATTTTGTGTTTGATACCATGTGTTTAAAATATTAATAGGTGTGGTACTAAACTCTATCAAAAAGAAACAAAAAACTTATCCATATTTAATTTTTAAATATTAAAAAATGTTAATATTATTTGCATTATTAAATATTAAAATATTAAATATTAATGAGTAATGCCTTAAATCTTCAAGACTAAATAGAACTTTGGTATTTTAGCTTTACCATGTGCTGGTATACCTGATAACAACTTCGTCCAAAAGGTAAAGCAATTTTTAAGAAAATGTAGCGCAACATGTTCTGCCACTCAGCTCTTCATTTGTCCTCACATTCAGTTGATTTCTTGTTTCCATGTTTGTCTTTTTTTCCACTCTCGATGTTCTTGCCGATCTCCTCCACTAATCCATTTCAGTTGCCAATAGTTTCTTTTCATTTGCTTTATTGATTGTTCAAGTTTCTGCACCATATAGTAAAATACTTTCAATGTATGACATATTATTTTTTTCGTCTTAGTTATTATATTACTGCTCCATAACACAGAGTGGAATGCTGATATTGCTTTCCTTGTTCTTACTACTCTTTTATTTATTTCCATTTCTGTTTTATCCTGTTCTTGTAGTTCTGATCCCAAGTATTTAAACTGAGATACTTTCTTTATCACTTTGTCTTCTGTTATGATATTTTCCTTGAAACCTGATGTTAAGTATTCAGTTTTTTCAAAACTGATGTTCAGTCCCCATTTTCTAAAATATTTTTATAGTACTAAGGGGATCTGCCCCGAAGCTAATTTGATCGGCTTTAAAAAGATTACAAAAGATTGAAGTATAATTTAAAAATCAGTGGCTATCTCCCTGTAAACGGATTTCCATTCATTTATCTTTTACTGGGAAATTTTAAGGCTAAATCAGCTGCTGTTAATGGCTATTTTCATGTTTTAATAAATAAACTTATTTAAGCATTTGAAAATCAGCTAATAGCAGTCAACAAACTCTTTGCCTCTCGGTATTTTTTAGCAGCGCTATAAGAAAATTGTTTTAAATAAGACATTTTAAATGTATCGTTTTAAATCTGACGTAATCTTTAGCAAAGTTTTCTTTCTCTTTTTAATATTCATGTGAAAATATTTTTATTGTTAGAAAGGAAATATTATTTGCACTGTCTTAGAATTGGTAACAATAGTTAGAAACATGAAATAAATCTAGTCTAGAAATATGAAATAAATATATTAAATTTAAAAAATCAAAAAAGCTGACTGTTTAAAAAACGAGCTAATTTTTTCTCATCAATATGAAACTATTTTTTATATTACTTACCTTTTTTTATATTTACTTATATTGATGACTTTTAAGTTGCGCTTAATTATTAGTTACTATCTGCAAACACTGTTTTAATGAGGCCTATAGATGTCTATTATGAAGGTTAGAGTTACAGTAAAGGTAGAGATCCAAAGTACACAACTTCCAGGTTGTGTAATATTTAAACGGAGCTTCTGACTGCAAAATGGTCAATGAAACATCGTCTTCATTTTGAAAGACCTATCCAATGATATGCCACTCAATAGAGTACGCAATTTTTTTCGTCTCTACCGCCATTTTGAATTTATAAAGACAAAACCTATCCTATAACCATCGGACGGTTAAGACGAATCGACAGAGACCTCATTCATTAAAATCCATCCAGCCGTTGGGGTGTTTTGAGGGTATAAAGAAATCCACATACACAGATACGCGTGAAACACATAACCCTTCTTTTCAGTTGGGTAATAAATGTCTCGTGTAAATATACTTTTAAATTTAAACTGTTTGGCAATGTTGTTATTATTTGGCCATTTTAAATAAGATGTAATTTCCTCGATTTACTGCTCTTAACACATATTAATGAATTCATTATTTTAAAGTTTTATTTCTTTTTTAATATTCACGTATAAATACAATTTTTATGACGTAATTTTCAATATTTTCCTGCTTTTAACACAATCATTTAACTCTAATTTGAAAGTTTTTTTTCTGTTTATAGGAGTTACGTGTAAATAAACTTTTAGTTTAAAGGAAATATTATTACTTGCCCTTTTTTTACAAATGGCAACAATTTAAAATAATAACTTTTACTAAAAAGTGTAAAAAATATATCTCGAAACGCTGACAATTTGAAATAAAAAGTGGGAAAAAAACCTTAAAAAAATTAATCAAATTAAAACAATAAATGCATCCTGCATACCGCGAGCTTCTAATGCATATCTTTAGAAAAAAAAATGGTTAACTTCCTATGTATAGTTTTTGCTCTATAAAACTTTTTTAATGGAACGATTTTGATCAACTTTAATATTAAATAACTCTTCTCTGATTTAAAACTGTCTGCTTCAGCGTGTTTATCAAACATTTCTCGATAGTACTACAAGTTTACATATTTTTGTATACAATAGTTTTTTTAAATATTAGCGAAGAAAGACCCCGGTCACACACACACACACACAAAAAAAAAAAAAAAAAAAAAAAAAAAAAAAAAAAAATCATATTTGGCGGTGGAAAAGCTATGAACAATAAGTGGTAAATCCAGTTTTTGTGTTACTTTATTCCTTCTATATATATATATATATATATATATATATATATATATATAAATCGGGAAGATGACAGTTTTCTGGGGCCGATGAACGGTAACCTTCCTGTAATACGATTTCATATGACGATTAATAAAAAATCACTGTTCATTACTTATACATTAGCCATGCATACTTTGAACTGATGATTAGTGAATACTGCAAAAAAAAAGACTACATTCATGTGAGAGTAGCAACATATAATAGTAACATTTAATTGGTTGAGAGGATTTTTAGCAAGAGCAAACTGATGAACCAATGATAAAAAGACTCGCCAAACTCGCATTTGGAAATTATGACTGTAAAATAATACTCTTTCAAAGGTGATCTCGTCTAAGAAAGGATTCTTAAATTCTGAAATATATGTTGACATTATTTGAACCAAAACTTCAAATCTGATCATGCGCTCTTTGCATATGCCTTTTTTATTTTATAAAGGTAATTTGTCAAAAATATCATATTAATGACGGAATACAACAAGCAGACTAGAACTGAGACTGAACACCTTCTGTGAATGATAATGGTTTGAAATAATTTATCATTATTTCCATGACACTTTATTTCGTTTTATTAAGTTAAATGTAAGAAATAGTAGGGTAGATTGATTAAAGATGCCGTAGTTTTTGACTTAATTGTTTCAAAAATCTCCTGCTGCTTATATTTGTTATTCGTTGATTCCTTATTTTAGTTTAGACTCTTATGCATGGTTTAAAAACTTATTTCATCTTACACATGTTATACAAAGCACCGAAAATTTTGTTTTTGTAAACACTTCCATTTCGGCATCTTGCCCATAGGTATGGGTAAGATGGCCAACTATCTGGGAGTAAGATGCCTTATGGAGTTTCAATGTAAACAATAACTTTTGTGAAGCAGTACAAAACATAATGGGATGATAAAAGTAACTTTAATATTTTAGAATTTTTATACGTGCTAAAGTTGTTAACTTACTTAATATTAGGAAATTGCAAAAATATGAATGTAACAAACATTGGCAATATAATAAAAGAACAAACTAATATTTATTTCAAATGAAAATCAAATTTCAAAGTAATTGCTTAAGAGGCGGAAAGGCCAACCTAGTGAAAAAGATTCCATAATTACGGAACAATACCCAACCTGGAAAATTTCTCACTATTATGTGTTGGCAAGGCTAAAAACGCAGCACAAGATGGAATAGACTTGCCAACATATAATAGTGAGAAATTTTCCAGCCAGGGTATCGTTCCATGTGGTTTAGTCGGTAGAACGTCAGTGCGCTATACTGATGGCCCGAGTTCGAGTCCCGCATGGAATCTTTTTCAGTAGGTTGGCCTTTCCGCCTCTTAAGCAATCACTTTGAAATTTGATTTTCATTTGAAATATTGTATGCAAGGCGAATGTTACTCTCTGGAATAATTTACATGTATTAATATAATATATTATGTTCTACTTAGCATTTAAAATAATTATGACTCTTAAGTATGCCTATTTTTAAACATTATAACAAGCTTAACTACGATAAAGCCACTGCGATAAAATACTTTAGAGTCAAGCTTTTTTTTAAATGTTTTTCATATGTCCTTTTGTTATTTTTAGTAATATCTCAGGTCTGCCACAAACTGCACATTTGTTTAGGAACTTTGAGCAGCTTTTATATAACCAACAGTTTCACTGAATGCACTTGATCCCATTACAATTTCCCGAGGTAATATTGCACTCTGCTAGACACTCTGAACAATCATTCTCATTCACTTAAAAAAAAATCCTCGTCTTCTGAATCTTGGGAGGGAATTTAATCATCATCCATATGACCGTCAGTTGAAGATTCTACCTTACTACCCTTTGACTTCTTATCTAATTCCTTTTTAGAAAGGCTTGAGACACCTGGAAATTCGCAGTTGCTATTGTCATAACAATTTAGTTTGGTTTTTATAGGCCTTTAAAATTATTTTTATTTGAATATTAAAATAAGAAAAAAACTTTGGTGAAAATTACCTCATATTTAAAACGATACATTTAAAATGTGTAATTTATTATAAATTTCTTATAGCATCTTTATAAAATTGTTTACTTAGCCATTTTATACAAGCTAATTTTAAATTGTTGGGTTGATCTTATTTGATCAATCACGAAAGTGGCAGTTAGCTGTCTCGACAGCAACGGATTCTATTTTAAAACCCCTCCGCCAAAGGGAAATGAATGAAAACCTGATTACAGGAGATCGCCACTAGTCGTTTAATTACGATTTAATCCTCCGTAATATCTGTTCAAAGTAGATCAAATTAGCGTGTTTTTAGAGTCTGCGGTGTCTGGATGATGGTTGGCGAACATAGCTCGTAGGGGGCAGAAACACCTAGTTATCTAAAACTATATTATATACTACCTATATTTACGTTTATTAAAATTATTTATAACTGCATTTAACATCAAAGTTTTAACAATGATTAAAATTAATAATTATTAAACAATTATTTATAATGTCAATAAACTTTATTTATAAGGCATAATACATATAGGAACCTTTCAAATTATGTTCACCTTAGATTTTAATATTTCTTTATGCCATTTTAAGCATTTAGAAAATTTATAATTTTAATCAATGATTTTTTTAATCAGTTGATTAAAATCACGACTTAATCACTGATTTAAATTATCTGATTAAAATTGTTGACAAGTTAGTTAATAGCCAAGAGCAATTTAAACAATGAAGAAACAACCAGGCATTTTCGCAACAGAAAATAACCGGCATCGTACATCAAATGAAATCAACCGGCATCTTACCCCTAAACATTTTCGTCGACTCACCCCAAAGTATTGGGCAAGCGTCGATTCCCCCCGCTGACATGAAGAAACGGGAACCTGCCACCATTTATGCTTTGCAGAAGGGCTAGATACCAGTACACTCTAAAAACATTAGATTTATTTCGCTGGGGTTTAAAGTAAGACTTATATAGGCAAATAAAGAAGTTACGTAAAATATTTTGATCACTTACCAGAAGTGTTAAGACGAAATAGCAATAAAAAAAAGTACCACTTAAAAATTTTAAAAAGAACGCAAATTCAAATTAAAGTATCACTAGGCAACCCTCTTCCTTACATCCGAGAAGCGTTTCCCTACATCGCCTGTGCATGTGAAAACTATGTGATACTGCATCTTGTATAGCACGGCATCTCACCTCAAATTATCCTAATTAACATAAAAATGCTTTTATAATGTACACATTTATGCTTTTCAGTACTTTACAAATATTTAATATCATATATCTGATTGATAATGATTGATCTGTTTCATCTGGTTTGTTTTGATTTGATTTACTGGATTAAGCTGTTTTAAATACCAAATGAAATAGCTTTCTTTTATTTTAGGCCGTTTAATGCACACAAAAATAAATATCTAATTGACCATTTGATTAGGAAAGTGCTTAAGAATACTGTTTTAATTTTTGAAACTATACTATACGCTTCTTTTACCATTTTTTTTTTTAAATTGCAAAAAATCATCAAATTATTTTTTAGTCGCATCATTCCATTTCATTATTTGCATTTTACATCACAAAACTTGGAAAACTGCCAATCAAATATTATATATAATTTATTATATAACATTAATTATTATAATATAAGAATATTTTCTTTTTTATCAAGCTTCAGGCCGAGTAAAAACGTGATAAAACAAATCCTAGTGACAAATTATGCCAGGCTCGAGATATCTCGGGATAATAATTAATTGTAATATATATGAACCCGGGATAACTCGGGATAATCAGGGAAGCAGTAGATGAGATCGAAATAAATAAATTTAGATTTTATTGATTTTTTCCCTAATATATATATATATTTTAAACCATACTTACGAAATAGCGTTTTGTGATTGCATTTTATTTTTTAGCATTCAAATAAAACTGACAGCATAATAAATTAATGGTCCAAATCAAAACTGAAAGCACTTTGTTTTTTTTCTTTACATTTCTAGTTCCAAAAGAATTCATATTAATAGAAAAATGTTTACTATTACTTTAGAAGTGTATTTTTTAGTCATGACATAGAAAACTAGACATAGACTCGGAAAAAGAGCTTGGTTTGAAATATTTTGTCTGTAGGGAATTTAAAGAAAAAAAATATTTACTTTAATTTCCGGTCGTATCTGGAACTAAGTTGAAAAATTCAAAAATTAGCTTCAGACAAATTTTATTGTTGCTTACAAAACTCAGCATTCTCAAAATTCTTAAAGAAATTACTAGAAAAATAAAACCGGCGGTGAGGAAATTAGAAATAAATATTTTAAGACATTTCAAGGAAATCTGGCAAGCTAAGGCAATCTATTTACTTACTAGAAAACAGTGAATTAAGTACAGGGTGTCCATAATTAAACGACCCTACTTTAAACTTGTCTACAGACAAAACTATTGCTCATAAAGTTGTGAAATTTGGTGACAGACATAATAAATTGATGGGAATTTGTCTAAGAAAAAAAAATTCGCCACCAGAGGGCGATTTTTAATAAATTACATTGCGATAGTTTAGAAATTTCCTTTACAGGGTGTTCATAATTAAACGACCCTATTTTAAGGTTGTTTACAGACGCAACTGTTGTTCAGAATGTTGTGAAATTTTGTGGAAGACATAATAAAGGTATGGAAATTTGTTTGAGAGAAAAAAAAAATGAGGAGACGTTTTTTAACGAATAACAGCATACATTTACGATAGTTTAACAAATTTTGTTATAACCAAACATGTTTCACATGACGGTCATCTTTTTCAGATACATCTGCAATCGTAAGATAGCATGTTCAGATTTTGACCGCAGTGTGTTCTGGGAAATACTAGGAACATGTCGTAGAATGCTGTCTTTAGAATCAGGTTAAGTTAATAAATAAAATTTCTAAATTATCGTAATGCAAAATGTGTAATTTATTAAAATCGCCTTTAGGTGGCAAAATTTTGAACTTTGTTTTTCTTTTTTTGTGCTTAAACAAATTCCCATCCCTATATTATGCCTTTCAGCATACTTCACAACTTTATGAACAATAGTTTTGTTTGTAGATAACTTTAAAGTAGGGTCGTTTAATTATGGACACCCTGTATTTTTTAATTCAAACAAATATTTTTAAGGGGTATCAGGACTCTTAAAGCTTTAAAATTTTCGAAATTTAAATTTTTATTAGATGTTGAACTCCTATCTTTTCTAAACATTTTGATATAATTGTTTCCTTGAAATTCCTATTAGAACAGAAGTTGAGACAGGCTTTGAGATTTATACCCGCTCAATAGCTGAAGTGGCGTTTCCGAAACTTTGAAGTCATTTTTCTCCAAATGACGTTTTATGTTTCATGTTAGTCTGTATAAAATGAACCTAAAATTTCTTTTTTATTGTTCAAAAAAATATTTTTATAGGTGATTATACTGCTGAAAATTTCTAAATTTTGCATTAGCTAAATACAACTTTGTATTAAAAATATAAAAATACTTTAAATACAAATTTATTTAGGTTCAGGGTAATTATTACAATCTGAAATATAAGTAGACACCAAAGTTTATTTTGTAATCCTGCGCGTCATCTATTTTGCCGATTTTTTGCTCGTCAAATTTCTGACAGTTTGGATACTTCTGTAAATGCTAATTCTGCATTTTTCAATTTTTCAAGTACATGAAATGAAAGAACATACTTGTATATGTTATCCCAATTAAAACTCTGTCTTAAAATCAAATACATTTTAAGATATTAAACGTTGAAAATGGTCTTTTTTTTCATTTTTTCCAATTTTATCCTGAGACCCCTTGAAGACAAATAAGTGCTTTTAAATACAAGTGTACAATACACGCTGTAAGAGCCATTCAATAAATATCCTCAAAAACATTTTCATCTTTGAATAATCGGAGAAATGGTTTAATACTTTTTTAACTTTTTATTTTACTGAAATTGGTTCATCCAGGTAAACATGGAATTTTACAATCGACTGTTCACTCGCTTCCTCATATGCTAGAATTATAAAAATCTTGTACGCAGATCTGTTTCCGATGACATTACGTCACTTTAACATTTAATATTATTGTATTATTATATATGTATTATTATTGTATCATCGAAATGTGTATGAAATTAAAATTGTACCAAATTTAATATATATGTTCTTTGCTATGGTCACCAGGTCTCAGTTGAATTTGGGAATATTCCGCCGGAAGGAGCGCTGTAATAACGATTATTGTGCCATTTTTATTATTGTATCACCGGAAAGCGTACTAAGTTGTACATAGAATTGAACCAAACTTCATATATATGTTTTTGACAATGGACACAAAGTGACAGATGAAAATGGGGATATTCCCCTGGAATGGGCCGCCGTAATAGCGATTTTTCTGCGATTTGCGGAACGGGATACCGATAGACCAAGCTGTTATGCTGTTGTATATCAGTTGCTTGACTGTGTCTGAAACTGGATGCCTGGAAGATGTAGAGGCGTGAGGAGATGATATAAGATTAGACTAAACATAGAAGACGGTTAGCAAGAGAAGATGATATAAGATTAGACCAACTTCAGAAGATTGAAAAAAATCATGCTGAATCACAAAAGCGTCCAGTCAGAGTTTAATTTTCGATTTCGACTAGGTTTTAGTTCGAGGATTAACATGTATGAGATAGAGGTTTTAGGACACCTCGGTCTGGGACCATGTAGGTCCTTGTACCCCCGATCCAGGTGGCCCAAGGACCACCCTTCAGAAAGGCTCCAGTCTCGGCTGCGCACTGCCCAGCGCACGTCATGCAGCCTAACTCTCAAACAAAGAGAGAGCCAGCCGATTGCGATAGCTCCACCACTCAACAAAAGAAGAGCCAAGCGGTCCCTTCCGTTGGTGCCCCTCCCCCCGGTTCACCCCGGCTTCCCGCAGGAACCGATCTCCTATGGAGGAGACGGACCCACGAGCCGATGCCGAGGATTCCAGAGGGGAGTTGCTTTACGGAAGCCTTCCAAGATAGATTGCTATAATGAGCAAGGACATCTTTCAGCAATTGTTATGCTGCGAATATTTACGCTTTAAAAGTAACAGTCATTTCAAATTTCTAGCTCTAACAGTTTTAAATAAATTGCAATTTGGAACGTTTTTCGTTCATTTAACTTTTAAATTTCAAAATTTTCGGAAACTTTTCTTAGAGAGCATTTACGTCTTAAAAATAACTACCATGGCCAATTGAAAGTCTTTAGAGACCCAATAATGTCACAGAAATCGTAATTTTAGAATGTTTTTAGTTCCTGTATCCTTGTACATTTTGATTTTTTAGAAGCTATTCCGTGCAAGCATTTACGTTTTAAGAGTAAAAGCTACGTCACATTTCAAGTTTTAGCTTTAACAGTTCAAAGTAAATCGTAATTTAGAACATTTTTGTTCGCTTTCCACTCATTTCATCTTTTTAAATTTCGAACTTTTTGAAATCTCTCATAGCGTGTATTTACATCTTGAAAGTAACAACCGCACCAAATTTCAAGTTGCTAGTATATCACAATATCAGAGAAATCACAATTTTTGAACGTTTATGGCTCCTGCACCCTCACCTACGCTCTTGAGGATTATTGTACTGACATAAAATATATCTCATGTTAGACAGAGATAGTCATCTGTATTTTGAAACCAGTATTTTTGGAGCCGGCTATTGGGAGCCGATAGGTAGTTTCAGGTTACTCTTACAACATACAAACAAACATTACTTCATTGTAATAGCAGTATAGATTAAAATAATTTTCTTACAGAAAGTCATTTCTCATTTTATTCTACGTTATCTTTCGAGAAAAAATAATACTATAAAAAACACAAGTATTTTTCACACCTCCTATTTAAAAAAAAAAAAATCCCTGGTGACTCGGCCTACAGGCGCAGGTAGATTTCGAAGTTACACATTAATCTCACCAACAAAAACAAAATCATGATTACAGATAAACCCAGTTTCACAATTTTATCTGGCCGCTTTTGACGAGTTTTTAACTTCATTTTTATATAAGACCTGGTTTTATCAGAATCATGTTAAGGCGGTATTAAAATAATATTTTTCCACGATCAACAACCCAAAACTTCCTGACACATTTTCAGATTCATTTTTAAAAGAGAAAACATGAAACTTGCTGACGTGATTTTTGAAGAGATTTATAAGCTATATGTGTTTTTATTTTTCGTTTAATTAATTAGAACTTGATTTATAAACAATTATTTTCCCAGTACGATCATATTTTTCGTTTCCAACATTATAGATTCAGGAAATTCGGTTTAAAATGGCCACTTTGATATCATTTTTTGAAATATATTCCGCTCTATGAAAAAATCGACACACACGGCACATTATATAGTTTCTGAATAAGAAAACATGCCAGTTGGACGCGTTTGAGAGCAAAAATGAATTTAAAAATGAGTCAGGATCAGGGATGAGCGCGCTCCGACCCAAATGGTTGATAATCACCACTAATTTTTAATAGCATTCTTTGCTTTATTAAATCACATAAATTCTGTCATTAAATAAGGCGAGAAATACCATTAAAATTCAGTGTTAGCAGATTATCATTTGGGTCAAAACGCTGTCATCCCTGGTCTGGATGCAGTTTGGAAATGCAGTTTGGATTTGAGTACATCCTTAATACAATAATTTTTTCGTCAACCACTGTGTATTTTTATATTTTTTAAGCTGTAAGAATTTGTCCCATCAAACTCCTGTCAATATAAAAGTTGTAAATAATAAATTTATGCGGATTTGATATCTTGTTAATTGACGAAGTTGTGAAATTTTTTCTTCTTCAACACCTCCCTCCCCCGATTTTTTTTTGTTTTTACTTTTTTTTTTGCAGTAAGAGTTGGTCCTATCGAAAACTTGTCAATATACAAGTTGCAGATAATATTAAGAAGATTCATAATAAATGTAACTGGATTTGATATCTTGAGAATTGACGAAGTTATGGATTTTTTTCTCCCTAAAACCCTATTTTTTTCGCCCTTTGAACCCATTGTTAATTTTATCAAACATCTGTCATACATAAATTTTTGGTCCTTTTCCTAGAAGTAATAATAACTTTAAACTGATTCGATATGTATTATAATTAAAAAGCTATGGGTTTTTTTTCGGTTTTCACAAACCCCCTCACTATTTCCACCCCCTTGGTCCGATTTTGCTCATTAACGAACTTGACCGGGATTTTCTGCCTCTTGATTTTATGAATCAGTTTGGAAGAGATTTGTGCAGAATTACAGAAGTTATAGCGTGCATAAAAAAGTGATATATATATATATATAAAATATATATATATATATATATATATATATATATATATATATATATATATATATATATATATATATAAAAAATATATATATATAATATATATATATATATATATATATATATATATATATATATAAAAAATATATATATATATATATATATATATATATATATATATATATATATATATATAATGGTCAATTAAAAAAAAGGGGCATTTGATTTGTAACTACGTTTCTAATACACAATTTATAATAGTAGGAGAGCTGTTGAACATTTTTGAGTAGGTATTTGAGGCACCCTGAAAATTTGTGCAACACTTCTTTTGCAATGCCTGAATACAAAATCGAATGACTGGCTGAAGGATCGTGGCCCAAAAACTATGCCAGATACGTGTCAAGTGCCATTTGGCACTTGACACATGTGTGGCACAATTTTTGTACTGACTAAAGTGTCTGTCATTTTCAAAATATTTTTTTCTAAGCATAAATATTATTCTGCCTCAATCTCAGCGTACCTCAAATACCTTTTTTGGGTAGTCAAAAAATGGCACTTGACACGTGTCTGGCACAGTTTTTGGGCCGACTAAATTGTCTGTCGTTTTCAAAATATTTTTTTCTAAGTATAAATGTTATTCTGTCTCAATCTCAGCGTGCCTCAAATACCTTTTTTGGGGGGTAGTCAAAAAATGGCATTTGACACGTGTCTGGCACAGTTTTGGGGCCACGATCCTACAGCCAGACATTCGATTTTGTATTCAGCCATTACAAAAGAAGTGTTGCACAAATTTTCAGGGTGCCTCAAATACCTTCCCTAAAATGTTTAACAGCTCTTGGACTATAATGGATGTTGATTCGATACTATTATATGTATAATGGTGTAGTTATATTTATATATTTATCAATTTATATTAAATTTATTCATACTCATTAATGTTTAATAAAGTTAACGATTAACTTGTGTTTAAATTTGAGCCTACTCAGGACAATATCATATTAAATACTAATAGTATACTATCTTAAATGAGAATAAAAGGCATAATGAGTGTATTTGTTATACCTAATGCTATGACAGTCTATGTGGTAGTCCCACATTCATATTCTTTAGCTAATTTATGGCAAATATGAAGATGAAACCACACATTTTATTTGTGGAACTTAAGGCATTTGGGACCCGATGATTCTGTCTAAGTTCTGCAAATTTCCATCATTCCATTTCTGTTATTCAATTTCTGCTGTTTTTTACTATGTTTTTGGAATCTATGTTAAGTGTGTTGGGGGGAACTGTATTTGTTAATGTCATTTTATTCATAATTTCACAGTTTTAGTTGGTGGTCGGAAATGTTTATTTAATGGTTATATATATATATATATATATATCTTTTAACTGAGGGTGGTTTTGAATTCTAGGAGTCATGATCGGTGCAGATCTGCAAAAATTTTTCGGAAATTCCAACATAGGGGAGAATGTAATAGGTAGCATTTCTTACGAAATCTACCTAAAAATGAAGAAATGATAAAAAAAAAAAAAAGTGCGCAAAATATGCATATAAATATTATTGTATGTTTCGTAAATTCTATATCCAAAATCATACAAGTAAAAAAACACTATCATTTTTATGGAACCCAATATACTTTTTCTTTCAGACAGCATAGTAGAATTGCTGAGAAGAACTTGATTGAAAACATTTTGTGTTGTTAGAGAATGCAAAGTATGATAAATTCTGTTTACTTAATTTCCGGTCTTTTTCCGGAAAGGGTAATGAAATTCAAATTAGATTCAGGCTGAGTTTATACTCGTTCATGGCATAAATCATTTAACGAGGTTGTAAGTGAAGTTATCAGAGAGAAAAAAGCTAGTTAGTGAGAAGTAAGATCTAAACACTATTTAAGGGGACCGAGAAAGCAAAATTCAACCAAAAAGTCGATTTTTACTTTTTTATATCGTTAAATAGTTTAAACTTTTATCTTTCCAACGATGTGACACACATGTTTAGATATAAAAAAATAAGTGTTGAAATTAATCATTCTTTCTAAGAGTACTTCACAGCTTAATGGCCATCTAAATATTTAATTGACTTTTTCTCAAAACTTGGATTTTTCATGTATATGTTACTTTTTTTTCAATATCTATTAAACATAAAAACTCAGATTTTTATTTAATACTTATATTATGTTATATTGTATACTTTAACGCAGGGATTTAATGATTTGTTGAGAATTATTTATTTTAGGAAGTGAAATCTTACCAAAAATGCTAATTTAAAAATGATTTCCAATAAATAATTAATAATTAATTTTGAGTTTCAGTTTGAGTCCGTTAAAATACGTAAATCATGTTATTCTAACCACTCTAAAAAATCTAGACCTCTATCTTTCACCATTTCTGAGAAAAAGGTGCATAAAGTTGGTGAATTAACATGGCGGAGATAGGGCTATCCCGGTCCCCTTAAAATACATAAGGAGATAATATTTTATTCACCCTTTCGCCGATGTTTCAACTTAAAATTGATCAGATTATTAAAGAATAATATTCACTATATTATGAAAAGGAAATTAAAGTTGAGTATCATGACCACAATCCATCACGAATCATAATTTATATAACTGCACAACCCCATTTCATAATTCATTTAATGTACATTCTCATTTTTATCACTTAACAAGCTATTTTAACAACTGAAACTGTTTTTTACTAGTTCATTTTATGATTATTTCATGAACTTGGAAGTTTACTTTGTTTAAATTTTTTTTATATAGTTCGTAGTGATAGTTATGACACGTTTGATCTTACGTAAGAAAAGCCACGAAAATATATATATATATATATATACAGGGTGGTTATAATTAAACTTCCCCTATAAACAGCATCCTACAGCGCAAACGGGTGAACGGAATGCAATGAAATTTGGTATATAGACTATACACGAGATGCGCTCACGGAATTTCGAAAAAAAAAAAAAAATTAGTTCCCAAATGTCCACCAGATGGCGCTTTTTTTCGGAAAAAAACATTAAATTTAACACAATAAACGACCAAAATGAAATACAAAAACAATATTAATAATCCAGAACAAGAATTATGAGTAATAAAATGTAAAACCGGCTGTTTTTGCCGTTTATTGTGTTAAATTTCATGTTTTTTCCGTAAAAAGCGCCATCTGGTGGACATTTTGGAACTAATTTTTTTTTCGAAATTCCGTGAGCGCATCTCGTGTATAGTCTATATACCAAATTTCATTGCATTCCGCTCACCCGTTTGCGCTGTAGGATGCTGTTTATAGGGGAAGTTTAATTATAACCACCCTGTATATATATATATATATATATATATATATTATATACGTATATATATAAATTCGGTCGCAAGCCTAACGAGGGGGACTGGTAGGTAATTAAACACGAATTATTAAGAAATAAAAAACTAAATAAAAAACTGGATACATGCACTTTTTGAAATTCTATATCTAAATCTATCCACGTTAACTGAATATGAAACTACTAATTAATAAGCTTTCTAATTTAAATTATAGTTTAAAGAAACAATTACTAATTAATTACTAATTTAAATTCTAATGGAACTCAATCTAATTACCTTATCTACACAACGTAATAGAATCGCTGAGAATTGTCGGTCTGCATACATTTTCTTAGGGAATGCCATACTAGGAGAAGTTCTGTTTCTTTAATTTCCAGTATTTTCCCAGAAAGAGTGATGAAATTCAAACTAGATTCAAACAGAGTTTGTATTCATTTATGGCATGAATCATTTAAAGAGGTTCGAACTGAAGTTAGCAGAGAGAAAAAAAAACTGGTTATGGAGAAGAAAGATCTTTCTAAAATGCATTTTAGAATGCCTTTTTCAAATGCCTTTTTAAAATACATTAGATGCAGAAAACTTTTTCTTCACGAATTCGTCAACATATGAATGAATGAAACTGAGCATTTTATTAATATAAAATTAAAGCTCAGTTTGATGGGAACAAAGAAATAAACAAGATTTAAAAACTCCTTATTGGCTATTTTATTTAGAGACTAACATTAATAAAATTTTAGTTAGCTTGCATTACAAAAAGCAAGAGCAATCATTGCAACCATTCCGCGGGAAGCAGTTTCGGAAAATTTTGGTATATTTTCCCCAATCATTTCTCCCAGTACCCCAAATTACTCTCAGCTCAAATGTGTATATAAATAACCCATTATTTTGTCATGCGATAGTGCTTATAATTTTTAGACTGAGCATGTGTTCTGGATTTACCAAGGTCTCGAGAGTTCTCTAGCCAGTTTTGTATGTCATCTTGTTTCAAAATGGTGGTCACTTAAAGATTTTAAGCTAAAAAAGATACAGAAAAAAATTGAAAATCTAAAAAGTTTTTACCATTAAATGTTTGGCCTTGAAACGAGGATTCCGGGTCATTTTTTGTTTCGCCTTTATCTTAAAAATGAATGAGATATAGCAGTTTGAAGCTCTAGGGTAGCTGATATTTCCATAATCAGGTTGTAACAAAATGACTGCCTTTCCTGGTTTCTGTAACATATAGATGGCGCTGTTGCCATTTTCGGCAAAATATCTTTAGATATTTTGCCAAACGTGAAGTGAAGGAATGTTGATTACGCGGGGTATGTAGATATTCTGTGTGTTCTATGATGTATTTCGTCTAGCGATGATGTAAAGTTTGTATTTCCAGAAATTATGACAATTCAATTGTTTGTTTGCAATGTAGTGTTTTGTGCTGTCGGTATTGAAAACGTTCTTGTCTAAGTGCTATCCAGTATTTGAGATGACAAACACCCTTACAAGGTTTCATTTAAGAGCTTTAGAAAATGTGGTTTCTGACAAATTTATTTTAATTGTTGTAACCATTGCTGCTATTCCATGCGCTTTAAAATACATAGTCATATCCGCCAGCGTTAAATTCTTGCCATGCTGGGGAAGGGGGGGGGACTTTGCGAAGTATCGCAAAATTTGACGACAAAAATAGTTATTCATAAGTGAAGCTAATTTTTGGATAGCTGAATAAATTTTGAAAATTCCCATTCAGATTCAGAGTTAATGAAAATTGGGAATCTTCTACAGTCGATTTCCACACATTTTATCTCCGTGTGTTTCAGAAAAATTAGCTGAATTCTTAAAAACAACGAATAGGGGAGTTACATTTTCTTCTCGGCGCAGGCTAGAAGTACTTTTTGGTTTTTATTTTAAAACATGTATTTTGAAGTCCCTGCTGGTGAGGTCAATATACAATATCCCCAAACGTATATGTATATATCTATTTCTTTTGCAATATGTTAGGAAATATATATATATACTTATATCTATCTTAGAACTAAAATATATACGAATTTACTGCAGTTTTCATTATATACATTAGATAGAAGAAAATAGAGTAAAATCGTACTGTTTAGTGAAACTGTCGGTCAACAGGGCAATTTTTAGACAAAAAGTAAACTTTTGCTATAAAAAAAGTTTTCTTGATATACTTCTGATTTTCTCTTTTTATATTAATACTATTATAAAAATTAAGTTCTCAGCATATTCATTAAATGTTTTGTGTAAAAAAATAAAAATAAAAACGCATCTAAATATTGCCCTTCCGACCGGGAAAATATTTGGATGTGGTAAGGGTGATTACTAGTCATTGGATTTATGTTATATGAATAGCAAATAAAATCCTTGTAAAGGGTAATATTCAGTCAATATGTGATTGTATAGTGTATTTAAAATGGCTAAATAGTAGTCTCTTTAAAGAGGGGGAAATATTATTACATGTTTTGTACCACTCTTTATAACACTTTATAAAAAGCACGGAAAACGTGGCTATAACTAAGAACATAGCTTTAATTATCAGTAGTCGATATACCAGGACGATTGTGATAATAAAGCACAAGAACTGAAAAGTAAATTACTCAAAAAACAAACTTTTAGGATAGATTAACATAAAGTAACCTATTATCCATATCAACTAGAAATAGATAAGCAACTTCAATTAATTTTCATTAGTTAATTTACAAAAACATCTATATATTGAATTTTTTAAAAGTTCTGTATAAATAAGCAATCTAATCTTTGTATGACTAAAACTTTAAAGGAATTGGTAGAATCCGTCTGAACTAGAACATAAAATAAAAATTAAACAAAAACGTTTTGTATTTCCTGTATTGCAGGTCGCTAAAATTTCCTGTATTGCAGGCCGCCAAAATTTATTGTCTCTATACCATTTCTGGAATTTTCTTTCTAGGTCCTTGATTTTCTTCCTTTATTTTATAGATCTTCAACACTTTGCCGATTTGGTAATAAAGATTCATAATAAACAACAAAAAACTTGTCAAAAGCAATCTTTTTTATTACATTTTTAAAGCGCATCTTCTGTTAACCGTTTATCTACTGACAGTACTTATAAGTACCATTAAAGTAACTTGTTATAAAATTCATAGAATACATTGATCAGTTGTAATACAGTTCAGAATGAGTTATAGATGCATTACTTTAGCTTGTTCTAAAAGCATTTTGGGGATATAAAACAAAAATATTTTTTAAAAGGATGATTCCTTTCGTTTTTGCATCTTTTCAGCTTTCTTGGCGTTGGGAGCGGGGAGATTTTTCATTTCAGAAAATTTTCTATATTTCTATTGTAAGAACATTATATTTGTACATTTTCTAATTCTTCAAAATGCTAAGAAAAATATTTAACGTAAAAGATTTAGGTGGGGTTATAAATATTGCACAAAATCCCTATAAATTAAAATTTAATCATTCCTTCTAAAATTTATTAACTGATTTTGTAAATCTTCTAATGTAGTTTCAAAAATTCACGAAAAATACTTTAGAACATAAAATTTTGATGAGTTCATAATTCAGTACATAAAGGATTAAGGAGGATTTCTCGGTAGAACAGGACTTTCAATATTACTGTTAGCATTGGAGCTGCTTGATGTCAGTATTTCTTTTCTCTGTTTGATAAAAAACATTTTTATCACAGGGGAAATTATTTGATTGCACAGTTGGTTTTTTTGCAGCGATAACTTTCATAATCTGATGAACTTTCAGATTCTTTTGGTAAAACATTTTCCCTTGAAGTAAGACAAATACTTATATGTACTCATTTTCGATCTCATGTATGTATTCAAACATGAACTGTTACTCAGTTTTGAATGACATTGACAAAGGACTTAAATAAAAGCAATGTTATGTAATTTTATTGTATCGTTTTAGAAACTTTGTCTTTCTTTCATTTTTATTTGTTTCATGGAATAACAGATGTTTATAGATATTTGTATGTTTATCGCAGTAAACTGATTTTTTTAATTGCAACATGGTATTTTTGTTTGCTTGAAAGTGCTTTGTGTGCTTTGAAGTAAGTAAGTTATACCTATCTCTGTTTTTGAATCTTGGAAGTTTTTGTTAATAGATTCAAAGGTACACTGTACAAAAGAAAGAAAAAAAAACTGTAGTTCTACAGATATAAAGTTACATGCTTGCTAAACTTTCATCTGTAACTGCACAAATAAAGCTGCAAATCTACAAAACTAGATTTTGTAAAGCTACAGAAATCTGTAATGATGTAGACAAATGAATCTGCTAAAATTACTGTAATCTTACTAAAATTTTATCTGTAACCCTGGTTGCAGTTACATGAAAAGTTCTAGGCATCCCAGTTTCCTAAAAAATTCTTTATAACCTTACAGATTTTTTTTTTATTTTCGGCTCAAAAGTGTGTCTGTTACATGAATTTTTGTTGTTGTCGTTACATAAAACGTTCTAGGAATCCCAGTTTCCTAGAAAAACTTTAGTAACTTTATAGATTTTTCTTTAGAGTGTAGTCAGTTCCTATATACTCAAAATAGCTCCTAACCAAATCTCCTAAAAATTGAGAAACATATACTTATTTTTGATTCCAGGGATGAGTTCAAATATGACCCGTTATGTAGTAGTTTTGGGTATCATGAAAGTATTCAAATATGATCTGTTATTTACTCATTTTTGATTGACATTGACATTAATGATATCGAAGAAGCACTTATAAAAAAATTGCAATGTAATCACACTTAATTGTTTTAGGAACTTTCTTTCTTTCACTTCCATTTGTTTCCTTTAGTAGCAAATGGTTAATATAATCTGTGTGTGCATTGTAGAACATGATATTTTTGTCTACCTTTTCCTAGTAGACATAAATATTCATTTAAACCAAATTTTATATCGTCTAAGAATTGCTTCAGGGTATCTAAGCATTACCCCGTGGATTTTGTAAGGATTACCAAAGCATAAAATAAGGCAACAATGCCTTTTTAGTGGCTTATGCTTATCTCAGTTTTTGAATCTTGAAAGTGTTTGTTAATATATTCAAAGATAGTCAGTTCTTATATACTCAAAATAGCTCCGATCTAACAATCTGATCTGTACTAAAAATTTAGAAACACATATACTTATTTTTCATTCCATGGATGTGCTCAAATATGAACCGTTATATACTCATTTTGATCTCATCGATGTATTAAAATATGAACTCTTACTTACTCATTTCTGATTGGAATTGATGACTATTGAAATTGACGAAGCACTTATAAAAACAATGCAATGCAATCTTACGCATTATAAAGCAGACGCAAGATGTAGTTCCATTCGATGAATATAAATGTAATATTATTCCTGACTTCCAGTGTATATTGCATTATTTTCCTATTAATGAACATATTTTATGCCGCCATGAATGAAATAAACAATTACAACGTACAAAATTATCGTTTTGTTTGGATTTGATCATACGTTATGTTTCAAAATTGAGAAAGCATAGGTTCATTTATGATCCAAACGTACACTGTAAAGAAATCGGTAAAGTTACTAAGAATTTTCTAGGAAACTGGGATGCCCAGAACTTTTTATGTAACTGAAACAACCAAAATCCATGTAACAGATACACTTTTGCACTGTAAATAAAAAAATCCGTAAGGTTACTAAGAATTTTTTAGGAAACTGGGATGCCTAGAACTTTTTATGTAACTACACCCCGGGTTGCAGATAAAATTTTAGTAAGATTTCTGTAATTTTGGTAGATTCTTTTGCAAATCTACAAATTTCTGTAGCTTTACAAAAGCTAGTTTTTTAGATTTACATCTTTTCTTGTACAGAGTCAGATGAAATTTTAGTAAGTATATAGATTCCTGTAACTTTACATCTGTGGAATTACATCTTTTTTTTTTTTACAATGTACTCAGTTCGATAAGTGTATATTGGTTTAATCTTTTGTACTGTAAATCAAAAAATCTGTAGGGTTACTAAGAATTTTTTAGGAAACTGGGATGCCTAGAACTTTTTATGTAACTACACCCCGGGTTACAGATGAAAATTTAGTAAGATTACTGTAATTTTAGTAGATTCTTTTGTAAATCTACGTATTTCTGTAGCTTTACAAAATCTAGTTTTGTAGATTTACATCTTATTTTTAAAGTGTACAGATAAAATTTAAGGAAGTATACAGATTTCTGTAACTTTACATCTGTAGAATTGCATCTTTTTTTTTCCCTTACAATGTACTCAATTCGATAAGTGCATATCGATTTAATCATTTTTGAGTACTGCGTTATTTTCAGTGAAGCTATGTTTGTCAGAAAAAAAAATCCCTGCCGGCCCGGCCTACAGCCAGAGGTAGATTTCGAAGTTAAGTATACTAATTTCACCAACAAAAACTAATCATGATTAGAGATAATCCCACTTTAACAATTTTATCTGGCCGCTTTTGACGAATTTTTAATTTCATTTTTATATGAGCTAGTTTTATCAGAATCTTGTTAAGGTGGTGTTAAACAAAAATACTTTTCCATGCTCAACAACTCGAAATTTTCTGGCAAATTTTCAGATTCATTTTTAATAGAAAAAATATGAAACTTGCTGACGTGATTTTTGAAGAGATTTATAAGCGTCTTGTGTTTTTATCTTTCGTTCAATTAATAAAACTTGATATTATAAATAATTATTTTCTCAGTAGGACAATGTTTTTCGTTTCTAACACAATCACTTCGGGAAATTCTGTTTAAAATGCCCACTTTGACATCATTTTTTGAAATATATTCTGTCTCTATCAAAAAATCGATCATTACGGTACATTATATAGTTTCTGAATAAGAGAATCTTCCAATTGGATGTGTTTGAGAGGAAAAAAGAATTTAAAAATGAGTCAGAAAATAAGCAGTTTGGATTTGAATACACCCTTAATAAGATGATTTTTTACTTCAACCGCTATGCATTTTTAATTGGTTTTTGCTGTAAGAATTGGTCCTATCAAAAACTTGTCTATATAGATGTTATAGAAAATATTAAGAAGATATATGATAAATTCATGGGGATTTTATAGCTTGTGAATTGTCGGAGTTACGGATTTTTTTCTTCTTCAAACCCCCGTTTTTGTTTTCGTTTTTAATTTTTTTTGCGGTAATTATAATATTATTTTAAAACTGGTATGTTGTAGCCATCGCAGAAAAATTTTCTATATAAATCAAATCGTATATGCAACCAAAATTAAAAGACAATCTATTCGTTTCTGAGATATGGCTACCTCAGAAATCGTGATAAACACAGCACAACATCAACAGCGGTTGGCCGGTATCTACTCAAACCTAATAAGGATCCATTTATGTCAAGGTCTAACAGAATATGACATTTGGTGAAATTCTGTGCATTAGTTCTTGAGATACAGTTAAAGCGGAAAACGTGAAAAATGCAGAATATCAGTACTACCTGTTGGGCTATTCACACCAAAATCTAATCACCACCAATTTATGTCAAGGTCTAACTGAACCCTGTAGTTTGACTAAATTCCATGCATTAATTCTTGAGATATAGCGTCAACAAAATTTGTGTTACATACAAACATTAGACACAAGGACTCGCGTACAGACGTTTTATAAAAACAATAAAATCCTGTTTAGGACCTTAAAAAACGCATAAATCCTCCGAAAATTTTCACAAATCCAACATTTTCTTCTTGTATAGATGGAAGAAAATAAAGAGCAAATATTTTATGAATATTTATGTTTGTACTGTTTTCAAAAATCTTCAAAATATTTCAACATTTAAACTATGCTTCATTCATTAAATTAAATATGTTGATTTTTAAGATTTGTTATCTAATGATGCCTTTTATAATTCAATCACACCATACTTTCAAGTAAAACAGAACAAATTATTAATACTGTAAATTATTCGTTCAGAACGAAAAAATATTTTTATTACAGCATGACTTTAATTATTCTGTGCAGTTGCTGATTTAATTTACTTTCACAAGTTTTCGTTAAATCTGAATGATTTTAGTTTTTTAAGTAACTGAAATATTACTATGCTTAATTGGAAGGATAATTAAGTTAGTCATAAATGAAAAGATAATTTTTGTTATGAAAAGGCTCGCAATTTAATTGAGTGTTTCCGCATTTCTAATTAAGTGAGAAAAATTCTGTTTGCTGAAAAAATATCAATAAATTAATAAATTGAACAAGAAAGTATTTGCATACCGTCTTATATTATCAAACAGATGACAATGCTTTGTAAATGTTAAATTATATTTAGAATTGTTAATAGTGGTCTTATTAAAACTTGTATAATTCGATTAAAGAAATGAAATAAATAATGAAGGTGCATTTGTTAATCAATGTTGTTTTATAGGTTTAGGATACGCTTTGTGATATTGATATTACATATTATTATTGTTTTTACTATTATCATCATTATTATTAATTTTTCATAAAAATATAAAAATAGTTCCAAAAATAAATAAGGAAATAATGTTATTTTTTAAATCTCAACTATTCATGCTTTCGGTATCGATAACATGAGTACCAAACGTTCTTGGGGATTAAAGACTGCTGACACATGGACTGCAAAGAAGGTGATCGTTATAAATAAAAATAAATTTTTTTTGTAGATTTTTTGAAATTCTATAGTGTGTAGAATAAGTTCCTGGAAATGTTAGGAGAAATTTGAAGTATTTAAGATGTGACATTCAATTGAAAGAAAGGGTAGACCAGCTGAAAATTTTCCAGCAGGATATAGCTGCACGTATGTTCAATTTTTTGGTACAGATCAAGAAATCACAGACAAACTGTAGGTTGCAAAATATAACGATTAACTTAAATATTTTACACTTTTTTTCTTTAGAGTTTACACGAAAGCGTTGCTTTACGCTTACCTTACACGCGTTTTTATTGAAACGACATTTTTTAGCGTGCTATTTAAAGTCGCATTTAAATGTATCGAGCAATTAACTTTTTCTTTTTGTAAATTCAAAATTATTTACTGCATGGGGTCGCGAACCTTTCACGCGGGACAAAAAGTGATATTTTTAAGGCCATGTTGAAGTTATACAAAAACGTGCTGAAAAAAATGTCGCTTTTTAAAACGAATACCGTTTTACCAAATCTCTTACACTTTCACTAAAAATAGGTTCATCCCCTCCCCCCCTCTCTTTAAATTCAATATATTGTTTGAAAAGTTTGATTTTGTTTTTTTCAGATGACTTAAAGAAGCTTGTGCACTACACGACGAAGGTTGATGTGCGCACAGCACACCAATATGCAACTGACAACATCTCCATTAATTTTAATTTTTATCGTATAATAAAATATTTTATTATACGATATGTATTTCTATAGTTTTTACTACTATGAAAAAAAAGTTGGTAAGTTCAGTTTTGTGTTACTTTAATTTTTCTATCTCTCTATTCTAAAAAACAGTAACTACCGCTGTCACCGCCGCCGCCGCCGGTTTTGAATTTTTTCTGACCGGAGGTCTTTCTTCGTTAATATTAAGAAAAATAATGCATACAAAAATATGAAAATCGGTAGTGTTATACAGAAATGTTTGATAAACACGCTGATGCAGACAGTTTTTAAATCGAGGAATTATTTTAAGAGATATTTAATGCTAAAGTTGGACAAAATCGTTTTTCTAAAAAAGTTTTATAGTAGCAAAAACTATACATCGGAATTTAATAATTTTTAGTTCATTTTATACGTTATAATTTCACGGTGTGCAGAATTGATTTATTTTTTTAATTTGACTCATTTTTCGAGGTTTTATATCTATTTTAAATTCAAATTTTCAGCATTTCGAGAGATATTTTTTACAGATTTTAGAAAGTGATATTAATTTAAACTGTTGCCAACTGTATAAACAGCGGAAACAATAATGTTTCTCTCTATTCTAAAAAAAAAATAACTACCGCTGTCACCGCCGCCGCCGCCGCCGCCGCCGCCGCCGCCGCCGCCGGTTTTGAATTTTTTGTGACCGGAGGTCTTTCTTCGTAAATATTAAAAAAACTGTTGCATACAAAAATATGAAAATCAGTAGTATTATAGAAAAATGTTTGATAAACACGCTGATGTAGACAGTTTTCAAATCGAAGAATTATTTTAAGAGATATTTAATGCCAAAGTTGGACAAAATCGTTCCATTAAAAAAGTTTTATAGGGACAAAAACTGTACATAGGAATTTAATCATTTTTAGATCATTTTATGCGTCAGAATTTCCCGGTGTGCAGATTGCAGTTAGTTTTTTAATTTGAATAATTTTTCGAGGTTTTATTTCTATTTTAAATTCAAATTTTCAGCATTTCGAGAGATATTTTTTACAAATTTTAGAAAATTGTATTAATTTAAACTGTTGCCAACTGTATAAAAAGCGCAAACAGTAATGTTTGCTTCAAATTAAAAATTTATTTTACACGTGACTATTATAAACAAAAAATATAAAAAGCAGGAACTCATTGAAAATTACGCCATAAAAACTATAGTTACACGTGAATTTTAAATGAGAAAGAATATTGTAAAATAATAAATTCAGTAACATGCGTTAGAAGTCCTAAATAGGAGAATTTACGTCATATTACACTTATTACGTAAAATGAACAAAAAATAATATTGTAAAACAGTTTTAATTTAAAAATTGTGCGAGACATTTACTTGACATTTTAAGATGATCATAATATTTCAATTCTAACAAAAGTATTTTGACGTGAATATTAAAAAGAGAAAGAAAAGTTTGGTAAAAATTACGTCAGATTATAATATAATTGTCAGATTCAAATTATAATTCAATCTTCCGAAATCTTTTTAAAGGCGGACAAATTAGCGTTCTGTTAGAGTCTGCGGTGTCTGAACGGGGGTTGACGAGCTTAGCTCGTAGGGGGCAGAGCCCCCTAGTGCTTTAAAAAAAATATTTATACGTGTAATAAATTAAAAATTTATTTACACGTGACTATTATAAACGGAAAAAAACATTTGGAATTAGAATTAAATAATTATGTACAAAAAGCAGGATCTTATTAAAAATTACGTCATTAAAACAATAATTACACGTGAATTTTAAGAGAGAAAGGAATTTGTAAAATAATAAATTTATTAACATGCGTTAGAAGTCTTACATAGGAGAAATTACGTCATATATACGTCAAATTACAGCTATTACATAAAATGAACACAAAAGAATATTGCAAAACGGTTTAAATTTACAAATTGCGCTAGACATTTATTTGATATTTTGAGAGGATATTTTTCAACTATTTTTCTTAGGAAAGCGCAAATAATATTTTATTTCTAACACAAGTAATTTCACGTGAATATTAAAAAGAGAAAGAATAGTTTGGTCAAAATTACGTCAGATTAAAAACGATTAATTTAAAATGTCTCATTTAAAAGAACTTTCTTTTCGCTTTGTTAAAAAATACCGGGAGACAAAGATTCTGTTTACTTAATTCCTTTTATATTAGCTTATTTTGAAATGTTGTTACACGTGTCTACGTCATCAAGTTATTTTTATTTCGACGTTTTATTTGTATTTTTATTAATGTTGTACTAATTTATTTGTTCTTTCGTTATTTAAAATAAAAATTATGTCAATTTGTATAATTTGGCGAGTGGTTTGGCGATTTATATAATTTGGCTAAATGGGTCGACGGGATAATCAAGTAGTACCGCAGCGGATTTGGCGTTATAATTCCCCAATCAAAGAGGAATGAATAGAAACCCGTTTATAGGGAGATCGCCACTGTTTTTTAAATTATAATTCAATCTTTCGAAATCTTTTTAAAGTCGATCACATTAGCGTGCATTTAGAGCCTGCGGTGTCTGGACGGGGGTTGGCGAGCGTAGCTCGTAGGGGGCCGAGCCCCCTAGTTGAAATAAAAATTCCAAAGTTGATCTATTTTACGGACTGATGAATGACTGTCTTCCCTTAAGGGAAACACAGTATCCTAAAAGTGGTCAAAATATCTTTATTATTATTATTATTATTATTATTAGTTCAAATCTTATGGCTAACCGTTTTGTACATGTAGTTAAAATGTCAAAGCTGAATCAAAGCTTATGCGTTTTCTAAATTGTTTATTTAGTACCTTCATTCATCATTATTAAACGGTGAAGTTTCGTTACCGTGTGCTGGAAGTATTGGAAAGTGTTTAATGAACTAAGTGTGATGCATGAGTTTTCTTTCTTATTTATATTTTAGATAAAATTTTATAATTTTTATTACGTGTTTTGTATGATGTATGTGATAAAACTGTTCTGGGACTCACCATTATGGTTTTATTTTTAATATTTTTTGATAAATAAAATTAGAAGTGGTTTTATTATTAGAATAAAATAAGCATTAAAATTCATCGTTTCTTCTATAACTGAAAAAAAACTATATTAAATCTATCAGTAGATATATCTAAATATAGATGTACTGCCTGGCTAATATCTCTCTCTCTCTATCTCTCTATTTAAAAAAAAAAGTAACTACCGCTGTCACCGCCGCCGGTTTTGAATTTTTTGTGACCGGAGGTCTTTCTTCGTTAATATTAAGAAAAATAATGCATACAAAAATATGAAAATCGGTAGTATTATACAGAAATGTTTGATAAACACGCTGAAGCAGACAGTTTTCAAATCGAAGAATTATTTTAAGAGATATTTAATGCTAAAGTTGGACAAAATCGTTCCACTAAAAAAGTTTTATAGGAGCAAAAACTATTCATAGGAATTTAATCATTTTTATATCATTTTATGCGTTTGAAGTTCCCGGTGTGCAGACTGTTTTTCTTTTTTTGACTAATTTTTTGAGGTTTTATTTCTATTTTAAATTCAAATTTTCAGCATTTCTAGAGATATTTTTGACTGATTTTAGAAAGTGATATTAATTTAAACTGTTGCCAACTGTGGAATTAATAATGTTTGCTTCAAAAAAAAAAAAAAAAAAATATTTATACTTGTAAATAAATTAAAAATTTATTTACACGTGACTATTATAAACAAAAAAAAAAAAACATTTGGAATTATAATTAAATAATTATGTACAAAAAGCAGGAACTTATTAAAAATTACGTCATAAAAACTATAATTACACGTGAATTTTAAGAGAGAAAGGAATTTGTAAAATAATAAATTTATTAACATGCGTTAGAAGTCTTAAATAGGAGAAATTACGTCATATTTATGTCACATTACAGTTATTACATAAAATGAATACAAAATAATATTGCAAAAAGGTTTAAATTCAGAAATTGCGCTAGACATTTATTTGATATTTTGAGCGGATACTTTTCAACTGTTTTTGTTAGGAAAGCGCAAATAATATTTCATTTCTAAAACAAGCGTTTTCACGTGAATATTAAAAAGAGAAAGAATAGTTTGGTCAAAATTACGTCAGATTAAAAACGATTAATTTAAAAAGACTTATTTAAAAGAACTTTCTTTTCGCTTTGTTAAAAAATACCGGGAGACAAAGACTTTGTTTACTTAATTCCTTTTATATTAGCTTATTTTGAAATGTTGTTACACGTGTCTACGTCAAAGACGAAAACAGCGATTGACATATGTATTTTTGGTACTACTTAGTTATCCCGTCGACCAAAACTCTATCATTCGCCAAACTATAAGATTAAATGCCAATAATGGTTGATCGTAAATGTCACATTAACTTGACTTTAAGCAAGTTACACGTGTCTATGTCGTCAAGTTATTTTTATTTCGACGTTTTATTTGCATTTTTATTAATGTTGCACTAATTTATTTGTTCTTTCGTTATTTAAAATAAAAATTATGTCAATTTATATAATTGGCGAGTGCTTTGGCGATTTATATAATTTGGCAAAATTGGTCGACGGGTTCATCAAGTAGTACCTCAGCGGATTTGGCCTTAAAATTTCCCATTCAAAGAGAAATGAATAGAAATCCGTTTATAGGGAGATCGCCACTGTTTTTCAAATTATAATTCAATCTTCCGAAATCTTTTTAAAGCCGATCAAATTAGCGTACTTTTAGAGTCTGCGGTGTCTGAACGGGGGTTGACGAGCGTAGCTCGTAGGGGGCAGAGCCCCCTAGTTCAAAAAAAATAAAGTAACTACCACTGTCACCGCCGCCGGTTTTGAATTTTTTGTGACCGGAGGTTTTTCTTCGTTAATATTAAGAAAAATAATGCATACAAAAATATGAAAATCGGTAGTATTATACAGAAATGTTTGATAAACACGCTGATGCAGACAGTTTTCAAATCGAAGAATTATTTAAAGAGATATTTAATGCTAAAGTTGGACAATCGTTCCACTAAAAAAGTTTTATAGGAGCAAAAACTATACATCGGAATTTAATAATTTTTAGATAATTTTATACGTTATAATTTCCCGGTGTGCAGAATTCATTTATTTTTTTTTATTTGACTCATTTTTCGAGGTTTTATTTCTATTTTAAATTCCAATTTTCAGCATTTCGAGAGATATTTTTTACTTATTTTAGAAAATTGTACTAATTTAACCTGTTGCCAACTGTATAAACAACGGAAACAATAATGTTTGCTTCAAATTAAAAAATTATTTACACGTGACTATTATAAATAGAAAAGATACTTTCAAATTAAAATTAAATAATTGCGTATAAAAAGCAGGAACTTATTGAAAATTACGTCATAAAAAGTATACATGTGAATTTTAAAAGATAAGGGATATTGTAAAATAATAAATTCATTAACATGCGTTAGAAGTCTTAAATAGGAGAATTTACGTCATATTTGCATCACATTAGAGTTATTATATAAAATGAACACAAAATAATATTGCAAAACAGTTTAAATTTAGAAATTGTGCTAGACATTTATTTGATATTTAGAGAGGATCTTTTCAACTATTTTTTTAGGAAAGCACAAATAATATTTCATTTCTAACAAAAGTATTTTCACGTGAATATTAAAAAGAGAAAGAATAGCTTGGTCAAAATTACGTCAGATTAAAAACGATTAATTTAAAATGTCTCATTTAAAAGAACTTTCTTTTCGCTTTGTTAAAAAATACCAGGAGACAAAGACTCTACTTAATTCCTTTTATATTAGCTTATTTTGAAATGTTCTTACACGTGTCTACGTCATCAAGTTATTTTGATTTCGACGTTTTATTTTTATTTTTATTAATGTTGTACTAATTTATTTGTTCTTTTGTTATTGAAAATAAAAATTGTCATTTTGTATAATTTGGCGAAATTGGTCGACTGGATAATCAAGTAGTACCGCAGCGGATTTGTCGTTAAAATTCCCCAATCAAAGAGAAATGAATAGAAATCCGTTTATAGGGAGATCGCCTCTGTTTTTTAAATTATAATTCAATCTTTCGAAATCTTTTTAAAGCCGATCAAATTAGCGTGCATTTAGAGTCTGCGGTGTCTGGACGGGAGTTGGCGAGCGTAGCTCGTAGGGGGCCGAGCCCCCTAGTATTAAAAAAATAATAATAAAAAAGTAACAAATTTTCAATTTTTAATTAAATGCTTAATTAATATTTAATTCAAATTTCGTTTTTATTTGAATGTTAAAATGCAGCGTAAATTTTTTAATATAATTTTTAAAATTAAACAATAAATGTCTAAAAGGGTCCGTTTTCTGTTATAATAATATTTAATTATTATTTTTGAAATTTTTATTAATGTTTATATTCAAAATTACTTTTTTCCATATTTAAATTAAAGTTTAGTTTCATTGTTTTGTGGAATTAAGACGCATTCACTCATCTTAACTATCAATAAAACATTACAGTTATTTCTCTATGAAATATCATGCTCTTTACGTATTGTGGTTATTCCCTCAACATAATATTACTTCAATTAAAATTCATAGGCGTGGTAAAAATATAATGCCTATCGAATAACTGGTGACTTCAACATCATTCAGTTTTAAAAAGCGCTTAAATTAGACAGATTATTTAATATTGAATCCGATAAATTTGAGAAAGTGCTGTACTGTTAAACACTTTCTGTTATAATAAACGGTGTAATATTTTGTGTTCAGTTCTTATTTAATTACGACTAATTGGAACCTCATAATAAATACACTATGGGGCCATTAATGACCGGACACTTTCAATTTTAGACATTTTGTTGACTATTTCTAGATATATTTGTCGCATTTTTCTGGAACTTCAGGATTATGAAGAATGTGTTCGACTTCATATTTATCAACAGCGATTTTATCAGAAGGACAATTAGGGGGCCAACAACAACAAAAAAAATAATAACAATGTTTGGGATCATCCTGTAAAATAAAATGCACGAAATGATCTATCACTATAGCTTGCGGGTATATGGATATTGTACGATATATGTATTCATCTGTGGAAGAACAGAACATGTGTTCGTAGAGATATAACGATATTTTTAAAAATTTCAGAAGTTTTTTGCGTATTTTTTGTTCATATCATACAGAGCTTTTTAGCAAATTTAATTCCAGTTTCAGAAAATTTGACAAAATGTAGTAAAAATAATATAGTGCAATTGAAATGTAAATATATTAAATATTTGATGAAATATGAGCAGTTGTAGGAAATATTTTTTATCTGTGCATGCGCGCACGATAAAAAAATTTTTTTAAATGATTTGATAGCTCTATGGTGTAACTCATAAAAAAAAAAAAAAAAAAAAAAAAAAAAAAAAAAAAAAAAAAACGTGTCGTGAAAATTATCGTGAAAATTAAAAAAGATATCGGCGGTATAGTGAGCTGATTTTTAGCTGCTCTCTAAAAGCTGCTGAATGATAAGGGATTTTCCACAAATTGTCATTTTTTATTATCTGGCTTTCAGCAAAAGTGTTTGTACTTAATGGATGTCAACGAGTAGATTTAGAAGAAATGCTTAGAATTTGATACTTCTTCTGTTCTCGGTATAGGCTCGTTCTGGTGGTTATTCAAGAGGAGCTAAAGCATCAATAAAAAATTAAAAAAAAAATTTAAAATTAAAAACAACAATTTATGGAAAACCCCTTATCATTTAGCTGTTTTTAGAGAACAACTAAAAATCAGTTCAGTCTATCACCGATTTATCTTTCTGAATTTTCACAATGTTTGGCTGGCTTTTTTTTTATGGTTTCATAGAGTTGACTATCAAATCATGAAAGAAATATTTCCTACAACTGCTCATATTTTATCAAATATTTAATATATTTAAATTTCAATTACACCATATAATTTCTACTACATTTTTTCAAATTTTCTGAAACTGGCGTTAAATTTGGTAAAAAACCCTGCATGATATAAACAAGAAACATGTAAGAATTTTTTGAATAAAAAAAAATCGATATAGCTCCATGAATATACGTTCTATTCTTCCACAAATGTATACATATATTGTGCAAAAGCCATACATGCGTAATCTATAGCGATGGATTATTTCGTGCATTTTATTTTACAGGGTGATCCCAAACACTATTATTTTTATTTGATGTTTTTTGGCCTCCTAACTGTCCTTCTGATCAAATTGTCGTTCATAAATATGAAATCGAACATATTCTTCATAATCCTAAAGTTCCAGAAAAATCTGACAAATATATTTTGAAATATTCGACACAATGCCTAAAATTGAAAGTGTCGGGTCATTAATGGCCATATAATGTATATAATGGTTCCTAAAAATCCTCTCTCCTTCTAGTTACAAAGGGAGAAATTCTCCAGATGTTTCGTACATAAAATTTTTCCAATTGTCCTTTCTGAGATTATAGGAACCATAATACTTAAAGGAATTTCAAGAGGTGACGATAATGCAGTAATAATTTTCAGATACTTAAAAACCGTTTCCAAGTCACTACAAGACTACTTGAATCTAGTAGTGCATATATATGCCAGCCCTGAAGGGCATATATTAGGCAATGCTTCTAAGTCGTACTTGAGTAGAGTGGAAAGAGATCTCTCTTTTTTACGGCAAGATTTGTCGAGAAAAATGACTTTACTCGGAGTAGCGAACCCCGGGCTGTCCTGACATATAGACACTATGAGAATATAAATCTGCTCACTGTTGCTTATTGTAAATTTTACCGGGTGCTGTGCTGTAATATTGCTTAAATAAAATAATATTGTAAGTTACACAAGGGTTTTAATGTTAAGAGTGGTATAACGGATACAATCCCACAAAGCTACGCATTAAAGGCAATTTAACATCAGAGATCGTAATTTAAAAAGACAGCCCTAGATATAGAAAGAAAATTCTCTTTCCATCAAACTAACCCACCGTCTCCTGAATACTAGGCCAACGCACTGAAACAAAAATGACGGCTGTCAGAAGCGGATTTTTTTAAGGTTTTGTACGATCCCCTGAATTTAGACACTAGTATTTTCTAAAACGGAGAAAACTTTTAGAAATTATTTATATTCAAATTCAAGGGACTGTTCAAACGCTGTAAAGAATCCGCCTACGACAGCCACCAATTTGGCGTCAGCACGTAGGCTTAGTATCAGTGGGCTGTGCCTAACCGCTATTGTAGCAAACTTATACTGTCACCAGAAGTACTCTAATGATCACATTGGAAATGAGAAGCTGCTTGGTGTATATATTTTTTAATTAATCCTCCACTACCATTTCATTCATGCTGCTGTAAAGACTCATAATGTTTTCGATTCCGCTGTCAACTGTTCCAGTATTTCTTTGATATGTAATTTGCTTTAATAAATTATACCAGCATTCTTTTGTTACGCAACTTTGTATGATAAACTTTTAGTATATTTTAGGATCTTATTGTGAGCTCCTCCCTTCAATTTTTAATCAGTGTTATCCTGTTTTATTTCGTTAGTTCTTCTCTAGTGTTAATTCAGTATTGGCTCAGTATTGCATCAAGATTTTTATTTATTCTACATATTAAAAATATTCTAGTCTAATGCTCACTCTGCAATATTATTATGTTGGAAATATGTGCAAAATATTGATAACCAATATTTAAATAAGTTTTAGTCTTTAAAAAGTATTTTGTTAATATTGGCTGAGAATATTTATTGACTATGAATATTTTTAATACTTGCTTACTTGTTTTAAAGAATTCAGGACCTTCATCTTACAGATATAATTTGAATTTTTTCATTTAAATTTAAAATTCTTTTAAGGGTTTTTTTAAGTATGCCTGATGGAATACTTTGTTGAAATACTTAATAACTATCTGTAAAAGGGCATAACTTATGGACACTTCAAATTTCATTTATATTTTAAAATCAGTTAAAGAATTTTATTAAAACCTTTCATTGCCCTTGTAAGCTAACGTAATTTCCCTTCGCTTACGAATTCCGTCAAAGAAATTGCCTTGTTGCTTTTATTTTTCAAAAGTGCCATTAATGCGCTTTTAATTCCTCTCAAATTCAGTCAAATCAATTAAAGTTGCTGAGCAAATTTTGCGGATTTAATTTATGAGAAAAAATTATTTCATAGCGCGTATGACACTCAAGTAAAACTTTTATGTGTGCACTGCATTTTTATTTTCATAATTCTTTGCGTTATGAATTTTATTAGAAGAATTCCCCAATTAGATTAGAAAAGGTTTATGAATGACATTTCCTAATACAATTTTATCTTTTAAAGTTGTTTTAAAGGTGACGGTAAATTTAATGATTATATTTATAAATGACTAATTTACATAGAAATAAAGTGATATTGGAATTTCTACTATTCCTATTCAAATATAATATTTTAAATTATTCAAATTTTCATGTTTATATTAAAAAAATAGTACATCATTTGATTCCAATATCCATATGTTAATAGAAATGCTGAATTACAAAATTGCCTTTGTGAGAACGTAATAAAAATCGTTTTTTAAGTATTTCAAAATATAGAATATATTAGCAAAGTAAAACATTTTAAAATATCTAGTAAAATAAACCTGAAAATAGGTAACGTTGTGACAGTTTCCTTGATAAGGTAATGTAATGGCAGTTGCTAAAAATAATTTATGTATAAATATCTATCTATCTATCTATAGATATACGAGGGTGGATCAAATATAAACCAGAATTTCTGTTTTTTAATTTATTGGTACAGGATACGAAATAGAAAGTTACATATTATTTTTCTATATAATCTCCTGATTTCAAAACACATTTTTCCCAACGGGTTGGAAGTTTTTCGATGCCGTCATCATAGAAAGAAGAGGGGTGTGTCTCCAGCCAATTGCGCACAAAGGCTCCAACAGCAGTGTCATCGGCGAATTGTTCACCTCCTATTGCTTCTTTCAAAGGCCCAAACATGTGATAATCACAGAGGGACAATAGTGAGGGTAGTACAGTGATGGTCAATGCATTTCCTCCAACATTTCACGAGTCAGATTGGCTGTATGGGGACGGTCACTGTCATGAAGCAAAATCACTTCTTTGATCGGAAATTCACGTCTTTTCCGCCGATATGCATGTTTTGTTTCCTCCAACAGCTGGCAGTAGTAGGCAGAACCCTTGAGAAAGTACCGAATGGCGCTAACGTTTTCCTCAGTTAAACTTGTTTGAGGGGGGTTTCTGGGGTGGGGGGGGGGGGGGGGTTCAACTTCTGCTCGTCCATCCACAAACTTTTTGTGGCAGTCATACACTTGGGATTTATTCAGGCATGTCTCCCCAAACTGTGCTTGAAGTCTTCATAAGATTTCAGCCAGTCTTAAGCCTTCATTGTGAGAAATTTAACGATAATGCGTTGCGCAACGTTGGAGTGAACCTCTCCCTCATTCATCCTGATGCCAACTGAAGAACGGAGAGAGTAACACATACCGGCGCATAGATAGTCATGTGACATCCCCACCTACCATGCGCAGAGGTTTGAACGCCCTCGCGACAACCTTCATGCCTCTCTGCAGAAATTCCGGTTAATATTTGATTCACCCTCGTATATAAGTTTCGTCCATAGTAATAATATCTCATTTACTCAAATAAATCTTTCAAAAGAAACTTCCTATGCTGGTCTAACAGGACCGATGATCACAACTTTAATGGGTAATTATACTTAGAAAGATTAAAAAAATATATATGAACGAGATATTGTTTGCAATCAAGTTATTCAGCCGAAAATGGAGGCTGTACCCCTCAATACTCTTATTTTCGCACACATCCTTAACAGCAACGAAGGCATTTTGCAATCGATTAAGAGGGAGCTGGGAATAAGATGGGCTGCAGACGGCCACCATTCGCATCCAAACAACACGAAGCCTGATGTTTTATAATACGGAATATAGCTCGCAGTACATTCGGTGTCGTTAGTCTAGCTATAGTGTATTTCTAGTACTTTCCGTATTGTCATTAAGTTATACGTAAATCAAAGTCTAAGTGTCACACATTTCTCTAAAATATCTTCTTCGTAGGTGGAAAGTTGAATTTTTTCCCCAACAGAATAAAAATTATCTATTAGTAGTGGCCGGTTGGGACAAATAAGAGAAGTGGATGAAATCAGTTCCAAGACAACCCACTTCTCTTTCCCATTTTTGGAGCAATAATTTAGCGGTAAACATTTGCAATTTAGATAAATGCACATATTATACCAGTAACAATAAGTGAGTTTTAATAAATTCACTTGCTATCGCTTTCTGCTAATCGATGTCCAGTCCAAATTAATGAATTGTTGCGGAAATCGTTCGGAAAAAAATGCTGTCAAAAAATTAGGCGTGATTTTCAAGATGAACATTGAATGCTTTTAAGAGACTGTTAAAACAAAAAAAAAAAACAAAAAAAAAAAAACAAAAAAAAAAAACAAAAAAAAAAAACTATTATTACTTTAATACATATTTTGCTTATATAATTATTTCTCAACATCGCATAATTTTAATATTTATACCACAGAATATGGGGAAAATGTATTTTCAAATGTAGTTTGTTTGAAAACTGTATTTCAGTTTGATGACTTTTTTATGACTTTTTTATCAGATCGATTACGGAACATTAATACGTTTACGCTAAAAAGCACTATAAATAGTTCAGCGTTTTTTTCCTGTTAATATACCCTAAAAAAAAAAAAACTAAGACTTCATAATAAAACACAAATTTAACAAATATGTAATCAAACTACGTACTTAACCACTGAAATAACCTGACTTAAAAAAGTCTGTTGTAAATATATAATTTTTTGAGAATTTCTTCGGTATTAATATTGGCAAATTAACACGAAAGTATCGTTTATAAAAAAGAGAAAATAGAGATTGAGCAAAACTTTAAACAGTTGAACCAGCGTATGTACAACTTGAACACAAACTAATGAAATTAGTTTTGTTTGAGAAGTGAAGGTTTAGACAACTCAACTCGATTTTCTGCTTGCTAATTTCCGAAATGGAAAAATATAAATAATGACTAATACATGATTATTTTTTTTTTAATTATTTCAAATTTTATGGGAAAATCATGATTTCTGGCATTTACACTATTTTGGATATAGTCCCTGGTTTCATGTTTTATTTATACGCTGTCTTTTTAAATAAAATAGATAACAATATTTTTCAGGGAGCGATAAGGATATTCGGCGGGTGTAGGCATTCTGCCTACAATAATCCCATAAAAACAAAAATATCCTTAAAATAAGGTTTTGATCCTCAATAGTTTTGCACCCGGATTCTATACTTATAGCAGCTTACAATGAAATTAAATGGTTTTTATTTTATCTTTGAAAATAATTTAGGTTTCCAAATTTTTATTGCACTCGGACCCCTTTAAAGTGAAGGCTGGGCAAGATGCTTTCTAAAAAGCAGCCTTCTCTGAGAAGCCAGTGGTGTAATTTACTGCCTTTTCTTCTTCTACATCTTTTATTCCAATATCGATTGTCGCCGTAATAGTTATCTCCTTTTCTCTCTTCCTTATTGAATTCGCCCAGTTTTAAACAATGATTTTGGCGGATAATTTATTTCTGGCCTCCATCTCTGAAAAAGATTACGCTACCCATACGCGGTTTTGTTATTTGTCAAAAGTTTTTGATAGAATTTCTTAAAGTGATTTAATGATGAACAGTTTCATACAGTTATTTTAAAGTTTTTTTTTAAATATTAGAATCATTTAAATTCTATTTTATTTATTTTAAAGCATCTTACGGAGAAGCTTAACCTCCCTTGCTTCCTCCTTTCTAATATCTAGGCCAGTATTCAGACCTAGATACTAGGGTATAAATTACCACAGGGACATTGTCTTCACGCAGCAATAGTCCTAGAGGCCGTCCTGCCTGAAACAATTCACAGACTTCTTAGTATCATTATATCTGTTAACCCAGGGGCTATCGATATAAACAGGTTACACGTGGAAAATCGTATTACTTCATGGATATTATTACGCATATGAGACTTTGACCTGATTTCTTTTTACTTTGTTGGAAAAAGTTGTCAACTGTGACCTCCACCTACAAAGAATCTACCGTGTTGAAATCTCCTATGCATCAAACACCTTCATCACTGCAAAAGTTTTAAGCAAAAATTCAGGTTTGGCTTGCATTGAGACACATTGCATTTTATCCTCTTTAATAAAAAGTTACGCGTTTCTGGCGACTCTGGCTTTTTCGCTAATCGTTGTTTTCATGTTAGCTTTATGAAAACGTAAACATTTCCTGTCAAAACAACTTCCTGTCCTGTTAAAGGAAAAACTATGATCACACATGGGTTACAGGTTACTAAAGGTAATATTTTGACACTTATCTTGTTTGTAGCCAGATTGTTTCACTATAGAAAGTTTGGAGAGTTAAAATTTACACACGAAAATAGTTGTTTAAAAACACATCCAGTATTGCCACTAAAAAAATTAAATTACCCCAAAACTATTCAAATACCCTTTAGTTGGGTATACAATATTTTTCAAGGGCAAAAACTCCAAATTATCTTGTATTGTTTGTTCAATACAAAGAATAAAAGCTTTTTTATGGGATGGAACAAAGTAACCCCGCAAGGACCAAAGTAGCCCCGGTTGACGGTACCGTCTGTATACACTACAGAAAAAGACGGTGACACGTAAACTTATTGCATTTCATACATTTTCATTGAAACGTTTCTATTACTTTAATAATTACAGAAACCCCCTCTAATGACAGTTATAGTAAAGAATAATTAACATTTAAAATATAATTAAATAAATCTTGTAGTAAAATTTAAATATTCTAGAGCACATGAATTATTGGAGCAAAGAAGATTCCAGACATATTTCCGGAATTCTAAGTGACAAGGAAATGACTACCAGGGAATAGGAAATAAATTGCCTTACTTGACAGCACGCTATAGTGGAATAATTATTTTAATTTATTAGACCCCGGTATGCTATTTCTTTCTCCCAGCTTATTTTGTGTCGTCTCCAAAAAATAACGTTACGTTATATAAGCCAGCTGCAATACAAAGCAGATTTATCATTGTACGATTAAACACTCTACAGCAACTTTTTAAACTTCTAAGCATCGCACATTTTAAATTTTTATACCGTCATATTGGGAAGAAAAGTACTTTTAAATGAGACTTGTTTGAAAACTGCAACTCCATTTATTTTTGAAATATGAAATTTTTTATAGTTTTTAGAGACATTTGCTTAATATTGGAAAAGGAAGAACTCCATTTCTGTAGAAAGTAAAAGAAAAATAGCAATTATATCTTTTTGTGGCCATTTTCCCTTAAAAACTGAAAAAAAAAATGTACTTAAAATACGTGCTATTTTGAAAAAATATAAATGAATGATTTCTGATAAAACATGGAGCTATTATAAACTAAATTTAATTTTAAGTATCTATATTAATATTACAAACAAATAAAGGCCTGGGAATCTTTACATGGTCGATTTTTTTTTTTTGGTCGAGTTTCTTGAATGACGAAATCTCTTTTTTTGGATTTGTGCATAATTCAGCGATAGTGACGTCATATGCGTAGTTTACCGTAGATGTTGTTTAAGCCTGGATCGCAAATGAGGAATTCTTCAGCCAATGCGGATGACGTCATTTTATATAAAATAAAAGCGTGTGTTTTAAGTCTTAAAGCTGAAATATGTTTTGTACTACAGTAGAGTCTCGATTATCCGAGTCCCGTTTAACCGAGTTATTTTCTTCTGATGGACTGATGGCTTCCTTTATTATGAAACAGCTATTATAAATGAAGTGTTAGATGAAGATGAAAGAGCAGCCGTAAAAAGTTAGAACTCTAATTTTCTGGTCAGAATGGGAAAAAAATGGCCCTACATTTTGTTGAAAAAAAAAATTATGGCCATTTTTTCAGTCGCGTGCCCCGTAGCTTCGAAGTATTTGTTAGCAGCAACGTTAAACTTTTCTATAAATTCTTTAATTCCTTGGTCCGGTTTTCGCTTAATGGCGTTAAATTTAGCCTGACTATCGATAAAAGTTTCCCGTTTTTGAAAAAATTTCGAAATTTTCCTCTTAAATTGTGCGTAATCTTTCTCGCTGTTTAGTCCTTCATCTGACACTAATTTTTCTCTTGGCGAACCCACAAATTTTGCCTTTAGGATTTGCATTCGAATACCATCTTCTATTTTAACTCTGCCCATGAAGGAATCGAATTAATTTAAATAAAATTTACATTTAAAATTTTCTTCACATCAAATGGAGCTATTAAGCTCAACACCTGAGATAGCGACGTTTGATTTCTCTCAACTGCCATATTTGCAATTTTTGACCCTTAAGGGGGCTGGTCACTCAGCTTCCGATTTCCCCTCACTAATGTAAAGTCTATGGGCATTGGATGCATTCGTACACTTAAAATATCTCCTCGGGAAATTAATATTTTTAACTTCCATTTTTTGTGTACACTTCCTAAAAGATGTATCTTTTTTTCTTAGTTCTCAAAATATATCTAAAGTATAGACTTAACTTTATAGGTCTATAACTTATAGGTTAACTTTATCTTACTCACAGTTCTCTCGCTTTTAACACATAAAATATAAAATTTAGCATAGAATTTAGAAATATTTATAAAACTAAGAAAAAAAGAGGCATCCTTTATGAAGAGTACACAGAAAAAAGATTTTAAAAATATGAATAAATTTCCCGAGAAGATATTTTAAATATACGAATGCATCAAAAGTCCATAGACTTAACATTACGGAGGAGAATTCCGAAGCTAAGTGGCCAGCCCCCTTAAGAAAGCTTTGAAATGGCGCCCCTGTATCTAATCTGTCACATATACCAAATCATCGGTGCTAAAATTGGTTACGAAAATCCAACGTTTCCTCCAGGACTACTGGTGCTTTCTTTCTAAAGTTAATCAATCTAAGTTGAAACATTTGATAAGATTATTCGTGTTGTAAAATTATGTGAATACAGTAATAACTATCATTGAAAATGTAGTAATTAACTTCACCCTTTAGTAATATTGATTCCTATAGGATATATTAATTTTAGGAATAAGGGAGAGCTAAAGCTTATTTTTAGAGTTCCAAGTCACACGAAAAAAGCCATCAGGGAATATAAGAAATAAATTGAACTATTTTATAGCATGTGGAAGCTCTTGGTGATTCTTTATCTTTACATAAGAAATTCTCCTCTTCCTCCTCATTTTTTGTCTTTAACTCCCAGACACAGTTAGAACTTCATAAAATACTGATTAAAAAACTGAACAAAAGAATTCTAAAAAATAGCCAGTAACATATACACTGAAGCAGTCTTAAATAAGGAATCACAATACGGAACTTTAAGGAAACACTAAAGAATAATATATTATTATTACATATAATATTTTAATAAGGAATAACACATAAAGAATAAATTTTATTTATCAATTCATATAAAAATTGTTTTTCTCAACTTTTTTCGTTGCAATATTTTTAAGGATAACACACTTCATTAATTGCTAAAAGATGTTGAATAGAAACATAAAACCGCAAAAAAACTTTTTTATATAAACTGTCTACATGTTTCGAAGCTGTTTTTAATACAAATGAAATTTTGTACTGCAATGATATAAAACGCCGTCGTTCACGTTTTTCAAGTTCTCTCTCAGATTTCTCACGTTATTTTATATCTATTTTGAAGTTTATTTCCATACTCTCAATCATGAATTACTTTTGTTATACATATATACTTTTGTTAAAATATATTTTAAGTGATTACATTTAAAATAAAAAAAATTAATTAAAATATTAAATGAAAAAAATATCTATATTACTCAAAAACAAAATCTCGCATAAAAATATAATATTCATATTTTACAATCTACATACAAATATTTATAACTCATATTTTTATCCTATTTTAATACTAAAGTATTAAAACCCAACCCCAATCTCATTAAAGATGAAATTTTCCCGAAATTAACTTCAATAATCAAAGCTTTTTAAAGAAATTAATCAAGCCATACCAATCTGATGCGAACATATTTATTTCAAACTGTTTCACTACTGTACAACTGTAGCTGAGTGGTTAGAGTACTGGTCTGGCAACGCAAAGGTAGCTTGTTCGATCCCAGTGTCAGAAACTTTTATTTTATCTCTATTTTCTTCAATTGATGTGTAGTCTACTTCCTGTAATGGATAAAAAATAGAAACGGATATTCGTCTATTAACGGAAAAATCCTGGTAGCACTATAACAGTGTTCTGTTATATACCCTGTATTTTAACTGTTCCCCCACAAAATTATATAACTTTAATATTAATAGTTAATTTAATTACTATAGTTAAAACCATATCACTACTATTTGCATTCCTCACCCCTCCCCTCTCAATTAAAGAAACTAATTTATTACATTTATTTTTATCAGCCAGAAAAGGCTATTAATGTTTTAGTATTCTATCATTTTATCAAATTTTCGTTCCCATGCACTTAATTTCATCGCAATGGTTCTATCTTGCATAATGAAACAATGAAAAAGTAAATGAATCATTTTTAACGGCTTCACATTTTAAACATGTATTATCGGTTCATAACTTATCGCCGCACCTAAAATTCCCATGTAACGCCTGTCGCCTGCTCAGTTCTGCATTTTTGTTTTTGTTCGTATTTATTTCGACTCCCTATTCATCCCACACAAGTCAAACATTAAAGTTTTACAGATACCTGTTTGCAATGTAACGAATTCCTTCTCAATGCTCCTTGCCAGAAGAATTTCCTATATCGTGCAACCCTAAAACCGCGGTGTACGTTACTTACATTAATCAGAAATCTTGTAATGCAAAGAGCCAAATATTTTGCCTACTATTCGCATTATCGCCAAACTGTTGTGAAGTAAATTCTTTCCCCGCCAAGTGGCGGTAGTCTGTAATTGAGTTTTACGTCACTCCTCTCCTGCTAGTCTGCAAGCTGACAACACCTAAAAAGTGCGCTTCCGCGTGTGCTTGTCATAGCTCTCTCCCGTGTATTCACGACCTCTCCCTTTTGAATTCCATTTAAATAAATTGTCTGTCCCCGCAAAATCGTTGGAGTTGTTTCCTCTTTGTCCCTTATAGGACAAGGGACTTGCTACGAACACCGAATGTGACGAACAACTACGTCACAAGCACTGCTGCCAGGAAAATTTCTGTGAATTGAAGAAAGTATTTCTGAGAGTGAATATGTATAATTTCTTCAAAAAAATACTTCACTTGCAGAGTTAATCTTCCGTAATAGGATTCACAGTCAAAGTTTGCGTCAAACACGAGCAATACTGGCAGTAATTAGCTTCAAGTGCATGAGAATTAAACTCTTTTTTCCCCAAAAAATTACCATTTTAGTATATTTTAGCAAATTTTTCAAAAGTATTTCGATTTTTTTCTAAAATGCAGATCGATATTTTCTTTCAAAAAAATTAATACACAACTTTCCACACGCTTTTCTTTAGTAAAATCTGTTCTGGTAAAACATAGTTCTTAAATCGACATAAGATAAACGTGAGCAGGGGATTATTAATTGATTTATATGAAAGAAAATGCTTATCAGTCATCGTCACAAAATGCTTGAAAAATGATCGAGAAAAGGTTTAGGGACTAAATCCGTCCACCGATTTCTTCGAAAAAGTATACAGTTCTGGCGACAGTGGCCTGTAACATGTTCAATAAATGGGAGCTCAATCGAAAAAATAGTTTGTGTGTTATCATGTTCAGGTTCACACACGTACAGTCGTGGAAAAAAAAATAAACACCCCCTACTAATTCCTCAACAAATTATTGTAGACGAAAGTTACTAGTACCGAACGATTAGAAATAAAGCCTACTTTTAAATGATGCATATAAAATTTGCTTAGGGGGCCATCTACATATTAAAACAAATCCAAACTTCATTTTTTTCAATAACAATACCCAATTTTAACACGATATTTCAAAACTTCGGTTCAACTTATGCCCAGACACCAAATTTCAAGTCATTTGAATGATAAGTTTTTGAATTATAAACATTCAAAGTTTAGTGCTTCTAATGTTAAATTACATTTTCATTTTTTTATTTATATCTCCTGAAATTATGCTCCTAATGTGCTAATATTTTGCGTAGCAATAATACTAATATACCCAAACATAAATAAGCTGAATTTGCTATTTTTATAACTTTATGATATGAATTATGAAATTAATATTCGAAAAAATTATAAATTGAAGCCTACAATTTTTTTGATGGATTTAGGTTTATTAAGTCCTGCTTTATAAAAATCCAAAATTTCACATTTTCTTCCACGTAGTTTTCAAATTATGCTTAAAAAACGGCAAAATGATTGTTTAAGGGGCCGTCTACGATAGAAGTACTTGATATTTTGAAATTCCTTCTGCTCTCCTGTAATCTAACAGGCTTCATTGACTGCTTTAGTCGCACTTAAGTTGCCTTGATCAAGAAGGGGGCTCTCTCGGTTAACAATTGAGTACCGAATTTCAATTTGGATACAGCCCTTAAAATAAGCTCGTTTTAAAATAATTAATTTTTCGGAAACTTATGGTACGAATTGCATAAAAATTTGTTTTGGGGCTAACTGAAGGGTGTAGAGTTTATTTCAGATGTCAAAATTGGGTATTGTCATTGAAAAAAAATTAAATTTTGGTTCGTTTGAATATGAAAATGGCCTCCTAAGCAAATTTTATATACAAAATTTAAAAGTAGACTTTATTTCCAATCGTTCGGTAGCAGTAACTTTCTTCTGCGATAATTTGTTGAGGAGTTTGTAGCGGGTGTTTACTTTTTTTTTCCACGACTGCACATATATAATGATATCATCGGGAAGTCATCAAAAACGAGCTCTGGGGACCTAAAAACGTGATAATATTCTAATAAACACGCTACATACACAAATACATATGAAATATCTTAAAAAATTGAAAAAAACTGCCCAAGAAACTTCAAACTGTAAAATATATCATTATTTCCATAATACAATTTTTATAATAATTACAGTACAAAAAACTAGTCGAATGTTCCAATCCCAAAACTTTCTTCTATCTCATAAATTTTAATACTCGAAATAAAACGTAGTCGCGGTAGAAAATTAAAGCTAAATTGGACACATGGGTGATTCAGTATGATTTTCACCCCAACTTTTCTGGATAGTCGAATCTGTTTTTGGTATCTCGCTCCCGCCAGTCCGTCGAATTATGAGCAACAGCACAACAGTACATCGCTATCCCGTCACGAAAATTGCTGCCATAATGGTCCCTACAGGAGGAATATCCCCATTTCCAACTGGGACATGACGTCTATAGTAAAAAATATTACATATATATATGAAGTTTGGGTACTATACATAACTTCGAACACTCCGATGACAGTATCTATATATATATTACGTTATCGTACGTGGTACAGAAATCGCGATTATTTGTTAATTCTTTAATGGCAACACCCGAATGAAAAGCATCTCATTTGTTATTGACCAGCATTTAATGCATCTCCATACCTATAAGGGGGTTACTATAGGGGGACCTTTTCTGTCGCCAAATGCCGCCAAGTTTATCGCCAACTTGGCGATATATCGTCAAATTTGGTGACCAAAGTTAGTCGCCAAAAGTAACGCCAACTTGGCGATATCTTTAATATTTCGCCAAATTCCCATAGATTTCCATTGTAAACCAATAGGGTTCACTTGCTTACAGAAAATCAACAAATTGAGATATTTTATTGCAACAAAAACTAATATTAGCTTAAGGGATTATATTAAGTATATTTAAGGGAATCCAAGTAAATTAAATTATGAATAAAAGTAACAGGATACATTGCTTAGCATGCTTTTCCAAACATAAATTTTAAGGGAGACCAAACTGGTCGCTAAAGGCGGCTAGTAATGAAAATTGCACAAAAAATATTAATACAGCGCCCCCTTCCGGCAGAATATTTTCATATAAAACTGGAGCCTGGTGGCCAGAATTTATATGTGACATTTTATTCAGTTCTATGCATAGATTCATATACTTTTTGATGATGCAATGAGAACACACGCACTCGGACAGACAGACATTTTGCAAAAACATATTTTTCGGGATCTCTGAACAATCTAAATAATAATTTTTTTTTATTTACTTTAGATTGAAATTTTATGTTATTTTGTATACATATGTTTGTTTCACCTTCTATTAATCTAACAGAGCTTATGTATAAAAATTTATTAAATTTATCTCAGCTTTTAACCTTTATTCTATTTAATTATTAGAACACCAAAAAATGGTTTACGTTTTGAAATTGCAAGATAATTTTGAGCAGCAGTACATTTGCATTAGACAGCGCAACGCCATCTATATGTGATATTAAGAACTAAAACAAAGAAGCAGTCTAACTGAATTCTCGGCTTATTTAGTCTTCTACAATAGAAACGTCAGTATCTGTCGCTGTTTACTTGTTAGTGAATATTGGAAACATTTCAATCAGTATAGATAGATATCCTATAAATTGTGATGTTCATTATGTAGAACTTTGTTGAGTTTCGTCCGAGTCTGACATCTCTTTGGATATAAGAATTTTCCTACCATCTTAATTTTTTTCCCTTAGAAATATTTTCCTATTTACTTTTTCGTTTTCTATGAGTTAAATTTTTCTTCATAAGGGGGTCCGGGGCTAAAAATTCTCAAAAAATGCAATTCTTTTGATTGGCTTAAAAAGAAATACTGAGTTTTTAGCGTTAAATATTGCAAACCGCATGCTTTTATCTTCATTAGATGCAGAGATATAACACCTTTTGCCTTGAGAAGCGAAGCATCAGCAACCCTCTGACGAAAACTTTAACTTCATTTATCTCAGAATGAATTTTTTCACGATTTGTCAATTTTAAAAGAATATACCTAAAGTTCCTAGCAAGATATATATATTTCCAACAAATTTTCTTCAGGATTTTTAATTTTGAGTCATAATTGTGAAAATATGCTAATTAATGTAAAACTCACTTAAAAAAACTTCATTTTTTTTTACTTAAAATTTTTTTTATAAAATTCATAATCAATATTTAAAGAAATACTAAAGACAGATTAAAATGGCACATTTTCTGTATACAAAAGTGTAAAAATTTTGTAAATCGAGTAAGTACTTCCAAAGTTATATAAAAAATTAAATATGTTTAAAATTTAAAAAATTTATTTTTTTCAAAAAATATTTAAAAAATTTCAGATTTTTTTACATGCAATATTTTTATTATATTAAAACATATTTCAGGAAAAAAATTTCATGACAAAATCTCTATAAATAAAAAAAAAAATAGAATTTTGAGCTCCGAACACCCTTAAATATTTTACTTCAGATTTTTCCTCAATGCATTTCCATCATAGTTTCTCTTTTTCCACTTTCTGTTCTTCCAGTACTGTCCTTTTAGTAGAATTTGGTGTTTTTGATGGGACACTTCACTTTTCATGTTGTATAATTTAATTAAGAGCTGAATACAAATTACATATTTATGAGCGTTTTTCACAATCTAGAAAGACGAAAGTAGAAAGTATTGGTAAACATAATCAGGTTACTGATAATATATTCAGAATTCTTTTGCCAGATAATGCATCTTGAAATTCAATTTCGATTATGAAGAGTTTCATTAGGTAGTATATATATTAGAATCTTTGGGTAACATAAAACGTCTTCTAATTAAGGGTACAGTGGAACATCAAAATCAACTTTTTTATTTATCAATGAGTTTTTTTGAAAACTGCAGGAAATGTTTATAGTGTTATTAGTCAGCATGAAAATTTTGATTAAAATATATTTAATGGTTCTTGAGGTAATCAAAATTTTAAATTTAAAAATCTCCAATAATTAACATTCTTCAAAATGCTCCATGGGGATTGCATTTTCACATACAGGTTCAATATTCTTCCACAATAATCATTTTGCACATTTCAACGAAAGTTGCTAAAAGTTTTGCGTTTATTTCACAAGTAATTCTTTAGAAAATGAGGGATTAATTTAAATTCTAAATCTTTTAATTAAAAATTATCAAAATTATAAATTTTGCTTATTTTATTTTCAATTTAATTACCTTTAAATTACATTATTTTTAGTATCTTGTGCTTACACATGCATACAAAGGGAGTATCTTTGAGAAATGTCAATGAAATTGGAGCAAATGAAATGCGCATAGGGCTAATTCCATGAAAACTTGTCATGTCTGTCACACAGATAAAAATCTCTATGCTTGTTGGCTACCAGTATTTTAGGACGTAAAAATGTGACTTTGTTTTATCTGAGATATCTCATCAATTGAATAACGCGAAGCAAACTTTTCGAAAATAACGGTGGCCAACAAGCATAGCGATTTTCAGCTGTGTGACAGACATGACAAGTTTTCATGGAATTAGCCATAGGGCAGTTTGAAATCATAGAAACTATGAAAAATGTTCAATCTGGAAAAAAACCCAGACTTTAAGGAATAAAGGATTTATAAATGCTAAATATGTTTTTAAAACTATTTTAGTTATGAGATAAGGTTTAAATATTATTTCTGACTCATTTACTATACTTTTGAGCATTTACGATAAATATAGCCAGTGGATAGGTTCTTTAATAAAACCATTTGTAACTCTGGAATTATCAATATTTTGACATATAAGATATATTCCCTAATAATACTCAAAATTATGTTTTAAATATGTGAAAACACATCAATTTCGTTTCTAGTAATCTAAAATTACGTACATTTTATAAGTTACTAGTATATAACCCACGTCAAAAATGACAGAATGTTGATTTGCATCTCATCTTCATAAGACTTCATACAAACAAACAGCATGCAGATTTTATTGTTGAAAAGTTTGTGTTGTAGAACAGTACTTTTTAAAAATGACAAATGATTTCCATAGATACAAATGATGAGGATATTTTTTTTTTTTTACTCAATATTCAATTTCTGAAATAGTTCAACTATTTCAACAACTTCGATTCTAATCTTTAGAACTAAAAAATGAAATATTAGTGAAACTTACGTTATGTTGGCACAATTATATAAATTTTTCTCCTTAGTTTTATTAATGTAAAAATACATTGCAAGCTAAGCATAAAGCCTGAGCAAACTTTTCAAACGTACGTTATATACGTACTATCATACACAACGACAGTATATTCAAATAAAAATTTATTTTCTTTTTAATTGTAATGTAAAAAAGTAATAAAGTTATAATGCATAAAGATAAAATAAACTCAACACACAATATCTTGTGATGTCGCAATAAATATGAATTTTTATTCGCTTATAAAAATAAAGTACACGTGCATAAATGTTTTTCCAAAAAATACTTGCAAATAATAAAATACTTTGAAATAGCCACGTTTCTAAATATTTTTCATTATTTCTCTTTTATCTGAAACAATGGAATATAGTGCGGGCACATGTACAAATGAACGTCTTTCATTTAAGGCTGTTCTCAAAAATAGGGCAACTTTATGACATGTTTTAATTTATTTTTGTTCGGAAATGCATGAAACTAGCAGGTGTTGTTGTTCAAAAACTCTGTAATCGAGCTGTTTTTTCCGTCTTTTTGCAAACGCAATAGATCTTTCAGAAAATAGTGTCAAAGTGGGAGTTTTGAACCGAATTTCAGCGCGAAAGTAGAAAAACCCCTCGAGAAAGGGTGAAAAACGTTTTTGTCATGTGATGAAAATCGCTTATAACTCAATAGGTAATTGGTTGATCCAAAAATGGAAAACACAGTTCGATTTCAAATCGCTTCCATGGTCAGGCTTTCCAATTTTTTATCTTTCCGTTAATAAATGAATTTGTAAATGTGTCAAAACGTTTTGCGCTTGTTGAGCAGAGCCGTTGAGAACAAACAGCCTTAAACAACATAATTAGTAAATTCGGTTCAGTAGAATGTTCAGGGCAGATAACTAAAAAAAACAACCTTGTGCTTTGAATATACAGATATCACGGTTCGCCCTGGAATGGTTAGCTACACACTTTCCTACACTTAGATTTTATATAAATATATAATAAAATGGAATTTAATGAAATAAGCAGAAATTAGAAGATATGTTTTAGACAGAAGAAATAATGAAATATTAAAGTTTACTTAATCTTATTTTCTATTATTATTTGGTATCTGGAGTTATTTATAGCGACTTAATAAACTTTTTAGAATACCTAATCATTGTTGTTGAGGTGAAATTTGAAAATAATACAGAATATTTTCTATGTAAATTTTTTGTCGCTAGAATAGTAGGAAAAATAATCCACCTTTATAAGTGTTAGTATCTAGTTGCAACTCCAAAATAAAATTTTGATGAGCATTTTGTATATGTTGACAGAACATACAGGGTGTCCATACAAAATGTCCCAGTTTCAATAGTATATTATAACAGTTTAATTTAGACTATATACAACAAATCATACATCAAATAGAAGGTAATCTAGCCTAGTTTTTCTTACAAATGTTCAATATGTGCATCTTCAGTTATATGACACCTATCCAATCTAAATTCCAATTCTTCCCAGACTTCGGTTTACAAGTACGAAGTAATGGAAGCAATAGCCTCTTCAATTCCGTTTCTCAACTCTGGCACATCTTTAGGTAGCGGCGGAACGTAGATACGATCTTTTATAAAGTCTCAAAGGAAAAATCGCTTGGCTCTGCCGGCTTTTAAATGTTCAGCTCAGCAATCCTGCTTTTCGCTCAGGAGTCTCATTTTACATATGTGGTACCGCAAGCGAGTCAATAACAAAGCAGTACTCGCGTATGTGCTTATCTAAAACTGTTTGAGTTACTCTTTATTTTTGACCTTGAACCAACACTTTACAACGTTTACAGTTGATACTATTAAAATTTATAACTGGTACATTCTGTTATGGACTGTCTGTATATTCATTATAAAAAACTAATGAGTCTGCAAAAACAACCGCTTTCAGTCGGAATAAATCAGAGCAGTCCTGTCAAAGGCTTAGCTGCGAATTTTTACGCTTTTGTGTTATCAGCAAAATCTATATATATATTTCTCTTACGTAGCGCTAAAAAAGGTCTGTATTTGTAGCTTGCTATTTGGCAACAGCCAAAGCGACGATTCTCAGTGGTAGTTACGGTCACATGTCCCAACCCACTCAGCAAATCAAAATCCAGACAGGATCTCTCTTTTAACGCAAACCGTTTGAGCAATACATAAATTGCAATTGCTATTGGTCCGTTTTACGGTGACGTGACGAATTCAGCGAATTTTTGATCCGAGGTTGTATTTAGACACAGGCGAAAACGTTTTGTTTACATTTCTATAGCGCGATACGTAGCATGTTTTATAGCGCCTTATTATAGTTTTAAATTAATTTAAACCGTGATTTTCAATACTATAAGCAAAATGAAAGGAAAAGGACCTCATCTGACACTAAAATGTCATTTAAATTTAAACAGCGTGAATTTCCTGTTCGCTTAGCTTTCTCAATGATGATCAACAAGTCACAACGCCAAACTTTTGATAAATGCATTTTTATTTATATTTTCAACAAAATTTTCAATTACTTTTTTATGAATTAAAATATTTGTAAATTTCATATGTTGCTTGCTCGGATCTCATAGCGGCCCAACTAAAAATATTTTTTATTGTGTTTTCACTAAGGTTTTTAATTAATTCTGTTTCCAAGGTACGTCTTCATTTACATTTTCAACAGTTTTCCATTACTTTTTTATACATTAAAAATATTTGTAAATTTAATACGTTGTAATGATTTATGATAGCACTCATTCGGCTAGAGTTGACATAAATAGTGGCGAGTGAGCAAAGCGAGCTGGAATCGCGTAGCAATTCGTGGGGGTTGGCGAGCGTTAGCGAGTAGAGGGCTGAGCCCCCTAGTGTAATAGAAATTCTTGTCTTTCTTAATAGAAAATTTCGGTGATTAAATAACGCAAAATTTACAGTTAAATTTCAGTAGTAAGAACAAACGTAAAAGTTGGTAGCCATGGGAAACGGGTGAGCGCTGTTGCTGCCGCTAATCAAAAATGCAAATAACTCAATTAAAACCAATGTAATTGAAATCAGCTTTTTCAACCAAAAGCTATGGTTATAAATAGTAGTATTATTGAAAACCCAATTTCATGAATTTCATCTATAGTTGGGAAAATATCCGAATTGTTTTGTGCTGTTGTGTATTATTATCTATAAATTTGAGCACATGCTACGTGCTATGTAAAAATTTAGTTAGTTAGAATACGCACAGTTGAAAGTTAACCTTCGGAAATTTCCGTTACTAAGAAGAAATTTACGCAAATTCTTATGTGCAGCCCTGTATATGATGTATAGAATTTATGCATACAAGTAATATGCAAAAAAAAAATTAAATTTACTACAGCATACCACAACTGAAAACACACTTCCAGCAATTATTACTCATAGAGTGTACTGTGCAACCGAATTATTTTATTTGTTCGTTAAGTGTACTGCTGTACTGTATATATGTTATGCATACCATTTTCTATAATAAGCATCTTGTAGTGCACGTCAGTGATGTACATCAATTTCAATATATTTGAGATAATGTAGCATCAATTAAATACACCGATTTTTCCACATACACTATAGTATAACGCCATTCTTTTGAATGCCCCTGTAAACAAACTGCAAATGCTACTCACTGCATTTCTAATACTGAATATGCCACGGTAAGATTGAATTACATATATCAATCACAATCCAAGAATATTTATGCGAGTTAGATCTTGTTGCAGACAGATGGACAGACACTCAAAGAAACCGAATTCATAAACGCTTTTCAACTATGTTGGAAAGAGTTAAAAAGGGCTACACCCCTTTCATCTGATTTTATATTTAAATAAAATTGACTTAACTTTATTCTAAAAACTCTAGAGTATTTTTAAATCTTAAAGTATTTGTTTAATTTCATTTTTCTCTCCGACTGCCTTAATACACATTTTGAAATCAATGCATTACGTTCGGTACGTTATACGTTTCATTTTTATGTCAAAACTCAATTTTAATTTTATTTTCTGTACTATTTTTCTTCATGCTATTTTCAATATTTCCAATATCACATCAGTTGACTATAGAAGAATTTGTTTAAAAAAGGAAAAAGTAGTAGAGATTTAAATATCTATAAATAAAGCTGCAGTTATGAATTGCTTTTGCAAAGAAAGCAAATTAAGTTAGCGGCAGAAGAAATACATATAATAAAATCCAATAAAGTTTCCCAATCTATTATGCATATTCATTACTCTTATTTAATCTGCATCTTTGTTTATGAAAAACAACAACAACAAAAAAAAAATACTTAAGTTTATTAAAGCAGGAAACTGAAGTTTTGTTTCGGAAAATTGATACACGTTATCCCAAACAACCAGTCGTAAACTTCAATGAACATCTGGTGCAAATAGCAGGTTCACTAGGATTATACGAAAAACAAATGTGGCATAGTTCCAGGATGTAAGCTTGGAAATAAAAAGAGAAAGGAAAAATAAAGAAAAATGTTTCATACTGAAAATATTTTTCTGATGTTAAAAATTTCATTGTTAGTTAATTTTTAAAGTCAATAATCGATAAAACTATTGTAATAGTTGCTAAAATAGTTGCTACATTTACAAGGCAAATCTTTATTCAGATCGACATGTTTCATTGCTCAGACGACGACATTCTCAAGATCTATAATGATACAGTGCGTCTCAAAAGTATATGGACAGGCGTTTTTTTTTTTAAACAAAAATGCAGCAACAATCACGAAAAAAATAATGAGCATCTGGAATCATAACATAAGTTTGTTACAACAAAGGAATACAGTTTACAGAATTTTTGTAAAAAATCAAAATCGAAATAGGCTGTCCCAAAAATATATGGACTTTTCGAGTATTGTGTACTAAATTCAAATTTTGGATCTACCCCTTTGAATTACCTTGAAAATCCTATTCAGCATGCTTCGAACTAGTGTTTGGAGAATGTGGAACTGTAAAAAGAACCAACTCCGGCCTACTTGTTTCTTTAATTACTGAATAGTCTAAAATTCACAACCATGACCTTTCGTGCAAGTACTCCCTAAAGGTTTTCAATTGGATTCAAGTCTGGACTGATGGTTGGCCAGTCTAAAAATTCGTTTGATTCGGCATAAACCATGCTGTTTTTGAGTGGGATGCGTTAATTGATGCATTGTCCTGTTGGAATTTCCAGTTTTCCCTTCCTAAGATATTTCTAATTAGAAATAGATTGCTTTTGAGGACATTTTGATAATCCTCTGAGTACCTTCGACCATTAAGAAAAGCAATATTCATTGTTCCGTTGAAACAAAACGCGCCACACACCATGATAAAACCTTTCCTTGTTGTCGACTAATGAACTCGCGAGATTCTCATCGTAGGCCATGCCAATAGTTTGTCCAGCCATCAGAACCATCCAAATTGTATTTTCTTTCGTCGCAGAGGAAAATCTATTATCCTACATAGCTATTCATATAGCTATTCTATATAGCTATTCATCCGTCCAATTTAAGTATTTTTTAGCTCAAAGAACGTGTGCCCTTTTAAGGTGCAATTTCAGCTTAGGTGTCCGACACATTCTGCAATAGTTATAAAATTTCCTTGTCAGTATGCGATGGTGATCAGTAGAGCTCGATATAGGAAACCCTAAAGCCCTCGGAATTTCAAGAAAAAACTTTTGAACGATTTGAAACGACTCGAAAAATCTCTCTATCTTGTTGCTGAGATGGTTTTCTTGGTCGTCTGAACGCTTTTTTAGAATCGCATTGTCACCTTTTGATGAAATTTCACCAATTACAGATCTTCTACACTTCATCTGTTTATTGATATCGGAAACTTTTATCATTTTGAGCCTTTAATCGACAAATTTTGGCTATATCAGGTGCAGAGAATTGAACATGGCGAGGCATTTTTCAAATATTCGAGACTTGAAAAACGAGCAGGGATTTTATGTTTCAAAGTCGTTACATTGCATGTACAGGACGCAAAATATGCAAACTGTTTTGATATGGTGGTAATAATAACGATTCTTTTCATTGTCGATATATTTTTGAGACAGGTTATTTTGAATTTTATTTTTTTTACAAACAACCTGTGCAATAAGTTTGATATTTCACTATTGTGATACATTTAGAGTGTGATTCCATATGCTAATTATTTTTTTCGTGATTGTTGCTTCATTTTTTGAACTGTTATTTCAAAAAATCGCCTGTCCATATACTTTTGGGACACACTGTACACATAGTTTCGCCAAACAAACAAATAATAATAAAAAAAAAAAATGAAAACTGGTAAACAAAAATCAGAAGATCTCATGTATAAGGAAATCAAGTACAGTAACAAGATTGATATTTGTGAACGTGAATTATTTTATGCGTTCGAAAAGTCGTGTCTGTTTGGGAAAATCAATTCTTATCGGAAAATTCTGCCTGGTAATTATTAGACATGAGGTATCGGAATCAATGTCTAGTAATTAAATGATAGAATTTTCCGGTATGAATTGATTTTTCCAAACGGACACCACTTTCCGAACGACCCAATACTAATGTTTCTTATTCTGCAGAACATCTCATTCTAAATTTCAGGTAATTCCATGGAGACTGAATCATTGCATATATTCTCACTGCGTAAAAAGACATGAGAACTCGTGATTTTTGTTTACCAGTTTTCAATTTAAAAATATTTTTGCGACAATATTTGTATCATTACAATTCTTGAGAATGTCGCCGTCTGAGCGATGAAATATATCGATCTGAATAAAGGTTTGCCTTGTAAGTGTATTTTTATCACTTTTAGTAAGTACTAACTTAGTTTGATGATTTTAAGTGATTTTAATATATAATTTTACTATCAATAATGTACTTGATATTTGTGTTAGGTTTCATCAATCATGAAGTAGCATGACTAATTAATAAAGATATCTTAGTAAACAAACAAAACCTGTAAAAACTATTAATTATTTAGGCAAACAAAAATTATTTAAACAATTAAAAAGTATAAATTTAAGTATATTTAACACAGGATTTACGTAGGTTCTCTAAATTACATCATACTTTGAAATAGTGTAATTTTATATGAAATTAAATACACATACAACAAATTTAACTAATATTTATTGTTCTAAGCGGATACTCAGATTTCGTGAAATTTTCTTAGTTTTTGGCGAAACCATTTTTTGGGAAATTCTCCGTGCAAAAATTTCGTCAAATTGAAGAAATTACTTTTTTGGTTTGTTTGAGGAAACGAATTTCTTAAAAAGTCCTTGTTTAAAAACTGTTAAAAAAAAAAAAAAAAAGAAAAGAAAAGAAAAACGTCAGTAGTGCCATCTATAGAGCATTTTAGAAGCACCTCTATTTATAGATTACACCGTTTATATTTTCCTTCAAAGCGGATCGAACGCACAACCTTGAGCGTGGGAATCCGTTGTTTTGCCAATCTTGTCATCGGGCTCTCGCATTGACGAGATTTTAAATACAAATAATACATTTTGCTGTGTGTTTATATTTTTATAAGGTAGATTGTAATAATATCGGTGCTGTTATAAATCCTGCAAGTTTTATGTTTTTTTCTATGGCTAATGAATAATTAGAGTATGGCTTCATTAATATTAGAGACAGAGAGATAATATTAGAGAAATTTTCTTTACTCAATAAATGTTAGAATATGGTCTGGTTAATTTGTTGCTCAGAAATAACAAATTTTGAAGTGATTTTACCAACTCGAGATGGTGGTTAAAATTTTAACATTTTACTGTCTATAGTGGGATAGGGGATTAATTATGCATATTTTCATTTTGATTATTTTATGAATATATTTCTTTAATGAAAAGAGCTCCGGCAATTTTTTAATTTAATTGACTAAATTTGCTTTTTAAACGGTTTTGTAAAACACTGTAAATTTAATTTATGTTTTAATTAAACGATAACGAATAACAAAAAAAAGGTCCTGGAAATTTTAACAGTTACAAACATAAAGAATGCAGAAACAAGAACTACCTATTTTAAAAAGTGCTGTTTTTTAAATAAATTGTGACGGGAATAACGTAAACAAACGTATCTCTGCTTACTAAAATCACGAGATTTGAGGAGGTACAGTATCGCGCCCCTCAGCAAACAGCTACGCAACTTATTCCTTAAAATGCATTGAGTCTTGCCGCAAGTGAACAGATTCGTTAACTATTTGAGAATTTCCGTTTCTTTAAAATTCACGTGATTTTGAGACGAATTGCTTGTCAAAAATAATGAAATACATGTCAAGGATTGCTGAATCGTCAAAAGTGAGAGTTTTATTTTTGAGAGTGTGTTTGAAAGCCGGTAAAAAAACATTCCTTGAATGTCACATTATTTATTTGTTTAAAATATGCTAGAAAACACGAAAATTCCCAATAGCAGCTCCGTAGAAATTAGAAATTTAATTGAATACTAGTTTTTGAGTTAGAGTAACCGTTAAATTTGTATATACAGGCTTCGCCAGATAATGATACATACAGAAATTTTCCCAAAATAATTAACTCTTTTTCAGGACATCTCAAAACATGCAATTCTATCAAATACCGAAAGTCAGAAATTTTCACGAATAAATACTTTCTTTATATGGATATATAAGAAAATAAAGAAAGCGCATATATAAGGCTTATTTTTCTTACTAGTTTTCTAAGATTACGCACCTTCTGTTTATTCTTATACAAGCAATATGTTACAATAAACATAACTTCTCACTCTTCGATATGATCTCGTATGATAAATAGCTTTTTATCCCTTCTTTATATCGAAAATACATCGGAGCATATCTAATCTCTCATACTATTTGATGTTATATTTCACGTAGGAACCATGCTATTTTTCATGTATGAACTTCAAAGCAACACGTTATTCTCCTGCGTCAAAAATGCATCGAAGAGGTATGTTTTACATATCTATGAACCGAAACGCCAAGAACAATCTACCAGAGAATGTATGATATAAGAAGGCAGTAGATTATGTATAGATGTGTGTTCCGTTTCTCATTTTAGCTTTTTGCATTTCAACCTTGTCTTTCATTTTGATTCTTTTGTTATTTTCTTCTATTTTCAAAAGAAGATGGATTCGTGAACAATTCGTGAACAAATTCGACTTCCGGTTTTCGACGTTTTAGAAGGTCCTGAGCACGATTTGACATTTTTTTAGGAAATGTCTGTCTGTATGTGACACAAATTTTGTGGGCGCTCTATCTCAAGAACAAATGCATGGAATTTAATCCTCTCGCTCATGATTTTGTTTTCATAAATCGGTATTTGAATTAGTAGAATTAAAATGTTATTAATAATTGCAATAAAAAAAGTTATTTATGCCATAAATAGGGCTTAGATATTTAAAAGAGATCACTCAAAATAAAATTTAGTCGAAAGCCTCTTCTAAAACATTGCTTTTATCCTTTAATTTAAGAGCCTCATAAGAGGCTCAGGGGAGCGAGAGGATTAATAAAACATTAGATTATCTTAGTCCCTGATATAAATTGATGCTGATTACTTTTTGGTGTAAATCAGCCAACAGATGACGCTGCTATGCTGAATTGTTCCCGATGTTCGCAATAGCTCTATCTCAAAAACTTAAGCACGGATTTTCTTCAAACTTCAGATTCAGTTAGACATTAACATAAGTTGTTGCTGATTAGGTTTTGGTGTAAATATCTCAACAGGTAGCGATGCTATGCTGCATTTTTCAGGATTTACACGATTTTAGCGATAGTCAAGACCCCAAGAACTATTGCAAGGAATTTCATATCTTTAGAATCCTTATGATGGGTATAGATTGTCATTTAATTTTTTCACTGTGATAGCGAATTTTGAACTATTGAGATGTATGATATAGAAGAAAGTTTGAGGATTACAACATCCGACTAGTTTTTTATCAAGCAGGACGGTCGTTCTGCCAAGCCAAGCTATAAAAAAAATGCTAACCCCGCCAAACAAACAAACGCCAAGAATATCGGCAAGACACCGTAACTGCTTATTATACTGAGCACAACTTCTCCATGTTAAATCCACCAAACATGCCAGCGTAAAATTTTCCATATCAAAAGAACCAATCATCGCAGAAAAATAAAACCAAAACCAGAAGGACCTAATGAAAAAGATCTACAATTTGAGACCAAATGCATCTTCATAAATTAATTATAAACAGAGATATAGATTTTTTAAAATAACGTTGAGATACTGAAAATGTTCGATTTATTTTCTTCGTCACACCTTATGTTTAAATCAAGGTAGAGACTTAAATAATGGACATAAAAAAGTAAGGATTGCATTTTTGGACAGATATTTACTCAATCTACTTGCTTTTATAAAATTCAGCTTTAAAAACACAAATTTTCTATTCTTAATTAACGTAAAACTGTTAATTAATTCTAAAGTTTACAAATTATGCCAAACAGCGATAAATCCGCCAAAACATTTTAGAAATCTTTACTATTCTTTTATATTATCCTTTTGCATTGATTTCATCGAAGAAAACTATGGCCGAGATCCAGATAGATTTTTCGCTGTTAGCGAAATGAGTTTGACCAATCAGAAGCCATCATGTTTGAGAATTTTTGCTGTTTCTGGATCCCGACCAATGTCATAAAAGTTTTGAGTCATTTTCTTAGTACCATGGATGAAGTGCAATGTTTGTAGAAATGTAGGCTAGGATCCAGATAGATTTTTCGCTGTTAGCAAAACGAGATTTACCACTCAATAGCCTGCATTTCTGCAAACAACAAAAAGTTCGCAAAAATGCAGGCTTCTGATTGATGAATTTCGTTTCGCTAACAGTGAAAAATCTATCTAGATTGCGGCCAATTGAGGATATTCCAAATATGGGTTCGTGGCTGAAAAAAGTCACGTGATATCGGTAATTTACCCAAAGAACGTCTAACTGATAAGAAGGGAAGATAGTACTGCTTTGCCTCATAAACTGTTTCATTGGCTAGTGGGGATATACATTACACGTCTACGAAGGCTTCCCTTCTTTACCCTAGAAGTTTTTACCTTGACCACGTGATCAAAACGGAAATGGAATATCCTGCATTATGTTGAACACAATTTTGCATTTCCACATCCAGGAGGGGTATTGATGTCATAACAACAGTACATATTCGAAACTATTTAAGACATTGATTCTGAACTCCTTTGCTATACATTTCAATATTAAAGAAGTTGTTGTTTCCATAGTAACAGTAGTTTTCTCTATTGTTCACTCTAAAACACAAATATCGAAATTTAACCAACAGCGCTCAGAAACAACATCATAACAGAGAGCCTTCCTACATAAGAGTGGTGATATATGCACAGGAGGCATGCTCATTTCAAGTTTTTGTCGAAAGTATGGCAATCCACTTTCTTGAATAGAAGATATTATATCTACATTATGATCACGTGGTCAAGGCAAGAACGTCTACGTAATGTAAATCCCCTCTAGCCAATGAAACAGTTCATGGGAGAAAGCAGTAGTAGTTTCCTGTTTCCCTTCTTATCAGTTAGATGTTCTTTAGGTAAATTAGCGGTATCACATGACTTTTTCAGCCTCGGACCCATATTTGGAATATCCTCCATTAGACGACACGCGCATGGACGATCTCTATTAGACTAGGGAAATAATTCCACATGCATTAGCCTGACGATAATGGCACACTCGCAAAGACCTTTAACGATTTGTTTTTATCACTTTTACCAATAAACATTTATTGGCCGTATGTCGCTACTTCGTTATAGAGACACACTTGTTCCTAATTAGATCCCGGCCTTAATGTATCAAAATACGAAGTTTGCTTTCTGTACTATTCCTGAGCTTAGTTATAGTACAGCGCCTAGAATACCTAGTGTGAAAATATGCTATCCAAACAGTGCTAAAAATTTGTATCCTTTAAGTGTGTGACGATACTGCTAAAATTTCAAGTGTCGATCGCAGCGACATCTGCCGAATTTTCGTATTACTAGTATTACATTGCATAGACTAGCAATTTCTAGCAGTTGTAGAAAATATCCTGCAGATGTCGCTGCGTTCTCCATATTGCAGCAGTATCATTGCACATTTAAGGGATATAATATTTTAGTGCTTTTTTAAGTATTACAGGGATAGCAGATTTCCACACTATATATTCTAGGCGCTATAGTTATAGTACAGCGTCTAGAATACCTAGTGTGGAAATATGCTATCCAAACAGTGCTAAAAAATTTTATCTTTTAATTGTACGACGATACTGCTAAAATGCCAAGTGTCGATCGCAGCGATATCTGCGGGATTTCGTATTACTAGTATTACATTGTATAGACTAGCAATACCTTGCAGCTGTAGAAAATACCCTGCAGATGTCGCTGCGATCTGCATATTGCAGCAGCATCGTTGCATATTTAAGGGATACAATATTTTAGCGCTCTTTTAAGTATTACAGAGATAGCCAATTTTCACACTATGTATTCTAGTCGCTATAGTTATAGCGTCTAGAAATATAGGCCGGGATCCAGGTACATTTTTGCAAACAGTGAAAAGTTAGCAAAAATTCTGGCTTCTGATTGGTCAATCTCGTTACGATAACAGAGAAAAATCTACCTAGATCACGGTCATAGTGTGGAAACCGGCTGTTCCAGTAATGCTTTAAAAAGTGCTAAAAATTGAATCCCATAAATATTGAAAAATACTGAATGACAAATGTCGATAGCAGCACCATTTTCTAGATCTTTTCTGAGCGAAACGTTTTCTCAATTGATTTCGTTTGAAATAGTTACGTTGAAATTACCATATGTCGCTGTAATCGACATTCGTCGTTCAGCCTCGTTCAACATTTATGCGATACAATTTTTTAGCACCTTTTTAATAAGCTGATTTTTAAACTATACCATCTAGAAACTATAGCTCCGTTATAGCGTCTAGATTATGTTGTATAAATCGACTATCACAGCAATACTTAAAAAAGCGCGGAAATATTGAATCCCTTAAATGTACAACGATGTTGAATTCCAAACAGTCATTTGCATCGACATCTGCAGGATATTTTTTTAAAGAAGAAAGAGACACGTGTAATGCACCGCTACAGCGTCTAGAATACATAATGGAAATTTGCTATCCAAGAACCGCTAAAAAGATGTATCCAGCTAAAAGATGTATATGTGCACTGACGCTGAAATCCAGGGAGCTGATCGCAGCGACATCTGCGATATATTTTCAAATTTCAAAGTAAACATCGTATTATTACAGCGGGTTTGACGCCAAGCACACAGGTCAGATGTATGTTAATAAAATGTTTTAAAAAAAAAGTTACAGCATCTAGACCAAATCGTCTTGGAGTTTTGGGAAATATCCTGCAGATATCGCTGTGATCGACTCATTGGATTTCAGCATCGTTTGAAATTTAAGAGATCCAATATTTTAGTACTTTTTTAAGTATTACTGGGATAGCCAATTTCCACACTATATATTCTAGACGCTGTAGCACCGCAGTAGCCTGTCTTTTTCGTTTGCCTCGGAGTAGATATAGATGACGTCGTTTGAAGCTGTTCCTAAACTGTGACCAACGACATACAAGGCCAGCTCATCACGTCATATGGAGTTGATTCGAGGCTAATGAGAAAGACAGGCTTCCGCAGTGGGCCCGATTCTGCTTTTTTTACAGACCGCTGGAGTCACGTGATGCTCTTTTCGCACACCTTCATTGGTGTATTCTAGCATCACGTGACTCCAGCGGTCTGTAAAAAAAGCAGAATCGGGCCCACCGCGGAAGCCTGTCTTTCTCGTTCGCCTCGGAGTTGATTATCTGTACACGGCAATAGACAGAAAAAAATCGGCGCGCCGCTTTGTACTAATCATCGTGTAAAGATGATCCAACTACGTGTGACTTTTAAACGTCATGAACTGGCTTATTATGTCATTGGTCGCGCTAAAGCCGAGAACCCACATGCGGAAAAATACGACGGAATTGGACAGCGGAACGGCAAATTGACCCCATATTTGCCGCGTACAAATGCGAAAACGCAGCGGAATTGTAGTTAAACATGTTTTAACTTTTTCCGTTTTCCGCGACGGCATCTGTAGAAATCAGACATGTGCAGTAGTTAACGCGGAAGCGCCAGCGAAAAACGCAAGTGCGAATAGTCGGAAATTTGGCGTAGCGGAAAATTTGCCGCTGCAGATTTCCGTCGTATTTTTCCGCATGTGGGTTCCCGGCTTAACACCCTCCCTCCTGTGTCCGCCATATATAGCGCCAACTTGCACTGGAGACTGCTAAATGGGCTGCTGTCGGTCAAAATCAAGAGAGAAAAGGGCAGAAGAGGAGGGAAAGAATCCGTTTTTTTATATCTAGTTTATCACAAGAGAAGATTGACATGTCTGCTCTTCTTCTTTCATAGCTTCATTGTGGTGAAATAAGCCAACGTCCCCTAGATGTTTGAGAAAGTCTCGACACGCGTCACGAAAACATCACACAAAGCAGGCAAAGCAAAGAAACAAAATCATTCATTGGCTCGTGGATATGAACGAGCCAATGAATGATTTTTCTTCTTTCTTTTGCCTGCTTTGTGTGACGTTTTCCTGACGCTTGTCAAGGCTTTCTCGAATATTTAAAGGGCGTTGAATAGGCCGGGATCAATATAGATTTTTCGCTATTAGACAGATGAGACTGTTCCACCAGAAGCTTGCATTTTTGCGAACTTTTTGATGTTTGCAGTAAACACCGAAAAGCTTGCAAGGATGGAGGCTACTGATTGGTCAATCTAATTTTACTAACAGAGAAAAATTTATCTGGATCCCGGACATTAAATTTGGTTGGTTAAGACGATTTTGACTAAAATCAAATCAGGAAGCCAATGTTTGTTAACTTTTTTGGTTAGTGTAATCGAAATCTTCCACGTCTATTACTGAAAACTGAGTTACTGTACTTTGGACAAAAACTTGAATATGAGTACACGACTTGTGCATGTGTCACCAATCTTACATATAAATGTTCTCTGTTATGAGCATGATTCTAAGCGCAGCTGGTTAAATTTGAGTATCTGGGTATTAGAAAAAGCAATAGTGGCCCACCGTGGCTGAGTGGATAAGACACCACGCCGCTAATCGCTTGAGAGCGTAGGTGGGGTCGGGTTCGAATCCCGCCGTGATTCCCATGTGATCTGATATATGTGTTCAATAAAACAAACAAACAAGCAAACAAGCAATCGTAAAAGGTACAGTTGCCATGGAAACAACGACTTCTTTAATTCGTATAGAAAATTAATGAAGAGTTGTAAATGACTTAAGTTTAAAATGTAGGCAAATGCTCTGGAAATATCAATGGCTCCCATCTAGTATTTTACAAAAGTAATTTAATAGATTCACATGATGTATAAGTTGATGCAACTCTTAGCTAATGAAAATTGTGCAACAAGACTTATGTAGGTAGATCTTTTCAGTGATTAATTCAGAATTCTAAGAACAAAACGAAGTTCTTAAGCGTTCTTCTTCACCCCTCTCCCCCCTCAAAAAAAGGAAATACGATAGAAAGATATAAGTATTTGGATAACTTCAGTATGTCTGTGATCTTTTGTCAGAGTTTAGAAAAGGTGTCTGGGTATTAAAAAAAAACATAAAACAAATTTGACGAACGATAAGACTATAAATTTCAGGCAATTTTTAACCGGAAAAATTTTAATTCTAATGTATATGCGGCTTTAATAATAGACTATTAAAGATAATCAATTTAGGGGAATTTTTATACAAAATTATATTCTCACATTTATGCAAATAGGTATGGATAAACAGACTTGAGTAAAATTACATATTTATTTTTTCTTCTCTATAACACGCTCTAAAAAAAGATGAAGTTGTATGTACAGTTTATATCTTTAAATTTTTAGATTTTTTTTTAATCAAAAATGTTTCATCATTATGTCTAGAATTACTAGATTTACAGATCTTTAAACAGATCTTCGATTCGTTAGATGCCATCGGGGCTTCATTCTCGGATTAACCGTAGGTAAAGGTAAATTTATTTTGCAAAACCTTCAGCAAAAAAAAGTTAGAACAAACAATTAACTGACAGACTAACTATAAATATATATTTTATTTCAACTCTATCTGTTTTTTACTAAATTTTCATCCTTCATAGAAAATTTAAGGAGATATAAATTGAGGAAGACTGATACGTTGAAAGAAGAAATTGACTTTCCTTACTTTTAAATTATTAATTGCTCTAAAAAATGAATGATAGGTAAACAAAATGTATACTATTGTTCCCTGCTTATAAAGGCTACACAAGGACTAATTTTAGCGAGTAGAATTAGTTTAAATTTTATATAATCTGTTTTAAAAAAAGAACTGATGTCTACTAAAAAACAACTTTTCAAAAGTAAAAAAAAAAAAAGCCAAGCAAAAAAAAAAAAAAAAAAAAAAAAACGAAAAGAAAAAAGATTAAAGTTGTGGCTAAAAAATAGTGTGATATCAAATTTCCAAGCTTATATTATGTTACTTATTTAACATTTTTTATTAAAAATTTATCATATGTAAGTCGAGTACCTAAGTATGCGTTGACAGAAAGCCTTTTCTCCTTTACTAAATACATCATAACGTGTTTCTGAAAATAAAAATTTTTAAAATTATGCATGATGGGCTTGGCGGCCATCTTTCCATATTTTACACAAATTTCTAAGCAGACAAGGTCGTAATATGTTTGCATTATTAAGAATTTGGAACTTCTAGTTTTAGCTACAGACAGATAAATTAAGAAAGTCTTTTATTTTGAAAAAACAAATTGATTTTTAGTGCTTTAACTAATTAATTAACTCCCCTCCGAAAAAAAAGAATCATAAAATGAAACCTGAAGTTACTTCAGCTTTATTTTAAGACACAAATTTATAGGCACTCATTTCCATAAATTAAAAGCATGAAATGTTTGCTTTAGCAACAATTTCGAACTTCCGATCTTAACAACGTACTTGTGTGTTTAGAAATTTGTGTAAAATATGGAAAGATGGCCGCCAAGCCCATCATGCATAATTTTAAAAATTTTAATTTTCAGAAACACGTTATGATGTATTTAGTAAAGGAGAAAAGGCTTTCTGTCAACGCATACTTAGGTACTCGACTTACATATGATAAATATTTAATAAAAAATGTTAAATAAGTAACATAATATAAGCTTGGAAATTTGATATCACACTATTTTTTAGCCACAACTTTAATCTTTTTTCTTTTCGTTTTTTTTTTTTTTTTTTTTTTTTTTTTTTTTTTTTTTTACTTTTGAAAAGTTGTTTTTTAGTAGATCTAACTATACGAACCATGAGACGAGTGGATATTTTTAGCATGGTGTGTGTTAAGTTTTAGAGCTAAAATGGTTGAACGGATTTTGATTTTGATTTTGTGTTTTATCAGATTCGTCATAATACTGGAGTTGTTGCAGCACATGAAAATTCCCCGACAAAATCTAATGTGGTGCACATTTGATAATCAAATGTCTGACGAGAAAAGTTTTCATTTATTTGTACAGATATGTGTATGAGATAAGAATTCGTTTACATTCAGTTCACATACAAAGTGTCCACTCTCAACGGTTTTAACTGACTAATTTCTAAACTGTTAGTCATAGACATATAGCTCAAATTGAAAAAAAAAATGTTTTAAATGAGGAAAAATAATTTTTTAAAGTCTTTTGGATTAATAAAACAGTTTCTTAAAAAGTTACGAAATTTAAATTTTGATACGGTCTCCCGATCTTATAAATGACATTTAGTAAAATTTCCTACTACACTAACGCGTAAGACAAAGAAAAAACCCCATTCCTCTAAAATTAAAAGTGACCAGCAATGAAACATTGAATTGCATGACTTATGTTTATTTTCTGCATCTGAATACAGTTGAGTTGGGCTATGCTTCGAGTAATCGTACACAATGTGCTTAAAGTATTAGAAGGATTTATTTAGCGTACACGTTTATGCAGCGCAGCCAAAGGGAATCACTTCGAGCAAGTTTTAATGTAACTTTAATTTGTATTAATTAAGTTTTAGATTAGATAATCTAACAGAATTTTAAAATACATATAATTTTGTAAAGAATTGCGACTGTTGCTTTTCATCACTTAATTTAACAAAAATTCTGTTATTTTTAAAACTTATACCAGGGGGCTCGGCCCACACGAGCTACGCTCGCAACCCCCGTTCAGACACCGCAGACTCTAAAAGCACGCTAATTTGATCGGCTTTAAAAAGATTTTGGAAAATTGAATTATAATTTAAAAAACAGTGGCGATCTCCCTATACACGGGTTTCTATTCATTTCTCTTTGATTGGGGAATTTTAAGGTCAATCAGCTGCTCTTAAAAGATATAATGGCTGTTTTCGTCTTTGATTAAATAAAATTCGTTAAACATTTCAAAAAAGCTAATATAAAATGAATTAAGTAAACAGAGTGTTTGTTTCCCGGTATTTTTTAACGAAGTGAAAAGAAAGTTCTTTAAATAAGACATTTTAAATGTTTCGTTTTTAATCTGACGTAATTTTGACCATACTAGGACTTCCCTCAGAGGGATTAGTCTGAGCGATATTACTGAGAACATAGATTTAATAATAACATGTGGAAGCAAAGAAAATGAGATGTTATCTTTAATTGTCCATATACTGCGATAAACTGAAATGATGAAAATAAACGAATCGTAGAATTACAAAATCTTATATATAAATTCGTATACACTGTTTAAAAAAAATGGGAAATCAAACCATTCAAGACAGCCATGCATGGATATAAAATTGAAAGTACGCAATATATTAAAAGTAAAATAGAAAATGAAACACTAAATTACTTATATCGGAATTTTAACTGTATTAAATGATGTCAAGAGCATAATCAGACGCTCCACACCAATTTGAGTAACTTTAAATGACAAATATATGATGTTTAAAAAGAATGGACTATACTTTATATGGTGTGTGCTCCCCCGGAATAGTTAATATTGTACAACATCTGTTTTCCACAAATGCAATGAGGTTGTCGATAACATTTAAGGGATTATCTCCTCAAAATCTAATATAGTATCAAAGTACCGAATACATCAACAGTGGCATGCAATGCTTCGTTAGAGTGTGTTTTAGATATGCTCGATCGGATTTAAATGATGAGTGTATGCTGGCCACTACATACGTTGTATTGTTTTGTTTTCAAATATATTCTGCACAAGTTGAGCTGTATTTAGCATTAAATAAAAGAAATCGGCAATGATTACAACATAAAGTATGAACCAAGATCTGAATATATCGTCTGCATAACTTTTGAGCTGTCAAAGTGTCATTTGAAGTAATTTACAAATCCATACATATTTATTCAGGAAATCATGCAAGCTAACATACGCCAATATGATCCCGATTATAAAATTTCACCAGAATAAGTTAATATATAAAAAAGCTACTAATGATAATTGAGAATATGACCTTATGATAAAATCTCTAGAAAAATGAATCGGATAAAAAATTCATATCACATTTACAAAGGCACTTCCCTCTGTTAGTGGCCTTGGCGAGAGAGAGAAAAGCCTAGAGAAGGAACACTTTAACAAGTACTTTCGGGCAACCTACTCACTGTTTCATACAGGTCTTTATTTAATATTTACACAATTTATTTAATGCTAGGTGGGTATCTATCTGTTTTGTTGCATTTAAATTGCATGTTTTGCGGAGGAAATGCAGCATTATGAAATGTTTAAAGATGCTATACCTAATAATTCCAAATTAATGGTAATTGAGATCGCTTTCCGTTAATTTCATCTTTTTAAATTTTAAATTTTTTAGAAACCATTCATAGGGACAATTGTATATTTTAAAACTAACCCGAAGCAGAATTTCAAGATTTTGGGCTCAGCAGTAACACAGAAATAGAAAAATTTTGAAAGTTTTTTGTTTTTGCACTGTTTTATATAGCGACATTTTTAGAAATTGTTCTGTTTCGAGAATTTACGTCATGATAAATACAGCCATGTCAATTTTCATGTTTATATTCCTAACAATTCCTTGTACTTCGTTACTTAGATCATCTTTAGATCTTTTTCCGCTTTGTTTAGTCTTTCTATTTTTTAGAATTCGTTCTACAACGAGCATTTACATCTTATTAATTACTACCATGCCAAAGTTCTAGATTCTAACCCCAACAGTATCCCAAAATTTTCAGTATTTCAAATAAATCATAGTTTAGAAACTTTCTAGAAATTTTTACGTTTATCCGTCAAATTGAACCTTTTAGAGAGCGTTCATTACGAGTATTTACATCTTAAAAGTAACTACCGCACCAAATTTAAAGTTTCTAACCCAATCAATATCACAGAAATCGCAATTTTAGAACTTTTTTGCTCCTGCAGCGATGTAGGTTCTTGCACTGACATAAAATAGTCTTTTTTCGGAGCAGAGATGGCCACCAACATTTTTTAAGTTGGCTATGTAGTTTCAGAGATAACACCTCACAAACGTACAAGCATTAATAATATCATATACTTTATAATATTATAACGCTTTATAATATTAGCATTAGATGTACAGATACAAAAGCCATTTATCTGTTACAAACTAAAGTGCCGGCGTTGCCCAGAATTTGAAGGATGTTTGTTCTGAAAAATCAATTTCAAAATTTAACATACAACACAAAACAAACATTAAAAAAAGCAGTCGAAATGTTGTATGAATGAATCATATGAAAACGCTATATAAAAATGTATAAATGTATATAACAGACGCAAAAGAATACAGCTATAAATGAACTTATTTCAATTTATAATTGGAGCAATAATGTTAAAATAGGCCAATATTTACATAATCGGGTTTTTATCATGCTTCAATACATTTTTCACACTCATATGACGTTATACTATATCCATCACGTCCTTTATATTTCCAATATGACGTAATATTTTCCTCTTTCACGTGGAAACCGTGAAATAGAAAAATTATGAAGTTACAACTTTTTTAATTAACTTTTCAACTACATTTCAGCAGTGAAATTACGCTTGAAATTATTGAATATTAATGATTGAATAATTGAATATAGTGAGAAATGCCAGGCTGGACATCGTCCTTGTGGTTTAGTGGTAGAGCACTGGAGATCTATTCCAGGGACCCGGGTTCGATTCCCAGCTTGGACATTTTTCACTAAGTTGGTTTACGCTTTGTTAGCAGTGTGATAATTCACATCAATAATATTATGAAGTTATATTCACTTTCATTTAAATTCGTCAAACCATTTATTTCATTTTCATATTTCACGTGAATATCTTGCAATAGAAAAGTTATGACGTAATATTCACCTTTTTTAAAAATTCGTCAAACTATTTATTTCATTTTCATTTTTCACGTGGAAATCTTGCAGTAGAAAATTAATTGTTGTAGTAATAATTTTATTGTGTTTTTTAATTGTTGGCAACTGCTATAACGAAAAATGTTTAAATTTGATAAAAAATTGCTGTTAAATTGGTGGTTTTTTATTAATTAAAAATTATCTACAAATTATTTCGATTCCGGATTATTTTAGTTGCCTCGGCCATGTTTTAATACACATGTACGTATCTTTTCACAATTTTGGCTTCCAAATTGTGGATTTTTATAGAATTACAAACAGACAGATAGACAAGTTTTCATTTTTATATCTCTCTCTATTCTAAAAACAGTAACTAACGCTGTCATTGCCGCCGCCGCCGGTTTTGAATTTTTTGTGACCGGAGGTCTTTCTTCGTTAATATTTAGAAAACTATTGCATACAGAAAATGTGAAAATCGGTGGTATTATAGCGAAATGTTTGATCAACACGCTAATGCATACAGTTTTCAAATCGAAGAATTATTTTAAGAGATATTTAATGCTAAAGTTGGACAAAATCGTTCCATTAAAAAAAAATTTATAGGAGCAAAAACTATACATGTGAATTTAATCATTTTTAGATCATTTTATTCAATAGAAAATCCCGGTGTGCAGATTTCATTAATTTTTTTAATTTGACTCATTTTTTGAGGTTTTATTTCTATTTTAAATTCAAATATTCAGCATCTTGACTGATAATTTTTACATATTTTAGAAAGTGGTATTAATTTAAACTGTTGCCAACTGTATAAACAGCGCAAACAATAATGTTTGCTTTAAATAAAAAAATTATTTACACGTTACTATTATAAACAGAAAAAAACCTTCAAATTAGAATTAAATAATTAGGTATAAAAAGCAGGCACTTATTGGAAATTACGCCATTAAAACTATATTTACTTGTGAATTTTGAAAGAGAAAGGATATTGTAAAATAAATTCATTAACATGCGTTAGGAGTCTGAAATAGAAGAAATTGCGTCACATTACACTTATTATACAAAATGAACAAAAAATAGTATTGCAAAACAGTTTAAATTTAAAAATTGCGCGAGACAAAATATTAGATTTGTTCAAAATTTTATTATTTGGCGTTTGATGTGAGGTGTTCAGCTATAAGTATGCAAATATTCATGTCTCCAACATAATTAGGGGATGAGTTAGAAAAATTGCTTAAAATACACATGTTAGATGCCAGAGGGTTAAATATTAGACTTTTTCAAAATTTTATTATTTGCCGTTTGATGTGAGGAGTTCAGCTATAAGTATGCAAAATTTCATGTCTCCAACTTAATTAGGGGCTGAGTTAGAAAAATTGCTTAAAATACACAAGTTAGAGCCCAGAGGGTTAAATATGACTTTTTCAAAATTTTATGATTTACCGTGTTATCGCAAGTGTTCAGCTATAAGTATGCAAACTTTCATGTCTCCAACTTAATTAGTGGCTGAGTTAGAATAATTGCTTAAAATTCACAAGTTAGAGCCCAGAGGGTTAAATATTAGACCTTTTTCAAAATTTTATTATTTGTCGTTTGATGTGAGGATTTCAGCTATAAGTATGCAAAATTTCATCCCTCCAACTTAATTAGGTGCTGAGTTAGAAAAATTGTTTAAAATACACGAGTTAGAGCCCAGAGGGTTAAATATTAGACTTTTTCAAAATTTTATTATTTGTCGTTTGATGTGAGGTGTTCAGCTATAAGTATGCAAACTTTCATGTCTCCAACTTAATTAGGGGCCGAGTTAGAAAAATTGCTTTAAATACACAAGTTAGAGCGCAGAGGGTTAAATATTAAACCTTTTTCAAAATTTTATTATTTGTCGTTTGATGTGAGATGTTCAGCTATAAGTATGCAAATTTTCATGTCTCCAACCTAATTAAATTAGGGGCTGAGTTAGAAAAATTGCTTAAAATACACAAGTTAGAGCCCATTGGGTTAAATATTAGACTTCTTCAAAATTTTATTATTTGCCGTTTGATGTGCGCTGTTCAGCTATAAGTATGCAAATTTTCAAGTCTCCGACATGTATAGTTTCTGAGAACGGGCTCTGTGACAGACGGACAGACAGACAGACAAAGGAGTGAGACAGGTAGGGTTCCGTTAGATGAACAAAACTCTAAAAACATGCTGCGGATGACTGTAAGAGTATCCTAAAATTACATTACCATCAGCGATCTACCAATCCCGAATTTAGTTTATATTCGTTTCATATATTCTTATTCTTTTGTGTGGCCCTGTAAAATAACTATCAATATTATATACAGTAAAACCTCTGAATAGCGGACACCCCGAGAATGCAGAATTTGTCCTCTATTTAGAGGTGACCGCTACTGAGGGTAAAACATGTACAGTTATTTAAGAGTTGGTAATCAAAAAAATGTCCGCTAAATAGAGGTATCCGCTAATCGGGTGTGCCCGATACCAGTGCCCGTTATCAGTAAAACCTCTGAATAGCGAACATCTCGGGAGGGCAGAATTCGTCCTCTATTTGGAGGTGTCCACTACTGAGAGTAAAAAATGTACAGTTATTTAAGGGTTGGTAATCAAAAAAATGCCCCCTAAATAGAGGTGTCCGCTAATCGGGTGTGTCCGTTATAGAGGTTTTACTGCATAATAATATCATCCTTTACAAGAAAATTGCATGCTGTATGATAGACAGACAGACATCCAGAGAAAGATAACCTCCCTGAGCAATAAACACTCATGTCTTTTGTTTTAATCATCCACAATTGTATGTCATACAACAGGCCAGATTTTATACAACAGGCTAAAAACGGTCACCGTGGTACGGAGTACTGTATTATTATTTGTTTGCCCACCAAAACTGGTTGCCACGGGTTGTTGCAAGGTTTGTGATCACGTGGTTGAAACTGATCTATTCAATATTAATGCGTTCGTATTTTTTTTTATTTGCTCCATGTGTTCAAACCATTTGTCTACGAAAACATCAACCGGTGAAAGTGACGCACACCAAATTTCTGTGACGTATGCAGATAAATTGTGCTTTTTTATCAGTTTTTTTCTATATAATTTTTAAACGGTTTGGAACTTATTTTTCATAGTAGGTGCATTCAGTAGGCGACCCTCATAGGTACCTTCTGGTGCAATCAAAAACGAAATCCGACAAATATTTTTTGAGTTATGCTTGACGAAAGGTTTTTATTAGGCTTTTCTTTTAGTAGGACATGGCGTTAATATCCATCGTAGTAGTAATGTGTCCGGACAGTAATATTTCGCTGAGTATTAGCCTTCGCTTCGCTCAGACAACTATTCTTTCTGCTTCTAATATTCACATGAAAATACTTTTGTTAGAAATGAAATATTATTTGCGCTGTCCTAAGCAAAATAGTTGAAAAGATCATCTCAAAATATCAAATAAATATCAAATAAATCACGGGGTCTCCGTGGCCGTGTGGTCAAAGCAGCACGCTGCTAATCGCTTGCGAGCGTAGGAGATTGTGTGTTCGAGTCCCGCTGGTCCCATTGCACACACTCTTTGTGTGGATCCAGGGATGTATTTCTCTTGTGTTGTAATATTTCCTAGTGCTATCTTGTCTCTGACTTATAAGCGGGCTCTCATGTCAAGCACACAAGTCATATGTTTGTTGTTCAATAAATAAATAATTCAAATAAATGTCTCGGGCAATTTCTAAATTTAAAGTGTTTTGCAATATTATTTTTTGTTAATTTTATCTAATAACTGTAATATGACGTAATTTCTCCTATTTAAGACTTCTAACGCATGTTAATGAATTTATTATTTTACAATATCCTTTCTCTTTTAAAATTCACGTGTAAATATAGTTTTTATGACGTAATTTTTAATAAGTTCCTGCTTTTTATACGTAATTATTTAATTCTAATTTGAAAGGTTTTTTTTTCTATTTATAATAGTCATGTGTAAATAAATTTTTAATTTGAAGCAAACATTATTGTTTGCGCTGTTTATACAGTTGGCAACAGTTTAAATTAATACCATTTTCTAAAATATGTAAAAAATATCTCTCGAAATGCTGAAAATTTGAATGTAAAATAGAAATAAAACCTCAAAAATGAGTCAAATTAAAAAAATAAATACAGTCTGCACACTGGGAACTTCAAACGTATAAAATGATCTAAAAATGATTAAATTCTCATGCATAGTTTTTGCTCCTATAAAACTTTTTTAATGGAACGATTTTGTCCAACTTTAGCATTAAATATCTCTTAAAATAATTCTTCGATTTGAAAACTGTCTACATCAGCATGTTTATAAAACATTTTTCTATTATACCACCGATTTTCATATTTTTGTATGCAATGTTTTTCTTAATATTAACGAAGAAAGACCTCCGGTCACAAAAAATTCAAAACCGGTGGCGGCGGTGACAGCAGTAGTTACCCTTTTTTTAGAATAGAGAGATTTTTAGCCCAAGTTGTGTATTTTTTTTCAATAGAATGAAAATGGATTACCATTTTATATTGTAATGTTAATTTTACTCTCAACTATTATTTTTTTATGTCGGACGATTATTTATATTTCTAGAAAAACTTGTGAATGACCCCTATTTCTTAAAAAAAAGAGAGACATCAATATTAAAAGAGTTATTACTCGGTCAGTTTTAATCGTAGGAGAATGGGACTTTTTTTTTTGTCTTACTTCTTAGTGTAATAGGATATTTTTACTAAATATAACTTATAGGACCAGGGGACAGTATACAATTTTAAATTTCGTAATTTTTTAAGAAATGTTTTTATTAACCCAAATTTCTTTTAAAATATTTCTTTACCTGATTCATAATATTTTTTATAATTGGTGTGTATAATTTTATAATATTTTTATAATCGGTGTGTAATATAACAATGTGTGTATGGCTAACGGTTTAGGAATTAGCCATTGGACACCGTTAAGAGTGGACATCCTGTATATATGAGGGCAAAAGTTTCATAACTCGCCTTATCCAGAAAAAAACTAGTCGGATGTGGCAATCCCAAAACTTTCTTCTATCTCATACATGTTAATACTTCCTTAAAAATACAGCCTAGCAATCTTTTTTATGGCTAGAAAACATTGGGATATTTTTTATAAGTGATGAAGTAAACGTTATGAACAAACTGTCACAGAGTTAAAGAACGCGATTCCAGCTGTTCGAGATAAGAGACATAGAGAATTTTATTGCAATAAGCAAACGTTTTTCCCAGAAGGCATCTACATTTTTCCTGCATATGTTAGAACTTAAAAATAATTTGTAACTTGATGCTACATTTGATGAATTATAGACAGTTTTACTTCTCTTTTATGTGTCAATACAATGAAAAATTATGTTGATCTGAGTTCCTAAAAAATCTGTTGAAATATATGGGTTATTGTTGATGTTTGAAACCCGACATGACACTGATCGTGGTGAAGTAGTGGGTAACCCAGGACCAGGACACAGGGGGGGGGGGGGGGTGTCGAAATAATGGGCAAGCGTAAAGAGGGGGGGAGGGGGAGTTATGAATAGAGAGTTTGGAAGGAAAAATCTCATTGGTCATAGAGCGAATGGTAAGAATTATAGAGGTAATGGAACGAATTATAGAAGTAATAGTGGTAATTTTGGAGGTGATAAAGGTGGTTTTGGAAGTAGGTGTGAGGATACAAATAGATGGTCTTCATCTTCGAATGAATATAATCCAAATAGAAATGTGGTGCCAAAAGTGGACAGTGGGGTGTAAGGACTTGTTAGAAAAAATTGGCGTACTGAGAAAATAATTGTAAATCAAGTTCTAATTAATTGAACAAAAAGTAAAAACACAGGTCGCTTATAAATCTCTTCAAAAAAATCACGCCAGCAAGTTTCCGGTTTTAACTTTTAAAAATAAGTCTGAAAATGCGTCAGAAAACTTCGAGTTGTTGAGCGGGGAAAAATATTTTTTTAATACCGTCTTAATATGATTTTGATAAAACGAGCTCTTACAGAAAAATGAAATTAAAAATTCGTCAAAAGCGGCCAGATAAATTGTTAAACTGGGTTTATCTCTAATATTGATTTAGTTTTTATTGGTGAAATTAGTACTTAACTTCGAAATCTACCTCCGCCTGTAGGCCAAGCCGGCAAGGATTTTTTACATATTTAGAAACATTTGGGAACGTCCATTGTTACTCTTGTGACCATCAGAGAAAATTTCATAAATACCTCCAATTATTATATTACAAAATATAATTAGGATAAAATTGATATAACCAGTTAAATGCCATTCTGTTCTACTCACATAAAATATATCTAATTTGTAAAAAAAAAAAAAAAAAAAAAAAAAAAAAAAAAGCATTTTACTTGTCTTTATAATTAATCAAATTTTTGTTACTCTTGTGTCCAATGGGTAACAAAAAACTGATTTGTAAAATTTTGACAAGTAAAATGCTTTTTGTTACTAATTAGATATATTTCATGTGAGTGGAACACAATGGTATTTTACTGGTTATGTAAATTTTATCCTAATAATATTTTGCATTATAATAATTGGAAGTATTTATGAAAGTTTGCTCTGAATGTCACAAGAGTAACAAATTGACGTACACATTTACCTTACACAATAGTCTGCTGAAATAAATATGTTTTGTACCAAAAATTTAATTTAGTAAAATAAAAAAAAATAAGCAAACAGATGTAAGTTACTTTTCATTAAAGAAAATTTCTGGCAAGTGTAGACTGTTTTTATTTATTGGGACAAACCTCCGCAAAGTGGGGCGGTTTGACGCAGTTTACGGATACACATAAGTTTGCATAAAATAAAAAAAATACATTTTTAGTACTTTACATAGTACCTAGTACACATATTTCACCATTACAGCCTTCTAAAAGCATATCCGCTTTCCATTCTTCTTTCTGTATTCGAAAAAAAAAGTGCAAAGGTTTCGTTTTCCTTTTTATCAAAATATTTATTCCTCTGAAAGAAGCTGCCAAATAAAATTTCTCTCTGACCCTGGCTATTCCATGAATAAAAATATTATTAAAGTGTAATATCTTTTCAAGAATATTCTTTCTTTAAAAGGATATTCCTATAAAATCTTATAAATTTTTATAAAACGATATTTATTTTGAATATTTTAAGGCATTACGAGAAATGCAATATTTAAGTTTTATTTTCATTTCAAATGTGCTGATTTGTTCGAATTGGAAAATAGTTTAAATTTATCATGAACTGAGGTGTGTAAAAATATTTCAGTAGCCACCAACTGTACATACGATTTATATTAGGGCAATTAATTTATTTCCACACTTTTTTTTAAAATTTTAACCCTTTGCGGTCGAGTTTCGGCAAATAATTCTAGGATAGATGGCCATAGAGGAGAGATGGCCAGTCTAAATATTTCAAAAACGGTATCATAGATTGCAGCATAAACTTTGTTCGTAAGAAATAGTTCAACGTATTCATTGAATGCGACGTGCAGCTGTGCTTTTCAATTATATAACGAAAGTGTAATTTTAATGGTTATTTAATTTAGTGGTTGGATTTTTTGTTGAGTTAGGTATCTGAACAATTTGCAGTACGTAATGTTGCATTTCTTTTTACTAGAAGGACTTTTAACACATATTATATATATGTCGTAGGCTAATTGAGAAATCCGGCTCTTTGCAAACAGCCTAGGCTCTTTGCAAAGAGCCGGGCTAATTGTAGAATCCATCTCCCTTTCTCCAATTAGCCTGATATTTTTCAGGCTTATTGCAAAGAGCCTAGAAAGCGTTAGGCTAATTGAAAAATGACCACTTATTATCCGATCAGGGTGATATTTTTAGCTCACAGGGCACATAAGCCTGAGAGCTTATGTGCCCGCCGATTCTGTATGTACGTGTGTACGTACGTACGTATGTACGTAATGAGATAACTCTTGATAGAAATATCCGATTTGGTTCAAATTTTTTTTCTAGGTTCATTCTGATAAGGTGCTTCCCTGATTTTTTGGGGGGGGGTTCATTGGTTAAGGATAAAGAGGGAAAAGGGGGCCAGTCCCCCCCCCCTAATTTTTATAAATGGGTTTTTCATGTAGAAATATTTGATTTGCTCCAAATTTGGTAGACAGGTTTATTGTGTTAAGGAGCTTCCCTGATTAGATTTGGAAGCTCATTATTTAAGTATAAAGGGGGGAAAGGGGGTTACCCCCTTAATTTAGATAAATCGGTTTTTCATGATGGGTTATTCGATTTGCTTCAAATTTCGTATACCGGTTTATTAAGTTAAGGAGCTGCCTTGATTAGATTTGGATGTTCATTATTTACATATAAAGGGAGGAAAGGGGGTCTATCGCCCCCGTAATTTAGATAAATGGTTTTTTCATGCAGAAATGTGCGATTTGCTATAAATTTGGTATACCGGTTAATTATGTTAAGCAGCTTCCCTGATTACATTTGGAAGATCATTATTATGTATAAAGGGGGGAATGGGGAGCAATTGCCTCTCCCCTTAATTTAGATAAATGCGTTTTTCATGTAGAATTATTCGATTAGCTCAAATTTGGTATACCGGTTTATTATGTTAAGAAGTGTCCTTGATTAGATTTGGAGGTTTACGGGTTAAGTATAAAGGGGGAGAAGGGGGGCTGGTCCCCCACTTAATTTAGATAAATGGGTTTTTAATGCAAAATTATTCGGTTTGCTCCAAATTTGGTATACCGGTTTATTATGTTAAGGAGCTTCCCTGATTAGATTTGGAGGTTCATTAGTTAAGTATGAAGGGGGGAAAGGGGGCTAGACCCCCCACCTTAATTTAGATAAATGGGTTTTTCATGCAGAGTTATTCGATTTGCTCCAAATTTGATATACCAGTTTATTACGATATGGCTTCCATCATTTGATTTGGAGGTTCATTGGTTAAGTATAAAAGGGGGAAAAGGGGGGCAATTGCCCCTCCCCTTAATTTAGATAAATGTGTTTTCATGCAGAATTATGTAATTTAGTTTAATTCCTTTTCTAGGTCCGTTCTAATAAGGAGCTTTACTGATTAGATTTGAAAGTTCATTGGTTCAGCATAAAGGGAGAAATGGGGGAGCTAATACCCCCCACCACTTAATTTAGTGAAATGGTTTTCTCATGCAGAATTATCTGATTTGCTTCAAATTTGGTATACCAGTTTATTATGTTAAGTAGCTTCCCTGATTAGATTTGGAGGTTCTTTGGTTAAGTAGAAAGGGGGACAACGGGCACTAATACCTTCATTTATTTTTCGAGGGGAATTATTCTTTGAAACAAGAATATAATATACAATTAGTGTGAATAGCCAGCTCAATGCCATCAGTTTAACTGGGCAATTTTCTTTTTATTAGGTTTATTAACGCATAACCCTACCCAAACCCGAAAAATAAATTACAACAGACCGTACCCCGATCCGAGCAAGACAAAATAATTTCAGTCTACATGCAACCCGACCCGAACCTGAGAGTTCCATTTGAAAAAACCCGAAATCCCGAACCAAATCTGATAACCGACAAAAATATTCCAAAGATCCATAACCGGATCCGAACAAGACAAATTAGTTTCCGTGGACACGCAATGCTACCAAAACCTAAAAATTCCATTCGAAGTCAACCTGAAACCCGTCCCGAACCAAATCTTAACCGACAAAAATATTCCAAAGAACTATAACCCGATGCAAGCCATACAAAATAATCTCCGTCTACCGGCAACCCGATCCGAACCTGAAAGTTCTAATTGAACTCAATCCGAAACCTGGTTGTGGTCGGTTTTCGGGTTGACTTCAAATGGAACCTTCAAGTTCGGATCCGGTTGAAAAAAAATTAAACTAAATCAGATAATTCTGCATGAAAACTCATTTATCTAAATTAAGGGGAGGGGCAATTGCCCCCTTTCCCTCCTTTTATACTTAACCAATGAACCTCCAAATCAAATGAAGGAAGCCATATCGTAAAAAACTGGTATATCAAATTTGAAGCAAATCGAATAATTCTGTATGAAAAACCCATTTATCTAAATTAAGGGGACACTAGCCCCTGTCCCTCCTTTATACTTAACCAATAAATCTCCAAATCTAATCAAGGCAGCTCCTTAACATAATAAACCGGTATACGAAATTTGGAGCAAAACGAATAACTCTGCTTGAAAAACCCATTTATCTAAATTAAGGGGGGGTCTAGCCCCTCCCTTTATACTTAACTAATGAACCTCCAAATCTAATCAGGGAAGCTCCTTAACATAATAAACCGGTATACGAAATTTGGAGCTGATCAAATAACTCTGCATGAAAAACCCATTTATCTAAATTAAGGGGGGAGGTCTAACCCCCCCTTTTCCTCCCTTTATACTTAACTAATGAACCTCCAAATCTAATCAGGGAAGCTCCTTAACATAATAAACCGGTATACGAAATTTGGAGCAAATCGAATAACTCTGCATGAAAAACCCATTTATCTAAATTAAGGGGTGGGGGGGTCTTGCCCCCTTTCCTTCCTTTATACTTAGCTAATGAACTTCCAAATCTAATCAGGGAAGCTTCTTAACATAATAAACCGGTATACCAAATTTGGAGCAAACCGAATAATTTTGCATTAAAAACCCATTTACCTAAATTAAGGGGGGGGGGCTACCCCCCTGTCCCCCCTTTATATTTAACTAATGAACCTCCATATCTAATCAAGCCATCTCCTTAACGTAATAAACCAGTATACCAAATATGAGCTAATCGAATAATTGTACATGAAAAACGCATTTATCTAAATTAAGGGGAGAGGCAATTGCCCCCCTTTCCCTCCTTTATACATAATAATGATCTTCCAAATGTAATCAGGGAAGCTGCTTAACATAATTAACCGGTATACCAAATTTATAGCAAATCGCATATTTCTGCATGAAAAACCCATTTATCTAAATTACGGGGGTTGATAGCCCCCTCTTTCCACCCTTTATATGTAACTAATGAACCTCCAAATCTAATCAAGGCAACTCCTTAACTTAATAAACCGGTATACCAAATTTGGAGCAAATCGAATAATTCATCATGAAAAACCGATTTATCCAAATTAAGGGGGGGTAGCCCCCTTTCCCCCCTTTATACTTAAATATTGAGCTTCCAAATCTAATCAGGGAAGCTCCCTAACACAATAAACCAGTGTACGAAATTTGGAGCAAATCGAATATTTCTGCATGAAAAACCCATTTAGATAAATTAAGGGGGGGGGACTAGCCCCCCCCTTTTCCCTCTTTATTCTTAACCAATGAATCCCAAAAAATAATGAGGGAAGCACCTTATCAGAATGAACCTAGAAAAAAAATTTGAAGCAAATCGGTTATTTCTATCAAGAGTTATCGCGTTACGTACATACGTACGTACGTACGTACACACGTACATACGGAATCGGCGGGCACATAAGCTCTCAGGCTTTGAAAGCCTGTGAGCTAAAAATATCACCCTGATCGGATAATAAGTGGTCATTTTTCAATTAGCCTAACGCTTTCTAGGCTCTTTGCAATAGGCCTGAAAAATACCAGGCTAATTGGAAAAAGGGAGATGGATTTTCCAATTAGCCCGGCTCTTTGCAAAGAGCCTAGGCTGTTTGCAAAGAGCCGGATTTCTCAATTAGCCTACGACGTTATCCCGACACTCTAAGGACCAGAACAAAGTGTCGTCATAAGCGGGGTGTCATGGTAACCGGAGTTGGAAAAAAATGTTATAAAAAACTGTATTTTTAATTAATTTAAGACAATTTGAAATTCATAACTGTTCTTGCCGTTTTAAGCAATAAAACATTATTATTAAACAAAATAAACACAAAAACAAAATTGAAAAGAATAAAAATCAGATTTATGATGGCTTGTTTTTTGTTTATTGTTACATGAAATATTGATGAACTAAGATTTGCTTATCCCTAGATGTGCTTCCTACAATTCTTTTTTCAATATTATACAATGAATTGTAACCAATATTCGTTGTTTCAGAAATGGATGTTAGATAATTTCTGATCGTTTCAATGCAATGCAATGCTTCGGTTTTAGTCGGATGAAAAACGCCGTGTAACCACAAGAAAGCGCCACCTGACCAGAACAAGAAGAGCGCAAGTAGTCTATCTGGAGCTTAAGTGGGTCGTTCATAGTGTTTGGGTTTATTTATTCAGATAAAGGATTGAAGTAAAATTTTTCATTTATCTCCGGAGTTGAAAATTATACAATGACGTAAAATCCGGAGTTTATTTACATTAAAATCATATACAGAAAATCGGGACTTTGAAAAACTGACGTGATAAGCGGAGTGACGTGAAAACCGTTATACAGAGTGAGGGTTTTAACTAAATATAATTATTTTTAAAATAATTATGTAATTTTTATTTTATAATTATATTAATTGACATAATTATTCAAATTTTAACTAATGTAAATATTTAAATAACAATAGTATAATAAAGTCTAACGATGTATTTTTGTTTCATAAAATATTGAAAAACTTCGGAAACGTTCATCCCGGAAACAGATAAAGTTGATAAATAAACTGAAAACCATGAAAAGTCCAAAATAAACGCTAGAGAAAAACAAAAACACGATATTTCCAGCAGCGAAGAAGATAAAATACATTTGAAATTATTAAATTCTGCAGAGTCCGAGGGAATAGAATTGAACGAGGATCTGTGTTGGTTGTGGAGAAGAGTATAATACCACAACAAAAAGGATGACTGGATACAATGCATACAGTGCCAGAAATGGGTTCCATGAATCGTGTATAAACTATCAAGATCTTTGCCGAAAATGTGGTAGAATTTTGTGAAAAGTGAAGGATTGAAATTATACTTCAAATTTTGTTCACTGATTTTCCATGATATAATTGCATCTTTAAAAATTTCTATGTGTTTTTTATGATTAACTACATGAAATGTGTTATTTTTTGCTATTTTAACTTCATTTTTTCTTTCACGTATTGGATGGCCATCTCTCCTCGGCTTAAAGGAGAGATGGCCATCTGCCATTTTAATTTCAATTTTGTTTGCCACTTTTTGTTCTCGATATTTAATTATCTTTGTCCAAAATATGATGAGGATATGTATAAAAATTTCAAATATGCATAAATATTTCTTGTATTTGCATTCTAAGAATTTTTATTTCAATGTTTAAAAACTACTAGAGAGTGCCCGTCAAGATTTGACGGTAAATAACTTGTTTCATAAGAAAAAAATGTTGAATTTTTAATTAGTTGCTTTTAAATTAATTATTGAATGACGAATTACGTGACGAATTTCTATGTTGCATAAGTGATCTCTATTTCTTTAAGATTGAAGATGGTGCTGTTATTCTAACCTATCCAATAAAGTGAAATAATTTTAATTTTATAATTTATAACCAAGTATGCGTGCTTTTTATGAGAAATTTACCTAAAAATGCCGGTAAGAGAATTCATTTTTACTTACTACGGTCTTTTTTTTTTCCCTTCTAAAATAACAATATTTATTTTTATTTATTTATTCATTTTTTAAAACTACACGACCATTAAAAGCTGCCATGAATATTATTTTTATCTGTCTCATTCTCTAAAAACCTAAATGTGAAACTTGATGCAGCTAACGATTTATAATATATATTTTTATTACTTGAATTTCACTTTACATTTTTATACATTTTTTAAATATCAAACTTGGATATAAAGGTAATTCCTTTTATAGCTCTTATGCAAATATTTTTCTTTCTTCCTGTTTAATTTTTTACGCAAATGAATGACAAACTTTCTTTCTGACACACACCCATATACAGGGTGATTCAGCTCGTCGGTGACAAACTTTAAGGATCGATAGAGCACACCTAGACGAACATTTTTGAATAGGGAATGTAGGGTCCCTGACGCGATGGTAAGGCGCTAGGCGCTTTCGAAAATTTGGGTGCCGAAATTCGAAACGTCATAAAAACTAGGGAAATGGTTAGATTTTCTTGCTTGTTGCGTCGAAATGATTCTGTTTGTTTAGACTTTCTTCAGTACCAATTTGATAAGCGTATCTCTTAAAACATGGATAGGGGGCGCTGCAGACTTTGGAGAGCTAGACAACAACTTTAAGCCCGTTATTTTGATAATTTAACACATGCTCGCCAAAGTTTATACTCTAACTTAAAGTTTGAACCCAAAAGTAGAGCCCTGCAAAAAGCGTAAGAGCCGGAATAAAATGTCAAAGTACAGGGTGGTCGAAACTCGAAGGCTCCTAGGAGATAAACAAACAGATTTCTTGACTTATGGCATGCATTTTCATGATTCTGTTTGCTGGGGCTCTCTGAAACTCAGTTGAACGGTACAAAAAGAAACATCGATAGGGAGCGCTTTGGGCAAAAAACATAATTCGTTGACATTTCGGACGCTAACTGGAAACGGGGCGCTACGATCAGTTAGAAACAAAACAAGAGAGTAATTTACTTATCATAAGAAGCTATTAAAACTGCAGTTTTTTTTTTTTTTTAACAAACATAGCTGGTTTCAATCATGCACAATGCGCGCAATAAAATTTACATAAGGTGCTTTTTGCTGATTTATGCAAAAGATATCGTACCATATCGATATGCAAAAGATACGTAATGCGTAGACGACAACGCGAGATGACGTAGTTGTATGCGCAGACACGTCTTTTGAACGTGCGGTACCTACTTAAGCTTCGGGTTACTTGTCTGCAGATCGGTAGTAGGATGGAACGGTACACAAACTCTGAATTGGCTGACATGCATTTGGCGTATGGCGCTGCTGGTTGTAATGGACGAGCCGCTCAGCGGTTGTACGCCGAGCGTTACCCCAACAGGCAAATCCCCTGCCATGCCTTCTTCGCTCGAGTACACCAGAGGTTGTCCACAACGGGATCTTTCGACGGAGGCAGGCCTGAACGGGAGCGATCAGTGAGCACCCCCGACAACGAAGAGGCTGTGCTTAACCTGGTTGAGGACAACCCAGGTCTTAGCACGAGAGATATCGCCAGACATGTTGGCATTTCGCAAGCAACTGCGTGGCGCATCTTACGTTCCCGGAATCTGCACCCCTACCACATCCAGCGGGTGCAGTTGCTCAGAGAGCAGGATTTTGGCCCTCGAGTGGAATTCTCAAGATGGTACTTGGCGATGAGATCCAGGGATCCCCGTTTTGTAAACAGCATTTTGTTTACGGACGAGTCCACCTTCAGCCGGGAGGGAATGTGGAACGCCCACAACAGTCATGTGTGGTGTGATGAAAATCCACATGAAACCAGAAGCCGAGCAGCCCAGGAGCGTTTCTCAGTAAATGTGTGGGCCGGCATTCTGGGGGATTGCCTCATTGGCCCTTATTTGTTACCTGAACGGCTGACAGGTGGAAATTACCTGATTTTCCTGGATCAAGTGCTGCCGCAGCTTCTGGATGAGGCGCACGTACCCGAAGGTTCGCGTCGCCAGATGTGGTTCCAGCACGATGGAGCTCCGGCCCATTACACGAACGACGTGCGTCTCCATCTAAACGCAAGGTATGGCCAGCGGTGGATCGGGCGTGGGGGTCCAGTTCACTGGCCTGCCCGATCACCAGACCTCACCTGCTTGGATTTCTTCCTTTGGGGTTACCTGAAGGCCGAGGTATACCATACACCTGTCAGCAGTGCTGAAGAACTTGTGGCGCGCATTGTGGCAGCTGCAGGGCAGATCAGAGATACTCCTGGCATTGTTGGAAACACACACTCCTCAATGCGACGGAGGTGCGAAGCCTGCATCATGGCCCAAGGTCGAAATTTCGAGCATCTTCTGTAGTGTTATTTTTTGTAAATAAATTTCCAGTATCATTGATGTTTTTGGTCTAAATTTATTCAGAAGTGTTGAGCAGAGGTAGAAAATGTGTTTTCATTATTACTAACTGATCGTAGCGCCCCGTTTCCAGTTAGCGTCCGAAATGTCAACGAATTATGTTTTTTGCCCAAAGCGCCCCCTATCGATGTTTCTTTTTGTACCGTTCAACTGAGTTTCAGAGAGCCCCAGCAAACAGAATCATGAAAATGCATGCCATAAGTCAAGAAATCTGTTTGTTTATCTCTTAGGAGCCTTCGAGTTTCGACCACCCTGTACTTTGACATTTTATTCCGGCTCTTACGCTTTTTGCAGGGCTCTACTTTTGGGTTCAAACTTTAAGTTAGAGTATAAACTTTGGCGAGCATGTGTTAAATTATCAAAATAACGGGCTTAAAGTTGTTGTCTAGCTCTCCAAAGTCTGCAGCGCCCCCTATCCATGTTTTAAGAGATACGCTTATCAAATTGGTACTGAAGAAAGTCTAAACAAACAGAATCATTTCGACGCAACAAGCAAGAAAATCTAACCATTTCCCTAGTTTTTATGACGTTTCGAATTTCGGCACCCAAATTTTCGAAAGCGCCTAGCGCCTTACCATCGCGTCAGGGACCCTACATTCCCTATTCAAAAATGTTCGTCTAGGTGTGCTCTATCGATCCTTAAAGTTTGTCACCGACGAGCTGAATCACCCTGTATATTCTTGATAATGGTCAGAAAATTGGGTCAGAAAATGGTCAGTTGTAGATCAGCTCAATTTATTTAATTGATAATTGCATGCAAAACATTTTAGCTTAAATTATTTTAAATATAAAATCATTATTTTTTCAAGATATTATTGAGTGTTAAATTTTATTTAATTATAAAGCATTCAATTAATAATAATAATAAAAATAAAAATCATATAATATCTCTTGCTAGTAAAATATGGCATTATTGAAATGAATTATCGATAAAAATATTACACATTTTGCCAGTCTTGGGCTTTAACCTGCATACTCCACAAAAATTCAGAGCTTTAAACTTTTGCTCGCTCTACGCTAGCAGTAACTCGTTTTTCTTCCTTCTAAATTGAAGAGGTGCAAAAACCAGTTGACGCATAAGTAATTGTCTCGAATTTGAGTTCTGACCTTTCAGAAATAGTTTTGAGTTTTAATATTTATGATACCTTATTTTTTAAAAGCAGCAGCTACAACTTAACATGCTAGTTTCCCAATCATCATGTGTAACTATTGGCAATTCATAAGACGGATCATCAAAATTTTAACCTCATATCACTGTGTTTATCTTCTGTGTGTAATATGACCAAAACAATGTGATATCCGCGAAATAAATCGTATCTAGCTTTTAATATTGACACAATAAATTTTTGAGTTGTTAATAATTCTGAAAGAGCCAAATAATATTAAATTTGTGAAAGAAAGAAAAGCTTGTTCGATCGAATAGCAGACGAAATTAAAACAACTTCTACCTGTGATGTGATAGTTCAGCTGAGCGAGCATCTTTGCGCATGTGCAGTGCGTCACTCCAAAGGCAGACTTTTACTTATATACTGCGCATGCATAACGGTAGAATTTTAATTTAAAAGTAAGGCTAATTAATAAAGTATTTGAACAAACGAATGTACGATAACAAATCTGTGCCCAAATAACTTTCGTTTAGAAAAAGATTGGTGTAATTTGATGCAGTAGTTCCTTCTCACGGATTGTCGAAAGGAAACGCTCAGCATTTTAAATGTATAGATTGTCATCTATCTCAGAGTTAACCTACATGATTTCATTTTTTATATTCTATTCTCGCTGTTATATTTAAAAGTACATTTTTCACTAATTTTCTGTTGTACATGTTGTTAAAGTGCAAGTAAAGAGTCTCTTTAAAAAAGTGATCTTAATTGAATAAATTCATGTAAGAGATGCTTGTGCTGGGGGGGAATACTTCGACCGCAAAGGGTTAAATAAGGTAAATGCACCAGTAGTGGACCAGTTAAGGACATTTATCTAATTATTATTAAAGTAGTGAATGCTAAAAGATATATATATATATTTTTAGCTTAGTCCTAATCGTTATGTATCAGAATAAACATTCAAAGTTTCAAAATATATTCTTCGGAAAAAATGAAAAATAAAAAATGTTACATTCCTCTGATCTCCAGTAGTGAGTCCAGTAAATTTCCAATGCACGAATCTTTAAGTTTTCGGCTTATCCAAAAATTATTTACAATATAATGGTATCAGAATGTAAGTATATCAACAGTAGTTTAATTTAAAATAAAATATAATATTAAAGAAACAATGCCTGGAATAAAAACTTATCTCTTAATGAAATTTCTAAGAATTTTCCAAAAAATCTGTTTTTGTAGGCACTCTAGAAAATAAAGAAATGTACCAGCAGAAATAAAAACAATTATACCAAACAATTTATGAAAAGTTGATATTTAAGGATGTTATTAATACATGGAAATTATTCCAGAGAGAAACATTCGCCTTGGGTACAATATTTCAAATGAAAATCAAATTTCTAAGTAATTGCTTAAAAGGCGCAACGGCCAACATAGTGAAAAAGATTATAAGCCGGGACTCGAACCCGGGCCATCAGTACAGCGCACTGACGTTCTACCGACTAAACCACTTGGAACGATACACAGCTCGGAAAATTTCTCACTATTATATGTTGGCAAGGCTACAAACGCAGCACAAGATGAAATATTTATCGTGAGCAACCGACCTGGGGTTAACACGAAACATAATTGAATCCAGCATCGATAGAAACTATATTAATACATGAAAATTATTCCAGAGAGAAACATTCGCCTGGGATACAATATTTCAAATGAAAATCAAATTTCTAAGTAATTGCTTAAAAGGCGCAACGGCCAACATAGTGAAAAAGATTCCAAGCCGGGACTCGAACCCGGGCCATCAGTATAGCGCACTGACGTTCTACCGACTAAACCACTTGGAACGATACACAGCTCGGAAATTTTGGCCGTGCTAATGTTGGCAACGGCTATGTTGGCCGTTGCGCCTTTTAAGCAATTACTTAGAAATTTGACTAATAGAAATATGACTAATAATAAGCTAGAAGTGGCTCGGAGTCGTTCGGTAGCTTCATCGCCCCGAGCCCAACCCTTCCCGCTTTTCGGTGTCTTTAATTTGTGTAATTTCCCTTTTAAATTTGTCCGGTTTCAATTTTTGATTTTTTTTTTTTTTTTTTTTTTTCAATCTCGCTTTCGCTAGAGAGTCTTTCATTCGGGACGTGGCTGGGCACCTGTGAATCTTGCTTCCTCAAAAGAGTCGGAATAAGTGGAAGAATAAAGGGTTGCGGACGAAGATGGGCCGCTCGCCGCGGAGGTATTTATATAATACATATTTCAGAAACAGGCCACAGAAGGATGACGCACTAGAAATGTTATAAATATCATCATGCGATCTGCTTGTCCCATGCAATTATGATCTGCCAAGGCCGCACTTCAAGGGGTCAACGCCCGTCCATTGCCTCATTCCGACAGTGAATCCGACAGTGAATAAGGCTGACTATATTCTACCTGTATTTTGAGTTTTGTTCATAATTGTAATTTTTTTTTGTTTTGTAAAGAAAACTGAAGGCAATTTGGCGCTGGGTTAGAAATTTCAGTCTTTTTTTGTATTACTTACTTTTAGTGTAATAAACGAGGTTTTTTTCTATTCAAATTTGAAATATTCTCTCTTTGTACATCTTAATGAATGTCACTGATTATTTTAAGTGTGTTAGAATTGCGTCCATTAATTTCTAATGACGATTTCCTAACAGGCACATTACGCCTGAAATCGGGAGTCCCAGAGTTGCTGCCAACGGAGGGAATTCTTTTGTTGAGCCTTTTATTATAGACTTTTATAAATACACTGTAACATGATAAAATTTAGGTCAGTAAGAAAATGCATAACACAGTTGAAAATTCACCTTCTGCAATTTCCGTCAACAGATAAAAATACACTCGAATGTTTTTGTACAGCTCCAGGGGTGTAGTGGAGGGTATACATAGGTATACGCCGTATACTTTCTGGATTTTTTTAGAAGCTTCGTATACTCTCTGATTATCAAACAAAGCACTGGCGTATACTGTTTCCATCAATGCTCATAACTCCAGCGTATACCATCTGCCTATAGCGTATAACTTCTGATTTTTTTTTCGACTACAACACTGTATAGCTCTGTATATTATCTACAGATTTTAATGCACACCGCATATTGGCTAAACTTTAATTCATTTATAAAACTAACCTCCAGCAATTACCAACAAAAGACAACAATGTACCCTGTTTTTTGTGTAGCCACTCTACATGAATTAATTTATAGTCTCAAAAATCTAATATCTAAATAAAGTTCAGCTCGAAAACACATGATACAGTTAAAAACCATCCTTAAGCAATTTTCGCCAATAGACAGTTATATGTACGATTATTTCTGTGCAGCCCTTTATACGAATTTTAAAATTTATGCGATCCACATGATATGCCAAAAATTTAGTTCAAAACGTATACCACAACTTCCAGCAATTATCGTTCATACACAGTAATTTAACCAAATTCTTTCTGTGTCCCTGTAAATGAATGATAAATATTATGCATACCATATTCTACATAAAGCATGTTTTAGTGCGCCTCTGAAATGCATAAAAAATTCATGATATTTGAAATAGTTTAACATTATTAAAAGAAACTTCAAACGATTTTCCCCATAGGCAATAATGTAACGGAATTCTTATGAGTGTCTCTGCGAACGAATCATGAATGCTTCACACTTTATTTCTGTACTGCTAATTCTATATTAAACGTCAACAAAATAAATTAATTATTTGGAGATTTGAGTATATGTATTCAGAAAATTCAGAGCCTGTACAAATAGACAAACCGAAGAGGGCTTCAAAGACTTTTCATCATGTAAATTTTAAATTTCAGCTATTAGTTATTCTTCATTTTCTTAAAGATCATTTACCATTGGTAAACATTTACATTCTAAATATCAAATCTTTATACGTTTTTGTAATATAATCATACAACCAGTTATTAAGATCATCTCTAGATAACAAAATTAACAATGAAAATTATGTGAGATAATAATTTAATGGCAACAGAGTACCTTGCGACTAAAGCCAAATAGTTAATCAAAATCTTTTTGCAGTATGTTTCATGAATTCATTTATTAGTGTTGACTGGCAGATATCCTTTAAAGGCTTTAGTCATGCTTTCATTTAGGAGATAATATGCAGCATGAATTCTTAATATTACTCTGATCGTTAAATAAGGCTTGGAAATTATGATGCATATCTCTAAAATGATAATGCAGGAGACATTTAAGTCTAACAGAATGTCTACTCCGAAGTCATATTTCCTGCATGGTAAAATCTTTAGACTGTGTCATTAGTCATGTTATTTCAAAGCGGAAATTAGAAAATACATAGAAGTATCCTATGAATACCTGGACGAAAGTTTAGGAATATAGGGAAAGTAATTGTTTAATAAATAAGTAGCTATGTAAAGAGTTCGTTAAATATTCTATTAAAATTGAATTAATATTCATCTAACATTGAGTAAATTAACAATGAAAAGCATGTGGAATAATGCTTTAAGGCAAAAATGTATCTTTCGACTAAAACCAAATACTAAATCAAAATCTTTAAGCAATATGTTTCAGGAATGCTTTTATTGCTGTTAACTGGCAGACATTATATAAAAACTTTAGTCGTGCTTTCATTCAGGAGATCATATTCAGACTGAGTTCTTAACATTGCTCTGATCGTTAAAAAAGGCGTGAAAATTATGATGCATATCTCCGAAATGATAATGGAGGAGACATTTAAGTCTTACAGAATGTCTCCTCTGAAGTTATATTTCCTGGATTGTAAAATCTTTAGATTGAGTCATTAGTTGCGTTCTTTAGAAGCGTAAATTATAGGATAGAAATAGCCTATGAATAGCTGAACGAAAGTTCCGGAATATATGAAAGTAGTTTTTTAACAAATAAATAGTTATGGTAAGTGCAATATATTCAATTAAAATTGAATACATATTCAATTAAAAGTGAGTTAATTAACAATGAAAAGTGCGTGGAATAATGCTTTATTGGTAAAAAAGAATTTTTAGCTTAATACCAAATAGTCAATCAAAATCTTTATGCAGTATGCTTTTTGAATTAATTTATTACTGTTAACTTGTAGACATTTTTTAAAAGTTCATTTAGGAAATGATATTCTGCATGAATTCTTAATATCGCTCTGATCGTTAAATAAGGCTTGGAAATTATGATGATGCCTATCTCCGAAATGATAATGCAGGAAGTATTTAAGTCTTACAGTATGTCTACCCGGAAGTCATATTTCCCGCATGCCAAAATCTTCAGATTGAGTGATTAGTCGTGTTCTTTTGAAGCGGAAATTAGAAGATAGAAATATCTTATGAATAGCTGGACGAAAGTTTAAGAATATATTAAAGGGATTTTTTTTAAAACAAATATGTAGTTAAGGTAAGTGTAACATATTCAATTAAAATTGAATTCATATGCAATTAAAATTTAGTAAATTAAGAATGGAAAATGGTTTGAATAATGATTTAATGGCAAAAAAGAACACATCACCTAAAGCCAAATATTTAATAAAAATCTTTATGCACTATGCTTTATGAATTAATTTAATATTGTTAACTGGCAGAAATTTTTAAAAGGCCTTAGTCATATTTTCATTTAGGGGATAATATTCAGTCTGAATTCGTAATATCTCTCTGATAATTAAATAAGGCAATCCCGATGCATAAATCCGAAACGATAATCCAAGAGACATTTAAGCCTTACAGCATGTCTATCTGGAGGTCATATTTCCAGCATGGCAAAATCTTTAGATTGAGTCATTAGTCGTGTTGTTCTGAAGCGGAAATTAGAAGATAGAAATATCCTATGAATAGCTGGATGAAAGTTTAGGAATATATTAAAGTGATTTTTTAACAAATAAGTAGTTATGGTAAGTGCATTATATTCAATTAAAATTGAATTGTAAAGAATATTTTTTATGCTAACGAATGATATTCATACTAATCCAATTCAAATTGAGTGAAAAGTGTCGAGGCCAGAAGCAATCTCAGAAATGTCAGCTTAACTTCAGTATATCAGTTGAACTGCCTGTAAGACAATATGCCGATTCCGGTGAAATTTTGGAGTTTTCCAGCACTACAAAATCGCCTGTTCTTAAAATTCAACGTATCATAACTACTTGAGTTTTGGTCGTAGATGAATAAAATGTTTATTCTCAGAAATAGAACTCTCACTTTTGACGAGTTCCCCCAGTTTTATTTCATTATTTTTGACAATCATTTTGTCTCAAAATCAAGTGATTTTTAATGAAACGGAAACTCTCAAATATTTGACGGAGCTATTTTTCATTCATGGCCAGACTCAATGCATTTAAGGGAAACAGTTGCGGTAGCTATTTGCCGAGGGGCCGGCAACTATACATCTTCAAAATTTACTCCCGCTAATTTAGAAAGCAAGGTATACGTTTGTTTACGTTATTCCTGTCAGAATTTATTTAAAAAACAACAATTTTTAGTGCTTTTCAGGGAATACTGAAATATATGTAATTATTGTTTCTGCATTAGTTATTTTTGCAGCTTGTTAAAGTTTTCAGGAACGTTTATTTTTTGGGGGTTATTGTTCGTTATAATTTACTTCGAAAAGAATAATTTTACTGTGTTTTGCAAAATCATCCAAAAAGAAAATTTAGGCAGTTAAATTTCGAAATTCCAGGAGCGCTTTTTCATTAAAGAAATATATTCATATAACAATCAAATTGAAAATATACATAATTAATCCTCCCCCCCCCTATAAACAGTAACGTGTTAAATTATTAACCACCATCTGAAATTGATAAAATCTCTCCCAATATGAACTTAATTTTTTTTTATTCCTGAGCAACAAATTAACCAGACCATATTCTAACCATTCATTGATCAAAGAAAAATTCTTTAATAAATTATATTAAGCCATATTCTAATTATTACTTAACCATAAAAAAACTACAAAAATAAATTAACCTTTTTAATTAAAACGTGTATGGATTATAACAGCACAATCTACCTTACAATCTACCTTATAAAAATATAACACACAGCAAAACCTATTACCTGCATTTAAAATATCGCCTATTCAAGGTCCAAATAGCAAGATACAGTGTGTGTAAAAACTATAAGGACAGCAAGAAATTGTAAAAATTTTCATAAATTGAAAATGCGACAAGTGAAATGGTAATTTAATGTTGATCATAAAGGTTAAATACTAATGTAAAAGTCAACAGAATGTATCTGTGTCCTTTTTATTGCGAAAAAATCATAATTATGCAAAAAAATGCTATTTTTGACTGTGTAAAAACTTTAAGGACACCTGTACATTTTTTATAAAAATGGTATATATAATTATTATTAAGGATCGACCGAAACAGGTTTTTAATGCCGAAACCGAAACCGAATTTTGGAAATCTTCCTATTTTCGGCCGAAAACGAAAACGAATATGTCCAAAAACTTTTTTTAAGTAATTAAATTGTAAGTATTATAGTAATTAATAAATACATAAATATATTCGTAATTAATTATACGTATTTATTAAATATGCATAATAATAAATGAATTATGCGTATTTATGGAAATATACATAATTATTAATTAATTACACGTGTAGCCCAAATTGTCTCTCTGTGCCTTAGATCTAAAATCTGAGTTTCGCCCAAAACGAAACTCAGATTTTACATCGAAACTCAACAGAAATATCAGTATTCCGAAAATCTCGTTTCTTCCGTCGGAATTTTTTAACATTTCTCATCGATTTGAGCTCTGTCGGCCGGCTCAAATGAGACTATTTATTGCTACGAACTTCGTTGTTTGTAATTATCAGTCATGACTGACTCAAGACTTGAATCCAAATTATAAAGCAAGCAATGTATATATTAAACTTTTTAACGTGCTCATTAGAAGCTACAGACATAACAGTAATAGAAAATTTTCTGTTTGAAACTGCAGAAGAGTTTCGAATACTCTTTGAGAAAGTTTAAGTATAACAGATGATCATTTATAGGAATCATCATAAAAAATAAATCGAGGTGTGTATACATAAAACTAAACTACTTTTTATTAAATGAAATTCGTATAATTAGAAAATCTTTCTGTGTAGTTGATGAATTAATTATGTTTTATTTTATATGAAAAAGAAAGTTTTGAATCTAAGGCACAGAGACTTGAGCCACACGTATAATTAATTAATAATCATGTATATTATATAAATATGCATAATTAATTAATTATTATGCATATTTAATAAGTACGTGTAATTAATTAATAATATATTTATGTATGTATTAATTACTATAATACATACAATTTAATTACTTAAAAAAGGTTTTTGGAAATATTCGTTTTCGTTTTCTGCCGAAAATAGGAAGATCTCCAAAATTCGGTTTCGGTTTTGGTTTCGGCATTAAAAACTGTTTCGGTCGATCCTTAATAATAATTATATAAGGTACCTGTACCCAATATGGACACCGTAAGGAAAATTAATTTTTTTCACCCCCGTGTACACGTCATAGGACTCCAAAAATATATGACCACTATCTCTGGACTGTTGACTATCATTATTAAAATTAGCGACCATGTAATTATTCTGGTTTAATTTTAATGATAAAAACAAAAAAATGTTTACAAGGGTCCAGATAAGGAACCACCTGTCCCTACTATGGACATGCATGTCCATATTAGGGACATGTGGCTTCTTATTGACCTACTACACAGGGTGTATGGAAGAGCCACACTTCCAAGGGATTTCAGAGGAGGGAGATAAAATAAATATATCTTAAATATTGCGGGGGAGGAGGGGCATAGTAAATATCTTCAGAACATGCACTTTAGAAGGGGGAGTCATTTTCGGTCGTGGCTCTTCGAAGTTCCATGCAGAGCACCTCATAGTCCAGGCAATAGAGACCGTATAGGGGTTCTACCTAGCAAAATTCATGGTAGTTCTGTAAAAAGGCTTACCATATGTTTTTGGGTCGCTGAATCCGAATTTTTAACTTCCCACCAAAATTTCCCCCGGCAACCCCCCAAATTTTGGTAAAATGCCCCCCAAAAAGGTTTTTATTAAAAAAATCAATTTTTTTATTGTTTTAGGGAAAAAGTATCTAGAAATTAAAAAAATAGACAAAATTTAAAACAAATTAGATACATGACATTATGACTTAGGATGAAGGGGTAGAGGGGATCTGCCTCGGAACATGCGCGCGGTGCTGCGTGAACTAAGTTGCGATATTCCACTTAACCACTCACACGTTTACATTCGCCCTCCCATCTCCCCTCCGAACTTTCTCTATAAGGTTTACTCTAAGTTTTTTGGGTCGCTGAATCCGAATTTTTAACTTCTCCCCAAAATTTTCCCCCTCGAAAACCCCCGCAAATAGTTGTTTTTAACTTAAATTTCTTTTTGTTTTAGGGGAAAAGCATTACGAAATTCAGAAACTAGACAAAATTTGAAACAAATAGGATACATGACATTATGACGTAGGATGAACGGCGAGGGGTAGGGCTGCCTCTGAACATGCACTGCGGCGCTATGTGCACTAAGTTATGAAGTCCAGGCAATAGGGGATTTTATCTGGCAAAATTAATTCTAGTTCTGGATTTCGACTCACTTTATTTTTTTTGTGTCGCTGAATCCAAATTTGTGACTTCCCACCAAAATTTCACCCGGCAACCCCCCAAAAAATCGATTTTTTGAAAAAATTTGGTTTTTGAGAAAAGTTGGATGCGTAGAATGTTCCGAGACAGCCCCCTCTCTCTCCATTTATCCTACGTCATAATGTCATATATGCTATTTGTTGAAAATTTTGTCTAGTTTCTGAATTTTGTAATGCTATTCCCCTAAAACAATAAGAAATTTAAGTTAAAAACAACTACTTTTTTTTCGGAGGGGGGGGGGGGGGTCGGAGGGGAAAATTTTGGGGGTAAGTTAAAAATATTCAACGACCCAAAAAACTTACAGTAAACATTATAAAGAAAGTTCGGAGGGGAGATGGGAGGGCGAATGTTAACGTGTGAGTGGTTAAGTGGAATTGCGCAACTTAGTCCACGCAGCACCGCGGCGCATGTTCCGAGGCAGATCTCTCCTTCTCCTTCATCCTAAGTCATAATTTCATATATTTAATTTGTTGCGAATTTTGTTTACTTTCTGAATTTTTAGATACTTTTCCCCTAAAACAATAAAAAAAATTGATTTTTTTTTAATAAAAACCTTTTTGAGGGGGCTTTTTAACAAAATTTGGGGGGTTTGCCGGGGGAAATTTTAGTGGGAAGTTAAAAATTCGGATTCAGCGACCCAAAAACATATGGTAAGCCTTTTTCCAGAACTACCATTAATTTTGCTTGGTAAAATTCCCTATTGCCTGGACTATCAGTTACTACAAAATATTATGAAATAATATAGTTGGTTTTGCTTAGCTTTATTGCATCTGTCTGCAGAATTTACATCTGTTATTACTCAGACCTCGCAGGATGGACAAATAAATACTTCTACATCATGAACAGTAAGTCCCACATAGTCCTCATGGACATATTTGCCGCATGCGATGCATTGCCGCATGTCTGCAACAGCATCAATACTGCGTAAGAAGCAGTACCAGCTCTCCTTTGTTGAGGAAGTCATACCGCTGGTACCTGCCAACAGATACCCTACTGAGGAGAGGTTTCTTTTGATTTTTCTGAAATGGCTTTTTGGAGGATTTTCTCTTGGAGGAGGTTTCTTGGAGGATTGTTCAGATGGCATTAAACAGATATTTTACAAATTTGTGATTCTGAAGATTAACTTGCTGTATTTCTAATGTGGACATAATGTGTCCATATTGGGAATCGGGCATAGTTTTACTAAATCTTGTAATAAATAAGCAAAGAAAATATTTTAAAGCAATAGCAATCGAAAATATGTTGTATCAGCTTTTTAAAACACTCCACTTTTCAATATTTAAGGTAATTTTACCCTATCTAATAAGAATTTAAACATACCTGTAATTACTATGAGCACACCACGAAACAACAAGTTGCCTTCCAAATGGCGAACAGCTTTTGCACTTTCCAGGCTTAATTATCTTTTCAACTGCTTTTCTTCACGGACATGTAGCGCCATCTCTCGATCAAAATTGTTACTTTTAAAGATATTAAGGGTGTCCATATTGCTAGCACTGTCCATATTGGGTACAAGTACCTTATACCATTTCTATAAAAAAAAATACAGGTGTCCTTAAAGTTTTTACACAGACAAAAATAGCGTTTTGTTTGCATAATTATGATTTTTTCGCAATAAAAAGGACCCAGATACATTCTCTTGACTTTTATATTAGTATTTCCACTTTATGATCAACATTAAATTACCATTTCACTTGTCGCATTTTCAATTTATCAAAATTTTTGATGTCCTTATAGTTTTTACACACACTGTAGGTTACGCGATCGACTCCCACACCCGAAATAGTGAGTTCGATCCTACCTTGAAGTAAAAGATAAACAACATAATTCTCTAAACTAATTATGAAACTTTAGGCAGACTTGAATACATTTAAAAAGCAATTAAATTAAAAAAAATATATAAAAACACTTAATTAAAATAAAAGCAACAAAGTAAACGTTTCGCTATGTTATCGTATACCTTCATCAGTACTAACAACAAAACATCGATCTCGCTCTGGACTCGGTTAAAGTTTTTCTTTTAGAAACAAGAAATATTCATTAGGCATCGAACCTGATTCGTTCAAGGTATATGGGTATTGCTTAGTGAACCATCCCTCCAAGAAAAGTCTATAATGTATAAACATAATTCTTCCCCATCATTAAATACAGATGCTTCAAAAATGCTTTTTGAAGACCCACTTTTGACGAAATTCGTATCTTCAAACAAGTGAAGAAAGTAATTTCCCCAATTTGACGAAATATTCGCTCGGAGCATTTCCAAGGAAACGGTTTAGTCAAAAACGAAGAAAATTTCGTGAAATCTGAGTATCCACTTCTGAGTGTATTTTTTTTTTATTATTCTTAGCATGGAGAAAATGTTTTTAAATATAACTTATAAGTTCCAGCGACTGGTTAAAAATTTTAATTTCATAACTATTCAAAAATATAACTAGTTATATGTAAATCGGTTTTCATGTGATGAAAAACAACATTAGGACCCAGGGAACATAGACAAATTTAAAACGTAAAACTTTTTACAAATTAATAGAAATATTAGTTCATCAACATAACCTTAATTTCTATTTTTTTTAAACAATTTTGCAATTTACATTCCTTACGTATCTCCAACAAGTTAAATAATTAAAGTGCGTTTCAATCTTTTTGGAACATCCTGTAAAATCTTTATTATTTACCACTATTTTGATTCATTAATTTCTATTTTTAAACATCAAAATATATACAGGGTGCCCCGAATGCTATAATACCATTTTGAAATTTTATAATTTATGAAATATTGGATATAGATGGTGTCTATTTTTTTCTAAATCTTCTTCAGTATTTAAAGTTTGTGATTTAAAGTATGTAAAGTTCAAAGGTGTATTGGGAGACGTATCCTTCAAGCTTACCTCTTAAGGCTGCTATTCACTCAGTTTCCGAATTTCTTTCGGTAATGTTAAGTCTATGCACTCTAAACTGAAATGTCTGAAATTCAGACACTTAAGTGTCTGAAACGCAGTGTTCAATTTTCAGACGTTTTAAAATGTCTGAAAATTATCAGACACTTCTTGTGTCTGAATTTCAGACACTTAAGTGTCTGAAACAAGAGTGTTCGTTTTTCAGACATTTTAAAATGTCTGAAAATTTTTAGACACTTCTTGCATCTGAATTTCAGACATTTCAAATGTCTTAATTGCGGCCATCTTTGAGCCGGTTTCCTCCCCCCCCACCACCACCAATATGAAGCCATCTTTGACCACTTTTCTTTCTAAGCCACATACGCAGCCATATTTGACCACATTGAAACATTTTTTATAAATGGGAATAATTTGTTACCATAAAGCAGAGCTGATCGCAGCGCAGGAAAACTTTGAAGCATCTGCCCCCTTATTTTAGGGTACCCCAAATTGGGTACAAAATTTTCATAAAGCTGATATTTTAAATCACTTTTGAACTTATGACGATTGTAATCAGTATTTTGTAGTTTTGGAACAGGATATTATATATATATATATACACAATCACCTAAAAATGTATTTATGTGATATCATATATGCGCGCATAAAAAACGTTTATTACTTTCAGTGAGAACTTTAAATTAATTCTAGTCCAAAGATCTAGTATTCATTCGTCTCCCCCCTCCCCCGCCCGCGCCTTTCATATACTGTTACAAAAAAAAATTAAGCCTATTCAATGTCATTAAATACAAATACATATTTGGATAAATATTTCTTTTTCTTAACCTAATCATTTTTTAAAAGTACAAAATATTTATTAAAATAAGTATAAGATCAAAACAAGTTAAAAATATCAGCTTTATCGAAATTTCATACCAAATGTAGGAGCACGTAAAGCTAAAGGCACAAAGAAACAGCCCAGTTTGTCCATACTGCAATCAGCTCTGCTTTATGGTAACCAATTATTCCCATTTATAAAAAAAAATGTTCACTCCTCCAGAAAGAATCTTATCCCTGCTTTATTGTTCAATTTTTTTTCCATTTAAATTAGATATTCCCAGTGACATTTTTATTTGTGTGTTAAATAAAATCTAACACTAGATTACACAAAATTTTCAGTATATGAGATCCCAACATTTAAAAAAAAAAAAAAAAAAAAAAAAAAAGTATGAAACTCTTACTTTTTTGTTGTTGTTGTTATTATATTATTTATCATTAGCAAGAAATATTGAAACATTTGACAACAGCACATTAATCAGCATAATGTTGAAAGACATTCAAAATATCAGTTTTACAAAAATAGAATACCAAATTTGGGGCCACCAAAATACAAAGGGAAGGGGGCATCGCCCAATTTGCTAATGCTTTAATAAAATCCTGCGTCTGCAAAAAATCCAACCCAACGTTATGGTTCGTTAAATAGAAGTGATCATAATTCGGAACTCGGAAGTGTCCGCTAATGAACATTCCCGAATACCAGAAATCTCTGTGTAGCGAAAACCTTCATAAATCATACTATATTACTCTAACCGTTCAAAATATTCATTATAATCAGCGTAATTTCGAAAGGTATTCAAAATTGCAGATTTACGAAAATTGTATCAACGCCCCCCCCCCCCCCCCAATAAAAAACAAAAAGGAGCAGGTACCCTTAGCCCATCTTTTAAGCAGAAGCCCTATGATTCGCTAAACAGACGTATCTTCTATTCAGGAATGTCCGTTACGCAGGTTTTACTGTGTGTATTTAAAGTAAAACCTCCATAACGGAAATTGCTGAATAGCGGACACATCTTTTTTTTTTTTTTTTTTTCTTATCCCCAACACCTTTAAATCTGTACGTCTTCACCTCTTTAAAGTAGACACCACCAAATAGCGGACTAATTCCGTGCTCTCGAGGTGTCCGCTATTCAGAGGTTTTGCTGTATATTCATTTATATGCACATTCTAAAGGGTAAAAAGTATTTACCTTTTTTGTGACAGTATAAGAAATATGTTCCAAATAAATTCTAGGTCCAGTTGATACTATTCAATAATATTCTACAAACTAAATTTAAAAGATAACGTGTGTTGATATTAACGTTGTCATTAACGAACACAGGCACACACACACACACACACACAAAAAAAAATAAATAAATAAATAAATAAATAAAACTTAAAATCCAGATTTTTTTTTCTTTTCTTTTTTTTTTTTCTTTTTTTTTTTTTTTTTTTTTTTTTAATGAGTTTCTGTTTTATTATTATTTTCATGGATTCTTTTTAGCACCCAGATATGCTTAAAAAAAATTCTTTGAGGGTTGAAAAACACTTCTAAAAACATTTTTCTTCCCATAAACATCACAATAAAAATAATTTGTATTAAAAAATGTTATAATAACACGAAAATATATACATACTCGGAGCAAAAATAATTATAAGAATAATTAATCTTCAAACCATGTTACTTTTTCAAAATATATTAAATATCAGCATAGTTACACTTTATCAATCAGTCAGAATTATTGGCAATACTTGTTTGAAATCTTGCATTAGAAGTGCGTTTTCACAACATGTTTATTTAGGTCTTAAATTTTATTACAAAAATGAAAAATATCTCCTACTGTCATGCGCGAGAATTCTTATACCCATCTTTTTCTTCTTTTTTTTTTTTTTTTTTTTTTTTTTTATATTGAAATTTTTTGCATGATGTTATTTAAATTGATTTTTTTAATATTTTCCGCACATATTTAATTAATTACGCCGATTTTTATAATTTGTTTATAATTACTTTCAAGATCGCTTCATGTTTTAAAATTTAAGTATGGTGTTGAGATGTAACGCAGGAAATACATACTAGGTATATTCCATCTTGAAATAAATTTTCATAAGGATTATTAAATATATATATATAGTATCGGCGTACAGTTGAATACAATAAGAGTGATTTATTTCCAATAGGAAAAACTGCAAGTTTACAAATACTCCGAAATACACGATAACACAAACCCTTATACTTTCGAGATTTCTTTTCATACTCTATATCCACCATATAAAACAAAAAATAAAAAGTTCATGGTTTCTCAAAGATAAATTTAAATTTGTTAATATAAAAAAAAATCACTTCAATAATATACTCTGTAAGATAAATAAATGGCACTCTTGTCACTAAAAATGAAAATTTGTATGTAAAATTATATCACTAATATAAAATAAAGGAATTCGCAAGGAAAGAACTTACTTGTGCAAAGTTATATAAAAATTAGCTTCTTTTTAAACTTATACTGAACAATTTTTTAATATGTTGTTCAGATGATATGAGCTATTTAACAATCATTAACAAAATTATAAATATTCTTTTTTAATAGCATGCAGGAAACATTAATTCCATAATTTCAAAACTTCTTTACATCTTACCAAATCTAATTGAAACTGTTGTATTTTTCACGTTATTATTCAAACAATAAATAGATTATTTACTACATGAAACTTTAATTTATAAAGTAAAGATCTAGATGACAATTAAATATATTTATTAATACTGAAAATCATATGCACTCATTGAAAAGCATCAGAAATAAGCAAACAAATCTTTTCACACAAAATATATTTATTTGATAAAAAAAAAAAGACAAAAATATTAAAAATGCAAATTAGTCTAATAAGAATAATTTAAATAGTAAATAAATAATAATATATATGTAAGAACGTTCTCTGAATTATCATTCCAAACCTGTGGAATACCTTACCTTGTCGTAAATATCCAAAACTGTAACAGCTAATCCAGTTTGAAGGACATATTATTTTACGATATTGAACGCCATTTTAAAAATATATGCGTATTCATATTATTTTACCACTGTATTTTTATAAATATCATGCTATTCTTTTGAATATTTGGTGAGTCTTGAATAAAAATTATCGTAGAAATTTTGAAAATTTTATATTTCCATGAAAAATATAATTCCCAATTGATTTTTTTTTCGATCTCCATTTATAAGCACGTACTGACAAACCATTCCAATAAACCGAATATAAATTTTCGTCTAGTATGTATAAAATGAAGACACAAAGATATAAAATACAGACATCGGATCACTATGCTAAAAAAAAATTTTCTCTAACGACTAACACACCAACGGATGTATGTGTAGATGTGCATACTATTTCACAAAAGAAAGTAAATGCTGCGTCACTACTTTCTCTTCATTAATGATGATACACTCACTTTCTGACTCATGTTCGATTTACAAGTAAGAGAATTCAAAGTTCAAATCTTCAATCTGTGTAATGTTTTGGAAATAAAGCAGGAACTTTAAATGCGTTATAAGGTTATAACGACGACTGACGATTCCATTTATTATGTGAATAACAAACGTCATTATAGAGATTTCGGATTGAGGAAAAATATATCGTCACACTTTCAAATAATTTATCAAATGTTGATAAATTTAAAAGCAATTTTAACACTTCAGACAAATTAACTGTACTGAGATACTTTAATTCAAATTCGCCAATCCGTTGAGTAAAAGCGTTGCCCGCCAAATCAGCAATAATCAAATCCGGTCGCGTTCTTCTCGCGCACCGTTCATGCTTGCAACAACAAACAAACCTACTCACTTCAGTTCATTTTACTTGGTGAGTGGTTCAAATGGCTGAATTCCTGAAATGTCTAAAATTGCAAGTGTCTTAAATTCAGACATATAATCATAATTCTAACATTTTTTTCAGTTCATTTATGCCATGATCATAATAAGACGTTTATGTGTCTTAAATTTAGACATCTATCACGTCTGAAATTTTATTTTCAGACGTTTAAGTGTCTTAATTGCTTTTTCAGTCACATATCTGTTTGAATTTAAGACGCCTCTATTTGCAGTGTGGGCGTTTGATGCATTCTTATATTTAAAATATCTCCTCGAGATATTAATATTTTTTATTTCTGTTTTCTGTGTGCTCTTCTTAAAGGACGTCTATTTTTTTCTTAGTTGTCAAAACATTTCTAAAATCTATGCTTAATTTAATATTTTATGTGTTAAAAGCACACGAACTGATAGTAAAATTTCATTTCATATAAAATTAAGCATAGATTTTAGAAATATTTTGAGAACTAAGAAAAAAAGAGACATCCTTTAAGAAGAGTATACATAAAAAAGAAGTTAAAAATATTCCTTTTCCGAGGAGATACTCTAAGTATAAGAATGCATCAAATGCCAATAGACTTAACATTACCGAAGGGAATTCGGAAACTGGGTGACGAGCGGCCTTAAGGCCATACTTTCTTCACGCCTTAGCGCATATCCTAGTACTTTATTTGTGTGTGTGTACGCTAAAGGCTACGTGTATTCCCCCGTGTTAACGATATTATGATGCTGAAGACAGGGATCGCAAAATCTATCGAATGTGCGGAGCCATATATGCTAACTCATGTATGACAGAAGATACAGCAACGGTTTGAGATAGTGAACTTAATTATGCGCACACATGTTTATGATCTGTAAATCCTGATGCATAAACTCGGTGTATTAAAGAAGACTCAGTGAAAACCTTTCATAACCTCTGTCAGATCCTGCAGTATTTATAACAATTTGGAGAGGAGTTCCATATTCTGTTCTGGTTTTTTTCCCGATAAATGTTTCGATGTGGTTGTCCTTTTGGGAATGTTTTTTTTTTACTAGTAGAATGGACTTTATATGCATTTTTTAGATAATTTTTGGCATTTAGCATATTTTTTCGGAAAAATTCATAACTTCTCGGGTTTTTTAAACATTATTTTTCTGTAAATGTAATATTAATATATTTTTTGTACATTTTTATGTTCTAAGATACTATAATATTAACATGCATAATATAATGTTATGAATCTTACACATATAATAAATATATCAAATATCAAATATATAAAATTATAAAAATATATGCAAGTACTAGCCGCCCTTGGCGACCAGTTTGATCTCCCTTAAATGTAATGCTAAGCATTGTATCATGTTACTTTTATTCATAAAATTTAATTTACTTGTTAAATCAGAAGATTCTGATAGAGAAATCAAGAACTCGGTATATTTATGTTAGCCGGACGTAGCGGATAAATCGCCAAACATTGTTCCTGTCGCATTTTTTCGTATTTTATTAATTTCATTTAAAATATAATCTTTTCACTCATTTTATTTAAAACGCACAACTTTACTTTAAAACTGAAACATTTAAAATTCATGACTTTTATTTATTTCTTAAAGAAAAAAGAAAGAAAGAAAGAAAAGAAAAGAAAAATAATACATGATGCCATAAATCATGGCATTTAATTTAAACATCAATGCATTGTTTTAATTTACCACGTGAGAAATAAAAAATGCTAACTGGCGAGTTAAAAAATGCTATTGGCGAGATTTTTACCCGGCTAACATAAAAGTACCAAGAATTTTTTGCGATCATGGTAACTGTTATGTTAGTTTTATTAAAAGAAATTATTTTGATTGAAAATGGCTACGCATATCAAAAGCGTAATTCTTTATGAGAGTGACATGACTTGAACTATTTATTATAACATAGATGAAATGATGGGGATGGAACAATATTCGGCGATTAATCACCTGCGCCAAGTACCAAAATGGCCGTCTGGCATATAAAAAGCGAAGTGGTCAGCCCGGAACTGTTGATGACAGTCACATGACTTAGGATATTATTATAGATAACGTATTTATTTATATAGGTATATATTATGTATTTATATATACATATCTCTATATATAATTCTATATCTAATATAAGTATAATATACTATATAAAATTAATACATACTTATACGAACATTTTATTTATTTTTTCAGCATGTGACATATATAACGTTTATTCAATAAATATATGTTTATAAATATTTAAAAAACATGTTTTTCCGCCACCTTTAAAAATTTGGTAAGATACTACAACGGCCTTTTGGCGTTATGTTGGGTTACTTCACCAATCGCGCCAACCAGAACAGGATATGGAACTCTTCCCACAATTTGTAATAGTAACAGGGCTTTATGTATACTCTATGGATTCATAAATTTCGCAAATCAGAATTTGTCGATGTTTAACATTATTTTTACATTTTCCTTATACAAGATAGAAGAAAATATTAAAATATTCTTTTTCTAAAAACCATCTTAGATACTTTTTTATACTTCAAAGAGAAATCGTTGTAGGTTAAATATTTAAGAAGACAAAGCACGAATAGTTTATCCTTAAAATGCCAGTAATATGGAGATTCCAGAAAAAGAAGCGTTTCAAAGCTGCACACAAAATTTACATACTATCAAAGCCATATAAAAGCATAGTCCTTTTTTTCTCTTTTATTCTAAAAAAAATCTGCAAAGGTTTCGTTTTCTTTTTTTCGAATTCGTATTTATTTATGTATAAGTCACATTCAAACAAATTTTCGCACTTACCCTGACTATTTGCATACCGCGAACAAAAATATCATTAAAGTATAACATTTTTTGGAAAATATTCTTTCACTAAAAGTTTCTATAGAGTTTTTGATTTGTAAATTCTTACCATAATATTCAACTGTTTTTGTTTAGGATATTTTATGATATTTCGAGAAATGCCACATTGTAATTTTGTGTTCATAGTTAATGGTTAATAGTTTGCACAGTCAAAAAATGCTTCATACATTTATAAACTGTATAATACAAATTGGTTCAAAGGCACGTAGACATATATCAGAAGAATATAAATTTTGATTTATGGTATAAGTTTCAATTGATTTTTACATATTTTAAAAGAATACACGCCGTTGACGAATATTTTTTATAAAACGCATTCTTTAAAATCGTTTTTATGTAGCGTTATCAAAACTATTATTTAACATTGTTTTAAATAGATGAATTAAAATCGAAAAGTATGTGACACATTTAAGATGTAAAAAGTATGATATGCCTAAAATCGAATAATTAGTTATAAAAAATTTTGTTTATGCATATTTTCAGGATTAAAATCTTATTGTTAACTATCAGAAATTTTTTATAGGCCTTAGTAATGCTTTCATTTAGAAGATGATATTATCGCTCATCTCTTAATATTGTTCTGATGGTTATAACTTTATGCTTATTATCCGACACACATTACCTGCCAAGAAGGGTTATGTGTTTGACGCGTATCTGGGTATGTGGATTTCTTTATACCCTCGAAACATCCCAACGGGTGGATGGATTTTAATGAATGAGGTCTCTGTCGATTCAACTTACACGTCCGATGGTTATAGGCTAGGTTTTGTTTTCATAAATTCAAAATGGCGGTAGAGATGAAAAAATTACGCACAATATTGAGTGGCATATCACTGGATAGGTCTTTCAAAATGAATACGACGTTTCCCAGACTATTTTAAAGTCAGAAGTTCCGTTTAAATATTACTCAACCTGAAAGTTGTGTAGGTAGGAATTCTAGCTTTACTGTAACTCCAAGCTTTATAGACATCTATAGGCCTAATCAAAACAGTGTTTTTAGATAGGAACTAACAATTAAACACAACTTAAAAGTCATCAATACAAGTAACTAAAAAAATAGATAAGTAAAAAATAAAAAATAGTTTCAAATTGATGAGAAGTAATTAATTAGTTCGCTTTTTACGCAGTCGGGTTTTTTGATTTTTCAAATTTAATTTTTACTTGTTTTAGGCTACAACCTAGGCTATTTTAACACTATGATTATATACGGTTTAGAAATCATGAGGCATCTTTCCGGAATAATGCAGGAAATTTTTAACTCCTTCCATATGTCTATCCGGAAGTCATATTTCCTGCATGGCGAAATCTTTGGATTGAGTCATTATCCGGATTCTTTCCCAGGGAAAGTTAGAAGATAGTAATATCCGATGAATAAGTTTGACGAACTCATATATTAGACTTAAAGGAATTTTTTAAGAGGTAAATAGTTGTGGTAAGAGCATTTATCAGAGCATATTCGTTTAAAATTTTTACCAATTCTTGTGATTTTCTCCAATTTCACAGAAAGTAAAATAAATCTGGTGAAAATATCGTTTTGATATTTTTATTATTGTTAAAGTTAAAAACAAAAAGCTTGGACCGGTTTATAATAAAACACCATATATTTTAGATTGAATAAATAATGGATTGCAATCCTGATTTCTTGTACAAAAATTATTTCTTTTGATGTGTATTATTACACTTAAACGTTTCGTTAATAATTTTGAAACACTATTAAAGATAAGAATTTAAAGCCACTTTTGAGACTTTTAAAAGGTAGAATAATAATAATAATAAAAAAAAGACAAAACACTAATCTATCTTATTTTAATACTAATTTTATGCTAGATATCAAAGAAAAAACTGTCTCTTCAGCGACAAAATTTAGTTCACCGGGAAGTGCTGTATTTCACAATTAATTTGATCTTATGTTTATACTGTTTTTCATTCTTCTTAATTTTGGGTGGACGATCAATCACCAATTGTGATAACTATGCACTAGTTACTTTACACGATTATAGAAAATCGAGTTAGGGGAATTGTTGAGATAGATTTGAAAAAAAACTTGAATTGTCACTAAATTGATTTGCATTTATCAAATAAATGTTATTAAAAGTTACCTTTTTCCGTATTCTATGGTGTAAAAATTTAAATTATGCGATATTTAGAAGAGAATTAGAGAGAGAATCCGATTTTTTGGCATCCGTCTAAAAGTGGACTACAGATTTCTGACAGAAAAATCGATAGGGTAAAGAAATAGTACTTTGCCTCCAATATTTAAAGCTTTTATTTATGTATTTTTCTGAATTATATTCTTACATTTAACCAATAGACATTTCTTAAAGGCTTTAAACAATACTTTTAATTTGGAGATAATATTCCACCTTGAGCTTTTAATACCTCTCCAATTGTTAAAAAAAGGTTCGGAAATGATAATTTCTGCAAAATGATAATGCAGGAAATATCGAAGCCGTATAATATGTCTCCACGGAAGTCATATTTTGCATATTGCGAAATCTCTGGATGGAATCATTAGCCAGCTTAGTTCCAAGCGGAAATTAGGGGATATTGATATCCGGTGAATAGTCGATCGAAAGCTTAAGAATGTATTAGAATTTAACGAATTTTTTAAAAACAAGTACCTATGGTAAGTACACGATATCCAATTAAAGTTGAATTCATTAGAATTTTTTTTATACGATTAAATCATATTTGTGAAACTTTCAATTTTCCTTTTTTCGTGTAATAATCCACAACATTTTTTGCCATTAGTAAATAAATTAATAGCTATTTAAAAATTATTGAATAAGGAATAAACGTTTCCTAATAGTAAATAAATGCATCTGTATCTGATTATATGTAATTTTTAAACTTTCACGTAAAAAGTTTTAATTGAAAGAAGAAAATAACATGTAAATTTTTTATGCATTAGGTTTCTAACAGAAATTAAGCCCGTTGTCTACTTTGCTTGTATATTCGTCAATGAATATAAAAGAATATTACTCTATACTTCTTAGAGTATTCTATAATGGTTATTATTTAAAATTAATTTTATTAAACAGTTTCCATTTTTAAATGCCTAGGATTAAAGATTAATAAGTTTTGAAAAACCAGATATAATGCATGTTTGATATTACTTTTTTCCTTATCCATGATACAGAAAAACACAAAAATTTCATTTTCACAAAGCCCATTAAATTTAATTTTTTAACACTTTCTAACATGGTTGAAAACTATTTATGAATTAGGTTTATCTGGCCCTCTATCTGCATGTGCTCTAATTCCCGTGAATATACTCTAATTTCCATGTTATTTATGGTTATCATGGTACGTATGGTATTTAAATCGCATTTATAGTTCGTTGACACAGGCACTCAAAATAATTCTGGTACATTAAAATTCTAAGGGGAAAAACATATGGAATATATTTTAATCATGTTATGCTATTTCGAATTGAGATATATCATTTAGGCGCAGTTGTGCACTACAAGAGGCTTACTATAGAATATGGGGTGCATGGCATAATATCGTTCAGTTACAGGGACACGTAAAAAAATTTAGTTACATTGTGGTCTATGAGCGATAATTGTATGATGTGCCGTTTGAATTGTGATATGCATTTTAAATGTCATTATTTTTTATATATTACTGGGTATGTATAAACTATATATCATATACAGGGTTAAAGAATTCGAGTGCATTTCAGCTTATTGACGGAAATTGCTGTATGGAAGTTTTTAATTATGTTAAGCGTTTCCTAACTGAACTAAATTTATGCATACTATTTGGTATATATACAAATCTATCGATCATATATTATGCTCCATGAAAGAATTTGGATATTTTTCGAGCGCTATGGATCGTAATTGCTGAAATTTGATTTTCAGATGTTTTATGCATTTTCCAATTTGTTTTCTCAAATGTCATTTTTTACCTTACTAAACGCTGAAGTTTTATTACAATATTCTGAATGTTTTGGAAAGTGTTTCATAGTCTCTTGACGCATGATTATTCTTTCTTATTTAATGTTTTAAAGATATATCATTAAGGACTAAACATATAAGAAGAAAAAGGTATAAATAATTAATTCCAAAAATGCCAGTGGTATGTACGACTATATTCTTGAAATAGCGGCACCTTATAAAGCTGTAACTATATTTTACATACCGTTATATCCTTCGAAAATTTCAGTCACTTTTTATTCTGTTTTATTCTGAAAAAAAAAATACCCGCAATGTTTTCATTTCCTTTTCATCGAATTTATATTTATTCGTCTTAAATCCGCATACAAATAGAATTTCGTACAGATCCAGATTCTTTATATTTCATGAATAAAAATAGTATTAAAGTACAATATATTTTGAAAAGTATTTTTTCTTTAAAAATGTATTTAGATAAATTGCCTTATAAAATTTCCATAATATTTAGATATTATTGTTGAGAATATTTTATGATGTTGCAGGAAATGCTACATTTCAGTTTTGATTTTTGAGTTTCCAAAAAAAGGCTTTATAGATTTAATTAATGTTTTGTTAACTAGTAAATCTAGTAGATCTAGTAGATCGAGTAGAATAACTAGTAGATCGGGTGCGTCAACGTCAGCTTTATAAGTCCTTTTTTATTTATATCACTTTATATAATATTTAAAATCCTGCAATCCGCAATTTTTGTTTTTAGTTTTACATATATTAAAAAGCATATAAGATTTTTCGAAGCTATCGAAAGTTTTAGAAGTGACGCATTAAACACTGTTTTGTGCAAGGATATTAACATAACCTGTTTATTCTTATATTTTTTTCATAATAATAAATAAATTTCTTCAGGGGACAGAGTCCTCTGAATAGCCTATTTCCGCTCTAATGTTATGTCCTGATTTTCCAAAACTTATGCTATTTCAAGATTCAAGTATAAGTACATGTGTGTTTACTGCTAACTAAATAAAAAGTTGTAATTTTTTCTGCCCTTTATGTTGCAATTTTCATGCACCGATGTTGTGAAATCGAATTCAAGCACAGATGCTATGAAAGCGAATTCAATCAACAATTGAAGTAAAAATTTAATTCTTTCTGTCACTTGCACTACACAACCAATAACAACGCGACTTTCCCTAAGCTTGAGAAAATTTATAGAATTCTTAAAAACAGAGACTTGTAACTTTTACAGCAACTGTGTTGGCAGCCGTAGTGCCAGCACCTCTTGTTGTAAAATCCAGATTTTTTTTACAGTGTACTGTTATTCCATTAGATTAAGCATCTCTTTGTGCAGGAGATTTTATCGTACACTGTAAAAAAAAAAAAAAAAAAAAAAAAAACGGATTGAAATACGGAAATACTATTGGCAATCTAGACGCCAGTACTATTTCCGTATTTTAACGGAACTTTTTCCCGGTAAATTACAGAAATTTTTCCGTTTTTTTGGAATTTAACGGAAAATTTTCTGTAATTTACCGGGAAAAAGATCCGTTAAAATACGGAAATATTATTGGCGTCTGGATTGCCAGTAGTATTTCCATATTTTAGTCCGTTTTTTTTACAGTGTATCACTTAAAGAATACTTACTTTTAGTATCATATTAGTATCAGTTTATTTTAGTAAACATTAGTATTAGTAGCAGAAATTTAATAAAATCTTGTGTAATAAAGATATTTATACAAACTTATTTTACTATACTTACATACAATTTACACGTCCGAAGTTTTTATAATTTTCATTTGTAGAAAACGGTTTTGGTGATCATTCTATAGTATTTAAAAGAGAGTTCTTACCCAAATAAATCCTCTTTTATTTCAGCAGAAAAAACATGCTAAAACCATCCAAAAACCAGCTATTTTGATAATAAAATATTGTATCAATATGGTGAGATTTACTTGAATTTTGTGTTTCGATACGCTTTGAAAAACATTGGCTAGGAAACGATTAAACGAAAGATGAAAAAAAAATGCATTTAAAATTTGTAATAAAAAATAAAACAGTAAAATAACTTATATTTGTGGAAGACACATACAGTTTCTCCAAAACTTATACAATTAATTTAGAGTTTCTGATAAATGATTTGGCAAATTTTCAAAGCGATCTGATTGATTCTAGATCTTGGTATCGATAATTTAGCTTTCTTGATTTAACGATTAAGTAAATTATTAAAATGTACCATTTTCTTTTTAATGACTGATAAAATGATAAAATTGTCTGTATGTCATACAGTCAAATGTAACCAAAACCTATTCAGCTAAATCGTGGTATGAACTAACCTATCGGTTAAATGTTAAGGTAATTGGATGCTTTTTGCGGCAGTTATCGCAGAACAGACACACTAACAGACAGACAGACAGAAACCAATAACCTTTCGGGTCTCAACAGTAAGACAGAACTTAGACTCGCGTTTCGTCAACCAGAAAATGTCTTTACATTCCCCATTTATACAGAGCTTTAATAATATTTCATCATGTGCCAACATGGTAACTTTTTAAATCATCATTATTAATTTATTACAATTTTTAACATAAAATAATGCAACTTAATTTTTAACATGCCATTGTCGATACTTTATTCTGTAAACATCTAATCATTAAAATGGTTTTTATATACCATTATTTAACACCTCTTTAAATAGGCGAATAAAAAAAGGAAATAACCAGAGGACTGGCTTTAGTCATGCTATCATTTCGATGATGATAATCCGTCTGAAAATCTAATGTCCCTTCGATCGTTAAATAAGGCTTGGGAATAATGATGATACATTTCTCTGGAATGATAATGCAGGAAACAATCGAATCTGACCATATGTGTGCCCGGAAGTCATATTTCGCACATGGCGAAATCTTTCGATTGAGTCATTATCCGGGTACGTTCCAAGCGGTAATTAGCTAGTAATATCCGATATATAGTTCAAAGGAAGTTTAAGAATATGTCGGATTTAATTATTTTAAAGAATATAATATTTAATAGTATAATAAATCTATCATCAGTAGTGCAGTTGTAAAAAACAGAGGGTATACGTTATATACAGTTGGGCATACACCAGAGATAGGAGCGATTTCAGTCACGCGAAAAGACCCGCTCACTAATGCTAATCCGATGTAAGAAATTTATAAAGATATCTCGACTGCATTTCAATATTTTTAAATGACTTTTTTTTGCATTGGATAGCTGAGATCGATATGTACAAAGACCGTTTTTTACTTTTTCAATATCGATTGCAGAATGTTTTTTTTTTAAGAGGGCGCTTTTAATTTTGTAACCGGTTCCGAAAATGAAAGCGTCCTCATTAAAAAATACCTGGGAACAAAATCGAAAAAGTAAAAAAGGGACTTTGTACATATCGACCTCAGGAATCCAATGCAAAAAGAATAATTTAAAATTATTAAAATGCAAGCGAAATATCTTTATAAATTTCTTCCATAAGATTAGCATTAGCGAGTGGATCTTTTCACTTGACTGAAGTAGCCTCTTAACTGCGGCGGATATATACGGAGTAATCCAGAAGATATACGACATATACCACCGTATACCCTCCACTATATCCCTGTCTATAATAACTTTTTTTAATTATTTATAAGGAATATGAAAGTGCATTAAATCAAATTAAAAATTAACAGAAAATAACTCTTTTTTTTACGCCTATACCCAATATGTACTATAGAAAATTTCGATTTTCCGAGCAGCCATTAAATACATGTTTTGCTATTAGAATCGAAACTGATATAAAGTTGAAAATTGCTGAGTGTATGATGTAAAATTTCGTAAACTGTCCAGTTAAAATTTTTGTATTAGTAAATAAAAAAATATATTTTCTCTCATTTATAAAACTATTAAATAAAAAATATATACATATATTAGACGAAAATAACTTAAAAATATAAGGCAACTATATAAATTGATTAGACAGATTAAGTTTGTTATTTACTTTATATGCATTTTAAAAATATATAACAGAACATTATTCTGCATTTTTACAGTGATCAGTATCGACTAGTATTTATCATTAATTTTAACGTTTCTTTTATATACTAGCTGACCCGCCCGGCGTTGACCAGGCAGACTGTCATTGGCAGACTGTCAGTGGAGTGGGCTTCATAAAAAAAAAAAGACTGAATAATATTTATTTATACTAAAAACTTGTAAAAAATTAGAGCTAAAATTTCAAAAGTATAACAGTTACGCTTTAAAAGGAAACGATTAGGGAAAAAGCTGCCCATAGACGGGATTCCTGTGATCATTAGTGTACAAAGGAACCTGTGATATTTCTGACCGGAAGCAATATGACCCTGCTCCAGAATGCAATTTGATTTTTCGCCCCCCCACCACCACCATTGAGGCTAAATACAAAGCGGCGTTATACTGCCGGATGTGCTCTCTATAGTTTTTGGCTTCAAGTGAATTTTGACACAACACATTTTTTATCATATCGGGAGTTTCTGATAAAGGAGACAAAATTACTTTACCGTCTTGACAACATTTTGTAAACATTTTGCTGCCGTTTAATTCGCATTTCCAATACAGTGCTTTGCAGAAAATGCACGTTTCACTCAAAGTAATGTAGAGGCGAAACAATACCCCAGACCAGATGCTGGGAAAACTCAAAGTCCAGTCCGCATTAGAAGTTTGTGAGCTCAGCGAAAACGAAAGGCTGGGCGCTGGAATTGAGAGAGATGCGTTTCTGCGTTGGGGAGAGAGAGGTGCTCTCCTGGCTGATCTTTGGATAGCGCGTTGCCCGCTATTATTATTTTATTTAACGGGATCTGTGAGCAGACCCGTGATTGAATCTTTATCAATTAATGTTTAAATGTCGTATCTTTGTATGTATTATAGCCAAGATGAATATTTGTATTTTTTGTAATAATCCAGAAGTTTTAATTAAATATTTGCGAGTTTAACAGCATTAGTTCCTGTTTCCGTTTTTGACTGGAATTCCTTCCACAATTTTTGGGGGCCCTGCCGGAATCTGAGCTAGACCGTTACGCACTTATGAAACCTACTGCCTGGATTTGAACTGGATTTGAATTGACTAAATGGACTTGAAATCTATCGCCTGGACTGATTTTTTTTTGAGCTACAAAGAAGAACGGGATACTGCTGCGACCTTGGAAAGAACTTTTTCATCTTCATTGAGGGAAAAAAGTTCTCGCAATTTGTGAAACAGTGTGTGTAAGGAATGCCCGGAGTTTTTTTTATTTTACGAGCCGAAGGATCGCATGTGAACGGCTCACTGTGTTTTTTTGTGTGAGTCTTGGTTTCTTCGCGTGAGTGATTTATTTTTTCAGCCTAGTGATTTATTTTTTGTGGGCTGTTTTTTTTTTTTTTTTTTTTTTTAGTGTGATCGAATTATTTTTTCAGCCTAGCGATTTATTTTTGTGGGCTGTGTGTGTTTTTTTTTTTTTTTTTTTTTTTTTGCCCTACGCGAGTGCTTCAAAATATATAGTATTTTCATGATTCGAATGTACTGGTGGTGGTACAATACAGCATGAATAATTTTTTTTTATTATTGAGATTTCATATTTTCAAGAAAGGATTTTTCTCGTAAAAGTAAGTGGGTTCCTTTTTATATGTTTGTTTTGCTATAAAAAATTGATATTAAACTGAAAATAAAAATAATGTCGCATTTAGTACGTGCTAAAAAGCTAGACCTTTTAGGGGTAGTACGAAGTTGGGGTTAGAAGCACCAGAAAGCTCTACTAAGCCCCAACTCTCGGACATGATAATTAAATCGAGCGATTATAATGAAGATGTTGTAAAAAATCTTCTAGCCGGAATTGTTGCTGAAAGCGAAGAGTCTGACAAAAAAGCACAATTAGAAGAAGAGAGTAAACGCGAATTTGAGCTTAAAAAACTTGAACTAGAAATCGCGGCGAAAATCAAAACAGAAATACCGACACTAAGTAGCGGGATTAAAAGCCCCGATGTTTTGAAATTAATTACAAAATATAACAACCAAGAAGAAATTAGTATTTACCTTACATTGTTTGAACCCAAATCAAGCGTCTGGGCGTAGAAAAGGAAAATTGGGTAACTTATTTGCTAGGTCTGTTACCGTTGGAAATAGTCAACATAATAGGTCACGAAAAGGAGGAACTGTCTAATGATTATGATTACGTGAAACAGTTATTACTAAAGAGATTTAAGCTTAGTGCAGAACAATTTCGATAGAAATTCTTTTCACATAGAAAGGAAAATTCGGCATCGTGGCGAGATTTTTCATTTGAAATTACTAATTTTTTCGAACAATGGACAGGTCTGACAGGTCTTCACATTTCGACCTTTGATGATTTAAAAAACCTTTTGGTTATTGACCAAATAAGGAAAAGATTACCATCTGAAATAAGGGAGCATTTGATTGATGACTTGCCTAAGTTTACGAAGGTCTCAGATTTTATAAGTAAACTTGATGATTATGAAGCGGCTCGCAATATTATCAGGAAGAACTCCGAGCCGAGAAGTCCGAATAACGATGTTAAAAAGCGTTTTACTCAAAATGTCGAAAACAAAAGTTTTAACAGAAATAACATTTCGCAGATTAGCAAATATGAAAAAAATTATCTTAGCACGAGGAATAACGCTCCTTTCAAACCCCTTTCAAAATTAGATGCTTTTATTGTAATGAATACGCCTCCCATAAATCAAATCAATGTCCCCGAAGAAAAGAATAGCCAACTTGTTTTAGAGGCAAAGAAACCGAGCACAGGGCTGAGCTAAGTAACTTCAATTATAATAAATCAGTGAACACTACGAATAACAATTCCTGCCCATCGGATAAAATCCTCAAAATTATTGAAATTATGGGGAAAAAGGTCAGCTGTGTGGTAGATTCTGGATCTCACGTAACAATGGTTAATGATAACATCTATAAGAGTTTAGGATGCCCTAAATTAAATGAAAATTATGTAAAACTGACAGGAATTAGCGGAAAAGGAGCGAGTCCGAAGGGTTTTTTCAATACCGACATTTCAATTGATAACGTTAGTATGAATTGTGATATTTACGTTTTAAATGATTTACAATACGAAATGATCCTCGGAAATAATTGTTTAAGTAAATTAAATTTTGAAATATCTGGTAATGACCTTAAAGTTATGAGTAAGCGAAATAAGGAGAAAAATTATACTGTTAATGTGATAACTGCGGTTTCCTTAAAAATTCCGAAGTTACACACTCCTTGAGATGTTGTAAACATTCCCATGGCCAAATCAGTCTTGCAGTCGGATGTTGTAAACATTCCCATGACCATTCCAGGCTTGCGGTCAAATTCCATCGACAATCCCATGATTGAAGAATGTTTAACTGACACTCCTAAGTATGAATCTGTTTACTTAGCAGAAATGGTAAATTCGGTTAATATAAACGAAATTGATCTTACTCACTTAGCTGTCTGCGGTTTTAAAAAAGAATTAATTAACTTAGTTGAGAATTACAAGCCTGAGAAAATAAAAAGTGCTAACTTGAAAGTTAAAATAATATTGAGCGATGAAATACCGATTACGCACCGAACCAGGCGATTAGCATTTGCAGAACAAGCGTTTGTTGATAAACAAATCAAGGAATGGCTTGATAAAGGCATTATACGAGAAAGTTGTTCGAGTTACGACGCGCCAAATAGAAAAATGGCAATTACAGATTGTGCGTTAATTACACAGGCCTACAAAAAAAAATTTTTTTTTGGTGCCTATGATTTTACAGCTGATTTTAGATATTTTTGTGACACTGAATCCAAATATGAAATCAGTTTTTCTCTATCAGCTCCACTTTTTTAGATATGCAAAGAGAACTAAAATTTTTTTAGAACTGAAGTGACCTTCAACCTTAAACTGGCCTTTGACACATGGGCCTGTCGCAACGCTCAAAGCGATTTGGGAGGCACTGAAATTTCAGAAGACCTTGAAAAAAACAGATGTGCAAGTAAAACTGAGGTTCTGCGCATGCTTATGATTTCGTGCCGCTCATCCATAAAGCCAAATGGAAAAGCCGCAAGGAGATAAGGTTAGTTTGTGAGTTTTCTCCGTGGAGAGTAGACGTTGTTGACCTTTTGCGATATTTGTGTTTAGTATAGAATTCTTATAAAGTTAATTTAAAACGTACTGTATTGTAGATTGTTGTATTTGTGTTGTTGAATGTAATTTAAATGAGTTCAAGTAGAAGAAGTTGTGTAAATCATCCTGATGTGTTTTGCTACATATGCGGAGAATACGTGTTAAAATATACCAGAAAAAATGTTACTGACTTTGTAAAGAGAGCTTATCTTGGACACTTTGATGTTAAACTTGGTGATCAGGATAAAACCGGGGCACCGCATCAGGTCTGTAAAACTTGTACAGAACACTTACGACAGTGGACTAACAGGAAAAGAAAAAGTCTCAAATTTGGTTTACCGATGGTTTGGAGAGAACCCCAAAACCACTTCGATGATTGTTATTTCTGGCTAGTAAATATTAATGGAATTAATCGAAAGAAACATAGTAAGTGTACTTATCCTGATTTAGTCTCTGCAAGACACCCGATTCCTCACTCAGAGGAAGTAAGTGCCTATCCTAACGTTTTACCAGCTACCAGAGCTCTGAGAGGATGAATACTGTCCCTCTGATCATCCTTCCGATACTTATGAAGGTGACAGTGATTAAGAGGAGATGTCATCAATGCCTCAACGTTTCAACCAGGATGAGTTAAATGATCTCACCAGAGATCTCAACCCCGTCAAAAGAAGCTTCTGAATTACTGGCTTCAAGATTGAAAGACAAAACTTTACTGGAACAAGGAACCAAAATTACCTTTTACCGCACAAGAGAAAAGGGTCTATTACCCTTCTTCTTGTAGACAGTTTAAAGCAGAGTTTAAAATGTGTCCTTCTACACATTGGGAACAAATATGGTTCAATACCAATTGCTCACTCAACGAAAATGAAAGAAGAATATAACACAATAGCTTTGGTATTTGACAAGACAAAGTATCATGAACATCAATGGGTGATTTGTGTTCATTTAAAAATGGTAAACTTTCTCCTTGGACAGCAAAGTGGTTACACCAAATATCCTTGCTTCTTGTGTCTTTGGGATAGCAGGGATAAAACACACCACTGGGTTAGAAACGAGTGGCCTAAGAGAGAAAACATGGATGTTGGAGAAAGGAATATCATTAATAACCCCTTAATTGGGTGAGACAACATCATACTTCCTCCACTGCATATCAAGCTCGGCCTTATGAAGCAGTTTGTAAAGGCTCTTGATAAGAACGTGTCATGCTTTGCATATATAGAAGAGAAAATGCCCCAATTGAGTTATGAAAAAATTAAATCAGGAATATTTGACGGGCGACAAATAAAATAACTGATTAGGGATCCTGCCTTCGTAAATTCGATGAATGAGACTGAGGGAAAGGTCTAGACTTCTTTTGTTGCAGTTGTCGAACACTTTCTGGGCAAACACAAAGCAGAAAACTATGTAGAACTGGTAAACGAAATGCTTAATAATTTTAAATCTCTTGGGTGTAATATGAGCATTAAGGTGCACTATTTACACAGCCACTTAGAGTATTTTCCTGAAAATGTAGGAGACATCAGTGAGGAACAGGGCGAAAGATTTCACCAGGATATTAAGACTATGTAGGACCACTACCAAGGAAGATGGGATACGCACATGATGGCAGATTACTGTTGGGGTTTAAAAAGGGTTTGTTCAAAAATAAATTCAAGAATGTCACGGAAAAGAAGCTTTCGAAATGTTCAGTGAGAATTGGTCTCATCGATGACTTTTTCCTCGATCTTTGTGAGTAAATATATTTGTATAATATAATTCTTAAAAATATTATTTGAATATATGTATATTATAATAATGAAAATTAACATTTGTATATTATTAAAAAAAAATTCTGTGTTTATTTATTTTATTTTTGTTTAATTCATGGATTTAACTTAAAATAGTGTAACATATATTTCACAAAAAGTTCAATATCTTAAATATTTGAGCTCCCAGGCAAAATTGAATGCCATATTTGAATTCAGGACATAGAATTCATATAAAATCAGCTCCAAAAACCTAGGCACCAAAACAGCTGTTGGCTTGTGTTATAGAAAGCTTAACCGAAGGATAATTAGGGATAATTACCCCCTTCCGGTAATGGATGATATTTTAGACGATATCGGGCAAAATCAAGTTTTTAGCACATTAAACTTAAAGAACGGGTTTTTACACGTAGAAGTCGATGAGGACAGTAAACAATTTACTTCGTTTGTTACAAATAATTCCCAGTTCGAGTATAATGTAATGCCTTTCGGTTTGAGCTCAGCTCCTCAGTTTTTCCAACGCTACATATATGCATGCCTCAGAGAGTTAATAAGAGATTAAACGATTTCCGTGTACTTAGAAGATATAATCGTCCTTGCGCAGACGGAAGAAGAGGCGCTTTCTAAACTGAAACGCGTGTTTCAGATAGTATCAGAGTATGATCTCGAATTCAATTTTTCTAAATGCCAGTTCTTGAAAAGAAGGATCGAATTTTTAGGATACATAGTGGAAAACGGAACAATTCGCCCTTCAGAAACACAAACATTAGCTGTTGAGAAATTCCCTGAGCCACAAAATAAGAAACAACTCTAGAGTTTCCTAGGGTTAACTGGATATTTTAGAAAATATATAGCGAATTATGCTAGAATCGCTAAACCCTTAAGTGATCTCCTGAAAACGGAGAACGAATTTAATTTTGGAGCGGGTCAAAAAGAGGCTTTCCAAACATTGAAAAATAAATTGTCTGATAAACCGGTGTTGCACATATTTAGACAAGGGGCAGAGACAGAATTACACACGGGTGCTAGCAGCTTAGGTTTTGGGGCAGTCTTGTTACAAAAAGACGATTATGGAAACTTACACCCCGTTCATTTCATGAGTAAGAAAACAACACCCGCCCAAGCCAAATATAGTAGTTACGAGCTTGAAGCGCTTGCTGTTATTGAAGCATTAAAGAAATTCCGGGCATACCTGTTAGGGAATAAATTTAAAATAGTAACTGACTGTTCCGCCTTTGAAAAAACATTAGAGAAGAAAGATCTTACGCCAAAAGTAGCAAGGTGGGCACTATTCCTACAAGAATTCGATTATCAAATTGTCCACAGGCCCGGAAGTCAAATGAAACACGTTGATGCGTTGAGTCGTAACACCGTATTAGTCACAACACGTTCGCATGATGAAATTACAGCAAAAGTAACCAAAGCACAAAACGAAGACGATTACATTAAAACTATCAAAACACTAGTTGAGAAAAATGAAAGTAACGATTATTTTGTTAGGAAAAATATTGTGTATAAATATGAAGATGGTAGAGAATTAATTATGGTACCGGAAATTATGCAGAAAGAAATTATTCGCGAAATTCATAATAAAGGACATTACGCTGTAGCCAAGACCGAAGCGATAACAAAGCAGGATTATTATATCCCTAACCTTCGAAAACAAATTGAAAGTGTTATAGGAAATTGTGTAGAATGCATCCTATACAACCCGAAGCAAGGGAAAGGTGAAGGATTGCTAAATCCCATTCCTAAACATGATTCCCCTCTCCAAACTTATCACGTCGATTACTTAGGCCCAATGCCCTCGACTAACAAGAAATACAATTTTACATTCTCTGTAGTAGATGCTTTTACAAAATTTGTGTGGTTTTATCCAGTTAAGACGACATCTGCAAAGGAGGCAATCTTTAAATTAAAAATTCAACAAGCTACATTCGGGAACCCAGAGCCAATAATTAGTGACCGAGGTGCCGCCTTCACTTCTAGTGAGTTTAAAAAGTATCTCGAGGATGAAAATATTGAGCATGTTCTAATTACAACGGGAATACCCAGAGGTAACCGACAGGTAGAACGACAACAGGAGACTCTCATATCAATCCTTGTTAAATTAAGTATCGACGATCCGTCGAAGTGGTATAAATATGTACCGACTGTTCAGCGAATAATGAATAGTACGATTTCCCGAAGCTCTCAATACACACCCTTTGAGCTTCTAACGGGAGTAAAAAGTAGAAATAGGGAAGATTTAAGAATAAAAGAAATTCTTGATGAGGAACATGAAAACGCATTTGTCGACGAAAGTCAGAATAGCAGAAATATCGCGAAACAACATATATTAAAAATTCAGGAGGAAAATCGCAAGACTTTAAACCGTAAACGCAAAAAAGCGAGATGTTATAGAATTGGTGATTTAGTTGCAATCCAACGAACCCAATTCGGGGTCGGTACGAAGCTACGACCGAAATTCCTTGGTCCATACAAAGTGATCAAAGTTAAGCGCAATGATCGATACGATGTCGAAAAAGTGGGATTTCAAGAGGATCCAAGAGGGTCCTCTACTGCAGCTGATCACATGAAGCCATGGGCTTCTTCAACCTAAAGAGAAAAAATATAGTGCTAGTCCAAGTTGATATATTTATGTGTTTTTTTGCATCGTCTCATCTTTTTTTTATTTTACTGTGTTTATCAAGAGTGACTGTGCTGTCATCCGAACATTATTTTGTGACTATTTTATACAAGGAAAAAAAAACTCTCTGTTTAAAAACTGTTCACAGGACTGCATCCACGCGATGGACTCACCTGCACATTGTTTTTTGGACTATATTTAGCAAAAAGAACTGAAACGTTGTTTTTATTATTTTTTTGATGGAAAGACTGTGTTCGTCTGTATACGTAGTTTGATATTGCCATTATTTGTCATGTTGTTTGTTTTTGTGTGTTTTTCCAGTATTTTTCAGGATCCATGAAAGTCGTACTGTATCAGTACAGCCTATATGGTGGGTGACCTGTGTGGACACAGGATGGTCAGAACGGACGAGTGTAGAGGCGAAACAATACCCCAGACCATATGCTGGGAAAACTCAAAGTCCAGTCCGCATGAGAAGTTGGTGAACTCAGCGAAAACGAAAGGCTGGGCGCTGGAATTGAGAGAGATGCGTTTCTGCGTTGGGGAGAGAGAGGTGCTATCCTGGCTGATCTTTCGATAGCGCATTGTCCGCTATTATTATTTTATTTAACGGGATCTGTGAGCAGACCCGTAATTGAATCTTTATCAATTAATGTTTAAATATCGTGTCCTTGTATGTATAGCCAAGATGAATATTTGTATTTTTTGTAATAATCCAGTAGTTTTAATTAAATATTTGCGAGTTTAACAGCATTAGTTCCTGTTGCCGTTTTTGACTGGAATTCCTCTCGCAGTAATATAGTTATGCTCCGGAACGTTTAAATAAGCAATTTGGATTTCAGAAGCAACGCGTTCGTGCATACGACGGTTATTAAGCCTATTTTGGCAATCTCTTATACTCTTTGTTTGACGGCGTTTTTGATCCAATCTATTTCGATTTTCTCTTCTTAATTCGGCTTCTTCTTCACTTTCAAGCATTCGCCGCGATCTTTTACGGACATTTCTAATGATATTTTGAAGCTCCATAATTGTAGCGAAAGAGCGATACGTAAATAAACCCGATTTACCTCGACCTAAATCCTGTCAAAGGACTTTTACACATATTTCATCCAACCAATGAGATGAGTTTCATTCGGGCGATGTCATTAAACAATTAACAAATAATCGCGATTTCTGTGCCACGTACGTACGATAGCGTAATATATATATAGATTTTAGGATTACATTCTTAAACTTCATAAATTTTAAGTTAACCGATGTTTAATAAAAAATTTCTGTATATCAGGAAATATTAAAAATGATACATATGATACTGAAATTGTTATTCACATAAAAAAAGACGAATACAAAAAAAGAGTCAAATTTGTTTTACGCACTACAATGTAAAAAAAGACGAAGGTTTTTTAATCAACGGAAATGTACTATAATCACAAACAAAAATATGCAGTAACCATTTCCGAATCACCCCCTATTCCTATAAGCGTTCATTTATATTTAGAAACCTCAGAAAACAATTTATTTTCGAAATTTAAAGAAGAATTTATAAAAATAAGTTTTTATTAGTTGGTTGTAATTTTCGGAAACGTTTCCGAGTAGCTTTTACAATCCATTAATCAGATTTTTTCTGCCCGGAAAATCTGTTGTACGAATGCTATCAATTCTCAAGTAAACATTTTCAGTTATATAAGGGAATTTGCCTATGCAATTGTAACAAAATAATGTGAATGTTAAAGCTGCAAATTTTGCATGTTTGTCTGTTAAACATGTTTGATGAACATGAAAATATTCTTTCTTCATTCGGGAAAAAAAGACATCAAAGTTTTCTTTCGTTTTTATCGAAATACTAGCAAACTCCGCGACTTTGAACGGGTAGTTGTTGAAATATGCGACGTGTTATTGGTGTATGAATTAACATTAGAGAAAATATACTGCTGCGTATAATTAAAAATTACTACTTAAACGCCATTTTGAGTAAACTTCATTCTTAAACTGCATTAGTCGAGCATGAGGGTTAATGGAAAATCTAAAACGGATTCCAGATACATCATAACTTAGAATGTTTACCGCTAATTTCCTTTTTCAGTTGAAATTTACAATTTTTTAAAAATCGTTTCTGGGCGAGCATTTACATTTTAAATGTTGACCACCATGCCAAATTCCAAGCTTCTAGTTATCTATTCTATATAATCTGTACATCAAAAATCGCAATTTTAGAACGTTTTTTGTTTTTGGCCCCTTTAAATTTCGAATTATGTAAACATTGATCTATAGGAATAGTTATGTCTTGAAAGTAAATTATGTCAAATTTTAAGTTTCTATTCCTAACAATTCTAAATAATTTAAAAGTTTATTTAGAATGTTTTCCGCTCATATATTTTCCGCTCATACCTTTAAATTTCGAATTTTCTAGAAATTGCTCATATCAAGCATTAATATCTTAAATGTAACCTCCTTCAAGTTTCTAGTCCCTGCAGTATCACAAAACCTCATCGGTTTGGATCACACTTAGCACCCTATTAAATTTCGATTTTTGTAAAAACTGTTCTGTGCCAGCATTTAAGCCTTAAAAGTAACAGACATGTTAAATTTTATGTTTCTATCCCTAACAATTCTAAATAGATCGTAATTTATAAAACGTTTTGGAATGTTTTTCTCTCATACTTTTAAATTTTGATTATTTTTATAAACTGTTTATACCAAGCATATGTAAACATCATACTGAATGTGAAGTTATTAGCCCTAAAAATTGCAACTAAATCGTAATTTAGAACTTTTTAGAATATTTTCCGCTCATTTCAGGCTTTTGCATTTTGAATTATGTATAAACATTTCTTAGTGAGTATTTGAATCTTAAAAGTAACCATCATGCCAAATTCCAAGTTTCGTTTCTATGTCGACTGTGTCACAAAATCACAATTAAGAACGTTTTTTTCCTTAACCCCTTTTAATTCCGATTTTTAAAAAAATGTTGTGTGCTAGTATTTACTTTCTCTAAAGTTATAGTCATGTCAAATTTTAAGTTTCTAGTTCTAAAAATTAAAAGTAAATTGCAATTTTGAATTTTTCTGCTCATTTCATCATTTTAAATTAAATTAAAAAAAAACCGTTCTTAGCAAGCATCTATAAATATATTACATGTAACATCCATGCAAAATTTGAAGTTTGTAGCCTCAGCTGCACAATCAGAAATGCTTTCCTCAATTCTCGGAAATATTCCTGTCAGCACTGCTACCAATATATATGTTACCGGCCAAACCAGATTTTAGGCCAAACTAGATTGGCCTAGGCCAAACTACTTTATCCTATCGCGCATAGGATAAACTAGTTTTTTCTAGGCCAAACTAGTTTATCCTAACGCCCATAGGATAAAATAGTTTTTCCTAGGCCAAAGTAGTTTGGCCTAACGCTAATAGGATAAACTAGTTTAACCTGCTATTCATTGGTCCGAACTAGTTTATCCTAGGCCGATCTAGTTCATCCTAGGCCAATTCAATTTGGAGATATTTTATTGATCCCAAAGACCCTCTCAAGTGCCAACTTTCTAGTTTATCCTAGGCCAATGCAATTTGACGTGCTTTTAATGATCTCAACTACCGTTCCGGCGCAAACCTTGTGCAAAGTAGTATTGCCGTCACCCCTGTATAAAATATTTTATTCGATGAGGAGTGGGATACTGTCCCCCTATCCAGTAAAATCGTGAAAATGCCAGACAGCAACGCCACCTGCTAGGCTATTTACACCAACACCTAATCAGCATCAATTCATTTGAAAGACTTACTGAATCTGAAGTTTGTTGAAAATCTGTGCATTAGTACTTGAGATAGAGTTATTGAGGAAATCGTGTAAATTCTGAAAAATGCGACATAGCAGCGCCACCTGTTGGGCGATTTACACCAAAACGTAAACAGCATCAATTCATATCAAGGACTAACTGAATCTGAAATTTTATGAAAATACGTACATTAGTTCTTGAGACAGAGCTATTGCGGAAATAGTGAAAAATGCAGCATAGCAGCGCCACCTTTTGGGCAATTTACACCAAAAACTAATCATCAACAATTTTTGTTAGGGACTACCTGAGTATAAATTTTTATTTAATTCCGTGCATTAGGTCTTTAATTAGAGCACCCACAAAATTTATGTCACAAGCATACAGACAGACATTTTGTAAAAACATGTTTTTGGGGATCTCTGACCCCTCAAACGTGCAAATCCGTCGGAAACCAGGAGTCGAAAATTTTCACGAATCCAATACTTTCTTGTTGTTAAGATAGAAGAAAGTAAAAATAAAAAATAAATAAATATATAAATTGTAATTCTGGAATAACAGCGATTTTTAAAAAAGTGCATTAAAAATAAAGTTGGCTCGGGCCAAATGTTACTGATATTTTACTGAACAGACCAAAGATCCTGCAGGTGCAAATGACTTTCATATGAGGTGGGTTGGAAACTGCACTGAAAATTTCTGCCTGAACAGACCTCAAGAAGAATACAGTCCAGTCTCGACTTAAGCCGGAAAAAATTGAGTCCTGGTCTATCTCGGTCCGAACCTCTTGAAAGCCCGTACCGAGTGTCGGGAAGGAAAATTGGTTTACCCTTAAAGACCTTTACATCGAATAACCAAAAGACTAGCTTACAAAATTTTGTAAATTTGGACGATAAAATTCTATTATATAAAAAATATATAAATAAATAAACGAGTTTTTAGTAAACTTCGCTCACGTCCATAGATATGTTTGAGTTGAGCGAATTCGTTTGAAAAATTGACTCATTTTTGACTCATTTTTGAGAAACTGAATTTGATTTTGAATTACTTCTTTTATTATTATTATTATTATTATTATTATTATTATTATTATTATTATTATTATTATTATTATTATTATTATTATTATTATTATTTGTGTGTGTGAGCGTACTCAACACTGATTTGCATCAATTAAAGCACATCAGATTGGATTGGAAGAGGATAAACTAGAAGGTTGGCGCCGAAGAGGTCTTTCGGATTAATAAAATCACTCCAAATTGAATTGGCCTAGGACGAACTAGATCGGATAAAATCTTGATTGAACTATATTTTACGCGCGAACATTTCTTTGTAATACTCTAAAAAATAAACTGCAAATAAGTTTAAATGAATGAGAAAATTGCTACATTATTAAATTCGAAACCATTATTTTGTTAAATAAATTAGAAATTTTAATCCATTGAAATTTCGGTTTTTCATTTTAAAAATAAATTCACACTTTGTTATTAATACAGCTAATACGCATGCGTGCAAGGCATAAACGGAATTTTCACCTCTTTTTTCGACTCCCGGGAAGAATTAACGGAAAAAGCATGTTTTCTAGGTGTATGGAAGTTATTTGTTAAAAAATTATGAATAATTTAGTGCATAAAGACGAATTTTTCTGACAGTGTGTAATCACGAAAATATCAATTTTAGAACGTTTCTTGCTTTTGTGTCATCATAAGGTCAGTGGTGCTGATTAAAAATATAGTCATGTTGGAGCAGAGATAGCCCCTCCCCCATTTTGCAATCTATTACTTTTGAAATCAGTTCGGTAGTTCCAGAGATTACCACTACAAACACAAAAAAAAAACAAACATTTCTTCTTTATAATATTAGTATAGATTTATTCTTCTGAAAGTAACTGCCAAATAAAATTCCCTACTGACTCGCGCTACTCCGTGAATAAAAATATTATTAAAGTACAATAGCTTTTCGATAATATTCTTTTTTTTAAAGGATATTCCTATGAAGTGTTTGCCTGATAAACTCTTTTGTAGTACTACTTTATTTATTCAGGATATTTTAATATATTGAGAGAAATGCTATGGTTTGTGTTTTATTTTCGTAACAAAAAGTGCTTCATGTATTCATACATAATATTTGTTGAACTTTGAAAATTTTTTACGTTTATTATTTACAGAGACGTGCAAAAATGACATTTTTGTGTAGGTTTCATATTATGACGATTAATTTATCTTCATATTTAAAAAGACTTATTTATTATTTATTTTAAATAGTAGTAAAAAGACATAAATGCATATAAAAAAACAGGTGGACCTAAAGTCCCTGTACAGTTTTGAGACTAGAATCTAAATTAATTTTTTTGCACGTAATTTGATAGAATACATTCAAGAACAACAACAAAAGAATAGCTATTGTCTGTGCTCGTCTATGTTGATCAACATGCGAATAAGGTCAAGCTAAATTTAAACGCAAATTCAGAAAACCAGCCCCTATCAGAATGGTTATAAGAATTTACAGACAAAATCCAGTGAACTTGTAGCTTTAAAGGTGAAGGTAATTTTAGTCCGACGTCTGATAATACCAGGAGTTATAAGAAGAACATTGCAAGAAGTGGTTATGCGTAACCGCAAACCATTGAGGCTACGACTCAGCCGGATTCTTGCTATTAAGAATTCTACTATTGGGAAACCCCTGTGTAATTAGTAAAACAAACAAGCTTACCACAGCCAAACTGTGCGTACACTTGAAGCTGAAGATTGTGCAGTTTGACAAACTAGTTGTTACAATTTGCTGGAAGTTGAATATCGTGACGCTTGGCAAGCTATGTGTTAAAATTTGCTGGAAGCTGTGAAGAATGAGAACTTAATGCAGGCGAAGAACCTGTACATCTTTTCATACCGTAACTATGCAGACGAGCTCTAACAATTCTATTATTTATTCTAAAAAAAAAGTCTGTCACTCTGAAAAAAAGAGAAGATTTAGAGACCGTTTTTCAAAAATGTATAGTGATTTTAGCGAGAACCCTGTATATATATAGTATGTATATTCCCTCAACCTGGTATGCTATCTATCCATCTGTCTATCTATCTACTTGTATACTAGCTACCAATCTATATATGTAATATAGCAGACAGACTGTTCCAATGTAACAGGGTGTAAAGAATTAAAATGCGCTTCAATTCAAAAAGATTGAAACGCATTTTAATTCTTTACCTATTGGATATACCTAGGCACCATAAATTGCAAAAGAAAAAGTGTTCGAAATAAGGTAGGAATTAAGATTATGTTGCTGAAAGAAATTCTACCATTAATTTAAAAGAAGTTACACTTTTAAATATTCTTATGAATTTGGGTCTATATACTAATACTATATTTAGAAAACATTTCTCCGTGGTATGACATGTGAAAAAATAAAAATTACATTCTTCTACAACCAAAACTCACCGAGTTTTGATACGTTTAAATAGTCCCAGAGCCAGCGTCACATTTTTGTAACCAATTTGAATGTCGATAGTTTTTTGCATACATGATAGACTAGATGGTACAGATAAGGAAACTACACTGAAAAGAAAGTTGTGCCACTGGCATCAAGAAAATAAATTGTAGCTCTACAAAAAATAGTTCCATGTCATCCTTATAAATTCTAGTTCCCTTCTCTAGAGAGTTCTAGTTATCCATATTAAAATTCAAGGGCGTTATTCTATATTATCGTGGTCAAACTTATTTAAAAAATCTCTGCAAATAAATTCGAACACTATAAATGAGTTTTAGTAACTATAATTCTACAATGCACAAAAAATAATTAGGGGCGCAAGCAAAAAAGTGAAAAAATCAGTGCGAGACAGCCATGCATGGTCATACAATTGAGAGTAACCTGTATATTAATGCGCAATACAGAAAAAAGTCGCAAAAATATTGCAAGAGACCTTTAATTCTTTGAAACGATGGGTAGAACGTGAAAAGATGGTTTAGGGCAATAATTTGGTTACATTTAAATGACAAAAAAGTACTGTTTAGAAATGATGCAAGGTATTTAATATGGCGTGTGGTCCCTCCGAAAAGATGAAACTGTCGCATACCTGTTTTCCATGGATTCGATGACATTATAGATAAGTTTCGGGGAGTACTGTTCCACACCTCAAGAATTGCAATCTATAAGTCCGGACAATAAAAGGAGACTTCAGTCTCACTGCAATGCGTCGTCCGAGTGTATCCCACACATGCTTGATCGGATTCAGGTCAGGAGAGCATGTTGGTTATTCCAAATGCTGTATTGTTTCAATTTTAAGAATGTTCTCCACAATATGAGCTGTATGCGGTCTGGCATTATCATGCATGGATAAAATTAATCTCCAATTTCTACATCCTAAAATACGACATGAGGTCTCAGTATTTGGTCTGTATATCTTCGGACCATCAAACTGCCATTCCGAATAATATGCATGCCCGTACATCCACCTATGCAGATTCCAGCCCATAGCATCAATGTGATCTTTCACGAACGAATGTGGGATTATTTTGAGTGCCCCTTTCTCTCCATGCCAAAACACATAGAATGTCACATCCAGACTGAATCGGGACGCGTCTGCAAACAGAGTTTGACTCCAACAACGTTGCCTCTAAACTCGATGTTCAGTTGTCCACCTTCTTTGGGCCGCACAGTTTCTTGAGGTCATCAGAATACAGAACATTGACTTACGTGCTTAGAGACCACCCTGATGGAGTCTATTTCGGAATGCCTGGCTGGACACCATTCGTCCTGTGGCCAAGAACGACTGTGTTTGCAGCTGAGTAGCATTACCCGTTCCGTCTCGATGAGCTGTTAACAGGATATATCGGTCATCAGTTTCTGTGGTAGCATATGGCCGACCTTGCACTTCTCGATGTCTACTATTCCATGTGTCTTGGAATCGATAAAACAAGCCTTGCAATGACACTTCTTGCGACTCCAACAGCGTCCGCTACACTTCGTTGTGTTTCCCCAGATTCAACTGTTCCGATAACACGCCAAGCCACGTATTCCGTTGTTGTGACATTTTCAAGTCACCTTTTCTCAAAACACAAACTGAGCAATTGAATTTTACCACTGCGACAGCGCAACAGACGTTTCTGCAAAAGACCTCGATTTCTGCACTTATCTCCTTTTTATAGGTTTTGACGTCATAAACTTTAATTTGCATGTGAAGTTTTCTTTACCTGTTTTCTACTACGCTTTAAATTATAGATGTTTTATTTTACATTACTTATCGGTGTAAACATTTGCGTAATTTTGTTAAAACCAAGTGCTCCCCTATTTGTTTTGAGCAGTGTAGTTTATAAATTAAATCTATAAATAAGGTGATAATTTCTCGCAATTCAAACGATTCATAACATGTATCGTTCCGTCACCTAGAACACTGTAGACTAGAAATACTCGATCATTTCCTCTATTGAGTTTATTTGTTTACCTTATTCGCATAGCTCCGAAATCTATATTTCTAATTTAGGGATTTAGAAAACGACTACCTATTTGCTCTAGATGAAGGTGGTATATTTTTTCTTTCAGTGTAGAATATGTTGGTGCGTTAGCTGGAGATTTTGCCATAACAACATCACACCATTCTCTGGAATGTGAAACGAATGGGAACTCTATTATTGATGTTATTCCGACTCGGTCGCAGCCACCAGTAATCGGGTCATCATTCCTTTCACATTGTAGCTGACTGTGTAATATTTCTTTTTCAACAGTCCCACTAATGGACCAACTAACTGGCCGCTAGGTTTTATGTACCATCTAATCCATCATGTTCATTGACGTTAAAGTTGGTTGCAAATATGTGACGTTGCCTTTTGGTATAAAGCAGAAATCGTGGCTACCACTGAATTCTATGCACGATGCGTAACATCGAGGAAAAGCGTATCCAGATTTTTCGATAAGAATTAATAAAAGTATGATTTTTGAAAGTTCAAAATATGTGTTTTATTTATGTAAGCACTTACATAACCTCATTTCGTAACGCATGCCTATATTTCAGAATAACGTTATAAAGTATGCTTACTTTCAAAGCCATAAAACTACCATAGCCCTTAAGAGCCTACACTAGTCAGGTGAAGAAACTCGAACGCTAATATTAAACATTTTCTATCTCTCTCGAACTACCAACTCCTCTTTCAGGAAAGTGTCATGGCACATTTAAAATACCAGACAATAAATACGCAAATCGGGGTGGAGAATGCAAATAGTAGTGATATGATTTTAAATACCGTAACTAAAATAACTATTATTATTAAAGTTTTATAATTTGGTGGGGGAAAAGTTAAAATACAGGGTATATAACAGACACTGTTATATATCTCACCCATGCTACCGAAGAAAACAGTAATGTACAGTTTAATAAGTAATGTAATACTTTGTCTATACAAACGCATATCTAAAGCATACATATGTAACATAAGGAAGGGAGTACATACCCACATTTTCTTGCAATAAATTTAAATATTTAGCATATGCATAATTCTTTTGTACTTCAGAGCGTTCTGTTTTATTCTAAAAATTAATTTTCTCTTGTTGATCAACAGTCCACAAAACAAAAGTACGACATTCGGTGTTAAATTATTGGATCTTAGAATATTTAATTTGTTTGTGGCGCTGGTACGAGCTATGTTTGTCATGAGTATCCAAAGAGAAGTATTTAATAGTAAATGTATTTATCAATTCTCAAAAATTTCTCTTACATGAGATCATAATGTCGTAAAATGCAAGCAGATAAAAATAAACAACACAAGTAGAATTAAAAAAAATGTAAACAGAAAGGAAAATAAGTGTATATACATTTATAGACTAAAAGGTTAAATGTACTATTTTAGGCCGATGGGGAATAAGACGGAGTCTCATCTCCCGGTCCCAGGGTCATGTAGGGTCCTGTTACTGTATATAGCCAATTGTGTATTCGAATTCTCTTGACCAGCCCTGTATTTGATATGTAGGTTGATATATATACTATATAATGGGGAAATTTAGTTTAACACGAAAATTCATAACAGGTTGAAATTTCTCTTTCAGCAATTTATACTAATAGATCAAAACATATTTGTATACATTTGTACAGTCGTGTAGTTATCCTAGTACGTTTATTACACGCCACTATTTAGCTAAAGTTTAATTCAATGTAAAACACTCTTAAAACTACTGAAATCACATTTTCAGTAATTATCATTCATAGACGGCCATGTATCCAATTATTTGTGCGACCCTGCATATCCTTTTATCTATGTTCTACAAACATTTCTTAGTAAACCAAATGCACTTCTGCGTAAAAATGCATAACTCATTTAAAAACCACCTTTAAGCAATTTGCAATCATACCCAGTAACCATTACTAATTATTATGTGTAGCCCTGTATATGAATTACAACATTTATACACACCATATACTATGCATAAATGCAGGGAAACATAAAAGCACATAACATATATAAAAATGCATTTCCAGCAATCATCGCTACTGTACAGTACTTCGGACACAATATAGTATCTGAAATCTTTTGTGTGTCCCTGTTAATGCTATGCACTTCGTATTATACATGAAACAAAATATAGTAAACATCAGCGACGTATATCAATTTCATTATACATGAAATAATTTAACATAATTAAAACACGCCGCAAACCCCTACCTCCACCCCTATATCGTTCTGTAACGGATTTATTTTGTGTGGCCCTGTAAAGGAATAATGACTATTCTTTGCATCGTATATTCTACAGAATGCATATTTTAGTGCACTTGATAAATAAATATCAATTTTACTATGTTTGAAAGAGTGTAACATCATTAAAAACCATTTTAAACGATTTTTTCCCATAGGCCGTAATGTAAGGGAAAACTTTTGACTTTCCCTGTAAATGAACTAAACATGCTAGAAGCTTTATTTGAAATAGGGATCGTGCTATGGTATAGGTTACTAACATTCAAAAATTTCAGAACGATCCGACTATATTTACGAGAGTTAGAGCGCGGCCATACGGCCAGACGGTCAGACGGACAGACGGATAGACGGACAGTCAAACCGAAGTCATAAACACTTTTCAACTTTGTTGGAAAGTGTTAAAATTAAAAAAAGATGTGAAAGTACCACGCCCACAAATCTGGTGTAGCGCTTAATCTTGTCCTTTTATGCAAGTGTGATGGCGCCTGTTTAGGACATTAGCTTTAGAAGAGGACGGAGTTATGAGACCCATACAGCGAGAAGATATATGGACCCCTGCTCCCCAAAGACCACATTGATCTTCAAAGGAGCACGCGTCGACATATAAAAAAACTGTTTTTTTTATTTTTATTTAATAAATTGGCAGACCAATTGATTAGGGGAAGGTATCTCTCAGCACAATGAAGTGTGGAACCTTAGGGCAACTTTTGAACGGTTCACAACTTCAGAGGGCAAGAATTTGAAAAATAAAAAAATTTGTTATATTCTACAGGCTGCAAAGGAAAGTCCCTGAAAATACTTGCAAACGGAAAGAACTCCAACTATGCAAGTGAGGTAACGGTATAGTAAAGTGACTACGCCGATTTAATGCAAACGACAGTAGCGCCCCCTAGTGGCGAAATTTGGAAGATAGCCATTGAAAATCGAAAACGAAAAGAGATAGATAAAGTTTCCTGTTAGAAAGATTTAGTGCATCAATTAATCAGTACGAAACGGCATTTGGTTTACATGGATAAGATTATTCTTCGCCTGTATAGCTAAAAATGTCCGAAATCGAGGGACTCCATTTTGTGTAAACGTTTGAATGGAATAAATAGAAGTATGAAGAAATACGCATAATTTATTGTATAAATACGTACTTACCTCAATACATTTTGATAACATCACAAAAAAAACCCAAAAAGACAAACTGTCTCAGAGTGATAAAAAGTTAATATTCTGTATGTTCGAAAAGTTCACCATTGCTGATACACTTTCGTATTCGTGAGAGTAATTCTGCCCGCACATTTCTCAGCATGGAACGTCTGTTGCAAGCCTCTTCTATACGATGACATAGATTTAACGTGGCTAGACGATCGTCCCACCTAATTTTAATTCCCAAACTGACAAATGGCATCAAGAATATTTTAATAAAATTTTGCTTTTGCAATGAAAGTGCAAATTATTTTCTAAGAAGGTTTTTATTTTCTAGGAAATTCGTTTGAATATTCTGCTGTCAATTATTTCATCAGTTTAGGTACAGAATAATTCTGCCCCTGAAAAAGTTAATCTAAATTTTTAAATGCATTGGAAATTACATTTTTACAGATATTACAGCACAGTAGAACGTCACAATCTGCAATTGTGCACTGCTACATTTCCTGAATGTCAATATGCAAAGTAGAATAGTCAATTATCGATTTCGGACATTTTTGGGTATACAGGCGACGATTTATCTTATGGGTGTGAACCAAATGTCGTTTCGTACTAATTAATTAATGCTCTAAAACTTTCTAATTGGAAATTTTTCTCTAGCTCTTTTTGTTTTCGATTTGCAATGACTATCTTCCGAATTTTGCCACTAAGGGGCGCTGCTGCCGTTTGCATTAGGTCGGACGTAGTCGCTTTACTATACCGTTACCTCATCTGCATAGCTGTAGATCTCTCCGTTCGCAAGTATTTTCAGGTTAAAGGGACTTTCCTTGGCACATTGTATATTTGAAATTGAAAAGGACAGTCCGTGAGTGAAGAATGTCTGATAGTCATAATCGGGTGAAAGAAACAACTGCACTATTTCAAAAAACTAGACCATTATTTATTTTAGCATTTAGAGAAATTTTACAAAGATGTACTAAATTTAGGTGTAGTGACTAAAATTTAAAACGTTGTGTTTAAGAATTTGCTTCAGATGAAATAATTGTATAGCTTTTAGAGTAAGATCTACTTTTAGTTAAGTGCTGTCATGAATTTTAAAAATATTTTATTATTACAAACTGCGTTATATTTCCGTAAAGTGTAACAAGGGAATGTACTTGATATGTAGGTTCCAAGCAACAGGTGTATTATGTAGAGGAGACTAGGGAGGGTTGACCCACTTTTTACAAAATGATTTTTTATTTTTTAAATATTGAACGTAGAATAAAGTTTTACATATCATTTTATTCGTTATACAATCGGTTATCAAAATAAAATTTCTACATAAAGTTAACATATAAGAAATTTGAAAAATGGTTGATTTTATTCATGAAAAAATAATGGGTCAAGGATCCCCACATATGGGAGGGTTGACCCACTACATGGGAGGCTTGACCCACTTTGTTTTATATTGCACTATTTGTGAAGAGAAATAAAATCAATTAAAAAAATAAAATAAATTTATTCTACATGTTTTAATTATTATACAAAAATATTTTTTAAAGTATGAGGCTTAAGCAAACATGTTAAGACGCAATCGCAAGTCAAAGGAGAAAAATTTTGTTTTAAACAGGATTTATTCTGAGCAGGTATAATTGTACAGCAGGGAAATGTAATTTTAACATTTAAGGCAGTATAGTGTTTAATGGTGTTTCATGTTATTATGTCCAGATTTAGGAGCCACTGTCCAGCTTTTTTTTATCTCCTTGTTCTATTTTTTGTGACACTTGATCTGACAAATCTAGCTGTCACATAGTTTGGCTTCATCTCACTGTATTCACCCTGGTGAAAATTTTCTATATACCTTACTAAAGTTTTTCGATCGATGCTATGTTCTTTTGCAACCGAATGAGCACTTACCTTATCATTAACATGATTTAAACCTATAAGGGGCAAAGTACTTTTAGTACTAAAATGTTGAAATAAATGACTGGCACCGGAATTAATGAACAAATTTATTTTTAAAAAAGAAAAAGGCTATATTTCACATACATGTTAAATGAAAAGATTTTAGCTAAATTATAATGTCATTGTGTTGTTTCGGAATTAAAATTAAGTAGTTTTATAAACATACCACTGCCCTTTGAGGGGCAGTGGTATGTATATAGGGTGGTATGTTTATAGTGTAGTGGCATTGCTGCTTTCATCCTTAGCAGTCCTTTCTAATCTTTCCCACTGTTTCTATTTACCTATTGTAAGCAATATTTAAATGGAAAAAAGTTCCTATCGACTTTCCAACTTTCTAGCAATTTTTCAAAATTTTCTATAGTCAGTTTCAAACATTTTCTTTTCCATCTACACCATTTTACTGAAGCTTTACAGAATAAATTTACATTCTTTTATGTATATACCATTAACTTTTAACTATGCACAGTGTATAATAAAAAAGATTTACAAAACTACTTAATTAAGGGAGCCTTGCACTGTAAAAAAAAATGGTAACGTTCCATGCAAAATCAGGAACGTTTCGCCTTTTCTCAGGTTTTCACAATAATTTAGCTCTTTCCTGTGAAATTCTGGTTTTCTTATCTGAAACGTTCCTGAACAAAAGTTGGAAACAGCAAAACGCTGCGGCCGCCATTTATTATTTTTTTGCTATAATCCGTTGCTCGCGCGCGAGTGTCGAAAACGAATTCCTTAAATGAATGTAAAAAAATCAATATGGAATGCAAATAAATCAATGGACGACATAATCCTTTACGTCTCTATTGTCAAGACAATTCAGATTAAAATACAATACCTCTGTGACATCGCTAAGAGATTATCTCTCGTACTTGTCTGTGGAATCTTTAACGAGCAGACTGTGTAAAAAAAAATACTCCTATTATTTGGATCTCCATTAACCAGGGGACCATCAAATATGATTCTCACCGATTTTGATTAATTTAAAGTATGTTTTAGAGTTCTTATCTCTAATTATTCTTGTGAAAGGATTTCTTCAAATGGGTCTTAGATTTTCAGAAATTAGATGCCGAGTTTTAGCATACGTTTCAAATACCCATTAGTTTGCAGCTCTCAACCTGTCTTTCGTGGTGTGGACGCAGAAAGCTCGCACGCCACCCGTACGGCCCGAGTTCGATGCTACCTCTTGACTCTTTTTTTCTTTTTTAATTAATTTTATATTTTAACACTTTATTACAATTTGATTTAAATTTGATATATATTTGATACTTTGAATTGCTGCAAATTTGAATTTTTTTTTATTTTCGGAAAAAATATACAATTACGTTTAGTTTTTTTTTTTTCATGAAAATTTATATGTATTTTATCTAACTTGTAAACTAACATAATTACTGACGAAAATCCAAAATATTTTATGTCTAGATTTTTTTTGCTAATTATTATTTACATTTATATATTTTTATATTTTAAGCAAAGTTCAGAAACAATATATCACATATATATTTACTTTATTGAATTTTAATTGAAAATTTATTTTTTCGTGTAAATTATAAATAATAATTTTGATGTCAATTTCAAAATATTTTTTCATTCTAACAAATAATGATAATAAAGCGAAAATTGTCAACTGGAAATGTAAAAATCGTCTGCGGATCCCGCATGCTGTGAAATGTCAGTAATGTTTTGCTGTCAACAGAAATATTCCTGGTATTTCGCAGGAAACTTACTGGCATTTCTGTAGAAAGTTTTTAACATATACAGTAAAGTTCCAGTCATTTTCAAGAAATGTTTCTTGGAAATAATGGGCAACTCAGCTGCCCATTTTTTCCCAGGAACGTTGCGGAATTTTTTTTACAGTGTGAGCACCTGGCCAACCTTCCCTCACATTGACTGGGTTTGAGAAAAATGTCATCATGAACTCCACATACTATCAGAAAGATATTTTACTTTCAATCTTCAAACATGAAATACCATTTCTTTACCTCTAGTGCCATCAATCAATCTGCTGAACTGCATCAATATAAAGCAAACAGTCACACATCACTGTCCCCTGTTAATTTCCTGTAAAAAATGGAACAAGAAACGGGTATCAGGCTGTACACTTCAATGATGTACATGCTAAATCTCCTGATGTATCGCCAATGAATTTTGGCGCTTATGGGCTTTTAAAACGCACGTTATGCAAACCTTTTTCAAAACTACAACAGACATTATTGTCATGGAAATTACGGCCTAGAGGGGTAGTTTGGAATAAGGGTTACCAAACTGAACATTTAAAACACAAATATTTTATCTAATATAATTCTGTAAGCACCATGAAAATCGTCTAAAAAATGTGCGAATACCCTCTGTAGGAGTAATTTTTAAAACACATTTCTTTTAAAATTTTACTTATTATATTAGAAAAATAATAGTTACAGTGAAAGGCAAAATTTCTGTGATTTTTTTCCCCAAGTATTTTGCGTTTTACTTAAACACAGTAAATTTTGTCCTTTACGATTTTTGAAATTTTCGCGTATTTTCTATGCAATTTTTGGGGGGTTTTCACGTTCGCAGTGACTTTTTTATATTCGTAAAAGGAATCCAGTTTCAATCACTTTGCCTAATATAGTATATATTTTGTACATTGCGATTATTTTTTGCGGATTTTATATGCGATTTGTAGGGATTTTTTCCATTACGCAGTGATTCGTCGCTATTCAATAAAGGAATCTGACTGCAATTTTTGAAATTTTCAGACATTTACTTAAACGATTTTTAGTGTATTTTCGGGTTGCACTGCCTTTATTTGACATTCGTAAAAGGGAACCGGTTTCAATCTTTTAGCCCACTTATAGTAAATTTTCTTCTCTGCGAATTGTGAATTTTCTCGAATTTTTTATTCTTTTTTTTTTTTTTTTTTTTTTTTTTTTTTTTTTTTTTTGCTGCAGTTCTTGTATATTTATTTTTGAAACGGAAAAAACTCGTCCGTAAATGTTGGAACTGACGTGATAAATTACAAGTTGTAACAATGCCAAATCAGTTTCTATAGCAATCTGAGCGATGAAACTGATAATTTTAATTTAATCGGGATCAAAAAAAAAAAAAATCACTATAATTGAAGGCTCGCTTGATTTGAGTCCGTAGCCCGCACAGGTGTATGCTGCAGATGGCAATATATATATATATATATATATATATATATTCATTCATGAAACCTGACAAGCTTTTACTTGCTGAAAGCATAATTTACTTTAAACACTTAAAAGATATAAAAACATATTTCGGCTTTCTAGGTTAAAACAAATGCAATAAAAAATTCAAATCCAAAGCATTAAGAGTCTTTACTCTCTTAAAGCGCAGACTACTGGAATATCAAATCGATCGCCTGGAATGTTTTTGCAAAAAGTAAGGAAGTGCCTTAAAGAATCTTTCTCTTGGAGAGTGGAAAAGGAAAAGTTTCCACTTTTTGTTCTAAATCTGACATTAAAAGGATTTAAGAAACATCAAGTCGAAAATCTTAAAATTTTTTTTTAAATGTTAAAAAGAAGGTAATTTTCTATTTACAGTTTCTGTTTACCTTCACTAAAAATGCAGTTTTTTGTTTCATTTCTCTATTACTTAGATAACAAAAATCTGATACCAAAATACGAAAAATCTGATACTAAAATACAAAAAATCTGATACGATAATTTACGATTTGCGGAACAATCTGAAGTGATGGTTAAAAATGAAGGACATTTTTAGATTCAGTTCTAAATAGCACTTACAAATTAATTATCAAAATTTAAAACACATAACCGTCATATCTATTCTATAGTATCAGATTTTTGCTATTTTCATTTTTTTCCTTACTCTTTATCTTTGAAATTTACGATTTGCGAAAAATCCTGACATGATGGTTAAAACAGAAAGACATTTTCGTATTCAGCGATGAGTAATACATAAAAATCAATTATCAAAAATTAAAAGACACAACCATGTTATTTTTAGTATCAGATTTTCACTATTTTTTTACTTTTTACCTTTAAAATTTACGATTTGCGAAAACTCCTGTCGTGATGGTTAAAAATGATGTAACTTTCAGATTCAGCGCTAAAAAATACATGAAAGTCAGTTGTTAAAAGTTAAAAAACACGACCATCGCAGGCTTGTGTTACTGGTCAGTGGTCAGACGACGCATACTGGCGAAATTTCCCATGGCGAAAACACATAAATAGATGTTTGTGTCTCTATCTGTGCACAACTGGGCGCAATTATAGATTAGTGTCTTTAGAATATTTATAGCCCATACTGCGTAGGATAAATGTTAAATGATTTATTTTAAATCATATTTTCACGGTGTTGAATATTTGGAAAATTAACGATCTTCAGTTTTACGTGAATAATCATTTCTTTTGGAGATAATTTTATGTATTTTGTGATGAATTCTGTTTTAGGAAGGATGTATCAGTTATATTTCATAGTAAGTGTTGACACATTGCGAGAAGCCTTTCCCCATCATAATGAATAATTCTATATTTCCATACAAGGAAAAGCAGCTTTTCCATTACAGCTTTTTCCATCTCAATGGAAAAAGCTTAATATTTGACCATATCCTGGAGAAATAATAGACGATAAGAAATGAGATTCATGACTGATCAGCGAAATAAATTTTCGCTGTTGTCGGGTGCTTTTTGTTAGAAGGAATTCTGTTTTATAAGGTAATTATTTCGCTAAAAGCTGGAAATGGCTTGATTTTTTATATTATGTAGTAACAACTCTACGTTTCATAAAACATTCAATAATGCTTATATTTAGTTACTCGAGTTATTTAGTAACACAATTCTCTATTCTGACTATTACGTAGCTTGTTTTCGAAGCTAACTTAATCTGCAATCGTGCGTATTATAATAGCATATAAAATATTAGATATTTCGTCATAGGTTTTACATGATGAAAACGAGAGAAAAAGCATCGTGGGATAGTTTTTCTCTCGTAACTATTCAATGTGGAACTTTTATCTGTTGTATCGCTTACGACAGAAATCACCAATCAGAGCATGCTAAAATTATTTGTTTTGAGTGCTTTTTAAAACAGCAGCGATTGCACGCCAAATGTTTTAGGTAGATTTCGTATGAAATACTACCTATTGGGATCGTTCCTATGTTGGAATTTCTGAAAAATGTTTGCAGATCTACACCGATCATGACTCCTAGAACTCAAAACCACCCTCAGTAAAGAACTTTATCTACCTATCTATCTATCTATATATATATTCCTTTATTCTGGACACGATAACTTTCGTAATTCTGAACCAATCTCTTCCAAACTGATACATAAAATCAAAGGGCATAAAATCTCGGTCAAGTTCGTTAATGGGCAAAATCGGACCAAGGGGATGGAAATAGGGAGGGGTTTTGTGAAAACCGAAAACCCCCCATAACTTCTTAATTTTTGTACATATCAAATAAGTTTAAAGTTTTTATTACTTCTAAAAATAGGGCCAAAATTTTATGCATCACAGATTTTTGATAAAGTTAAAAATGGGCTCAAGGGGCGCAAAAAATAGGGTTTTTGGGAGAACAAAATTCATAACTTCGTCAATTCTCAAGATATCATTTCCAATTAATTTTATTATAAATCTCCTTAATATTATCTACAACTTTCATATTCACAAGTTTTTGATAGGACAAATTCGTACCGCAAAAAAAAAAATTAAAAACGAAAACAAAAAGGGGGTTTGAAGAAGTAAAAAATCCATAACTGCGTCAATTCAAACGATATAAAATCCTCATGAATTTATCATATATCTTCTTAATATTGTCTACAACATCTATATAGACAAGTTTTAGATAGGACCAATTCTTACAGCAAAAACAAATTAAAAATACATAGCGGTTGAAGAAAAAAATCATCTTAGTGAGGGTGTATTCAAATCCAAACTGCTTATTTTCTGACTCATTTTACAATTCATTTTTGCTCTCAAAGGGTTTCAATTGGTACCTTTTCTTACTCAGAAACTATATAATGTACCGTAATGGTCGATTTTTTGATAGAGGCAGAATATATTTTTAAAAATGCTGTTAAAGTGGGCATTTTGAACCGAATTTCCCGAAGCGGATTGTGCTGGAAAAATCATTGCATTAAGGATGCACTCAAATCCAAACTGCTTATTTTCTGACTCATTTTTAAATTCATTTTTGCTCTCAAACGCATTTAATTGATATATTCGCTTATTCAGAAACTATATAATGTACCGCAATGATCAATTTTTTGATAGAGGCAGAATATATTTCAAAAAATTCTGTCAAAGTGGGCATTTTGAACGAAATTTCCCGAAGCAATTGTGTTATCACTTTCTTCTGGACACGATAACTTCCTCAATTCTGCACAAATCTCTTCCAAACTGATACATAAAATCAAGGGACATAAAATCTCGGTCAAGTTCGTTAATGGGCAAAAGCGGACAAAGGGGATGGAAATAGGGAGGGGTTTTGTGAAAACCGAAAAAACCCTATAACTTCTTACTTTTTGTACATATCAAATCAGTTTAAAGTTTTTATTACTTCTAAAAATAGGACCAAAAATTTATGTATCACAGAATTTTGATAAAATTAAAAATGGACTCAAGGGGCGCAAAAAAATAGGGTTTTTGTTGAGAAAAAAATTCCTAACTTCGTCAGTTCTCAAGATATCAAATCCAATTAATTTTATTATACATCTCCTTAATAATATCTACAACTTTTATATTCACAAGTTTTTGATAGGACCAATTCGTACCGCAAGGAAAAAAAAACCCGAAAACAAAAAAGGAAGGTTGAAGAAGAAAAATTTTCATAACTCCGTCAATTCACAAGATATAAAATCTCCATGAATTTATCATATATCTTCTTAATATTGTCTTCAACATTTATATAGGCAAGTTTTTGGTAGGGCCAATTCTTAAAGGAAAAACAAATTAAAAATACATAGCGGTTGAAGAAAAAAATCATCTTATTAAGGGTGCATTCAAATCCAAACTGTCTATTTTCTTACTCATTTTTAAATTCATTTTTGATCTCAAACGCATCCAATTGCTAGATTCTCTTATTCAGAAACTATATAAGGTACAGTAATGATCGATTTTTTGATAGAGGCAGAATATATTTCAAAAAATGATGTCAAAGTGGGCATTTTCAACAGAATTTCCCGAAGCGATTGTGTTAGAAACGAAAAATATTGCCCTACTGAGAAAATAATAGTTTATTAACCATTTTTAATTAATTGAAAGAAAAATAAAAACACAGGTCGCTTATAAATCTTTTCAAAAATCACGTCAGCATGTTTCATATTTTTTTTTATTGAAAATTAATCTGAAAATGTGCCAGAAAATTTCGAGTTGTTGAGTATGGAAAAATATTTTTTTAATATCGCCTTAACATGATTCTCATAAAACCAGCTATTTTATAAAAAGGAAATAAAAACTCGTCAAAAGCAGACAGATAAAACTGTTAAAGTGGATTTATATCTAATAATGATTTAGTATTTGTTGGTGAAATTAGTATACTTAACTTCGAAATCTACCTCTGCCTGTAGGCCGGGCCGGCAGGGATTTTTTGCTTATTGTTTACATTTGCGAGATCCATTCAGCCTTGAAAACAAGCCTAATTGCAGAACGAAAGCCTAGCTCCAAGCAAGTGAGTGGCAATAACATGTATATTCTGAAAAGCGGAATAAAGCTGGGTGTTTTGTTTAAGTTTTCGGAGGAATTCATTACTGTTCGGCGGAACCCTCATCTAGTCTAGGTTCACCAGGTGAAATCAGTTCGCATGACGATTTTTAGTGTCGTTGAGCTCGAA